>JBCEWE010000453.1:8675000-9275000 GCA_039877035.1 Silurus lanzhouensis | reverse complement strand
AAAATGGTATAAATGAGATTATACAATGCTGAAACACAGTATTTAGTCCTGAAATCAATTCAGAAACTACAGATTGCCTCATACCATTTTTTATACTAGTTTATGTGTACTCATTATAAAAAAAACAATCAATACAGGTGTAATTCATTACCAATTTAACAAAAATGAATCAATACACACATTAAATTACATTGTCCACAGTACTTATGGGTTATTAATGCTAGCATTCATAATTTGTTTATGCAATCAGAAAGATCGTTTACATAATTCACAGGAATTCAAAATGTTAGTTACAGGAACCTAAAAGTAAAGCATTAACAAAACAGATACAATCTAAATAATATAACAGCAAAAGATGATTTACACTATGAATACTAAGAGTAAGAACAAGCATATAAAAAACAATTATGTTAGGTTTATGAATAAATCTCAGGTCAAAAAAAGGAAACCCAATAAATAAGCGATACTCATTAGCATGCCATGTGGGACTGGTTTATCAGAAGCACGTATACACAAAAATGTATACATGTACTTATATGCATAAATATTATACCAAAACCAAATATTTGAAAACAGATGAATGAGTAAAAATTTCTGAATGCTAAATTTAATAGTGATAGAACAATTTGGTGCACATCAATCAGAAGTCAGAATTCTGCATAATTTAGAAGTTGTAATATCAGGCTGGCTAGTAAAAGTAGCATGTTGATCATCGAAACATCAGAGCCTTCAAAATAAGTATTTTCCAAACTCCTACACTGTACGGAAGGAGCTTAATTGCCATATGAGTCGTAGTCACTGTTCCTGTTCGACGAAGGCTCTCTGCTGGGATTTACCGTAAGTCTTTCCAAACCTGGAAACACAGAAAAGTTTATTTGAAGTCCTACTGTGTTGTGTGTGTGTGTGTGTGTGTGTGTGTGTGTGTGTGTGTGTGTGTGTGTGTGTGTGTGTGTGTGTGTGTGTGAGTGTGTGAGATACTGTATATATATATATAATTATAATTATTTTATTCATTTTATTTTTCTGACATGGTATACTTGCATTTATGATTTGTTCTTCATGTAAGATTTGACAATAATTTGATACATTCTCTGAAAAAATAAATTGAGTATGTTATAATCTACATATTTATGGAAACCATTTAGCAGTAAATGAGGGGTTAAATGATTCCTTCACATAAATTGTTTGATTTCATGTGAGACTGGTTATCTGTATACACACAAACAAGCATCAATACATTGAAAACAACTGTGGTTCAATAAATTTGGATAAGAAAATTAAAATTAATAAAAGAATTATTAGTATGCAGACTGATTTGTACTGTCAGTGTGACTATTAAAGCCAGTATTTGTGTGCATTTGGAATTTGACTGTAGCTGTTGTTATCTTTGCTTCATTAAAGTTTGCATTGGTCAGAAATACAGCGGTAAATTCAGGGGTTTTATTTAGAAATCTAGATTAAAAATCCACTTTAATTCAAGTAAAGAACCAGGATGATTGATGTGATTGAGTACCGGATGCAGTTTGTGAAATGTTTGCAAATTTATGCTGCCTATAGTTTAACTTTATGACTCGTCCGAAAGTTTCTCAATAAGCCCTTTTTTTAGAAACAGCATGTCTGGAAATGTCTAAATATTCTGCTGATATACTAATGCTTTATCTGATACTCAGCAGAAACAGCAAGATTTAGATTTTTGAAGCACTGTACATTTAACACATCCTGCATATATTGCATGTTTTTATTCGTTATGCAGAAATTTATTGTCATGTGTGCAGTAGACCTACATAATAAAATTCTTACTTTATTTACACACTGTTACACACTAGCTGCTGCATATCATTACATAAACTACTATACAAAATACAAAAAAGTATTAAAAAATTACTGTAATTATTATTTTGAATGTTTGTGTGTGTATATGTACACACTTACCAGGATAGGATGTTCTCTTCATTGTATTGTTATTGGGATTGCTGGCCTGCCCTCTATGGTAGGACACTTGGGGAAAAAGCAAAGAATAAAAATCAAAGAGTGAAAGATATTAAGTGGTATCACCTCTGCAAGAATTTTCATGTGGGGGGGGGGGGGGGGGTGTGGTGTGTGTGTGTGTGTGTGTGTGTGTGTGTGTGTGTGTGTGTGTGTGTGTGTGTGTGTGTGAGAGAGAGAGAGAGAGAGAGAGAGAGAGAGAGAGAGAGAGAGAGAGAGCGAGAGAGAGAGAGCGCGAGAAAGCGAGAGAGAAAGAGAAATGACTCACCACTCTGACTTTGGGTCGGCCCAATCCAACGATTCTGTCGCTTCTGTGAAACTACAGTAAACCAAACAGAGCCAAGTTAAACCACATGTTGCATGTTAACGCTGCACCGCTATGTCAAAACATATAAAGTAGTAAAAAAAGTATATTCACTGAATATTCAATGTAGGCTTTAACAGAAACCAATTTTCACTATTATTGAAAGCACTTATAATTAACATGAACAATTGTTTTGCCTGTAGACCTCCAGGATACATTGACAGTTACATGAGAAGTTTCAAGTGTATTAACTAAATAATTTTTACAAGTTGATCCTAAATAACGTGTATCAGGTTTAATAAATGAACAATAACCTCAGGTAAAAAAATTCAAATTAACGTTTCTGTGACTCACATCTCTTGCGGAAAGCGATGTACGTTGGCTGTGCAAATCGACTAAGAAGGACGCCAATGATCAGTGTCAGTAACAAGCCTGTTATAACTTTATAGGTCACCAGTTCTTTGTGATCTTTATCTGAGAAACAGAAATGGAGTGGTTACTCTAAATACAGTGTACAATATATGTTTTTGGTTATTTTATAGCATCTCACACAATACACACACATACACACCTTTGCAAGTAAGAAACACTTTCGAGCACTTTATTTCACTGATCACAGTTAAGTTTTGATGGATCATATAGCCATTTGTATTCACCGAGTCCTTGAAGCCAATAAACTCTCCACATCTCCTCTCTTCACATAACTCAGTGCCCAATTCTGTCTTTACAATGTCTTCATTTCTACACAGATGCTTTATACTTTTAGTAAACTTTATGGAGAAATGTATGGTGCCCTGGCACGGGTTTTCTTTCAACCATTCCACCTTTATCCTGCCCAATGCTGGTGGCAGCTTCACATTGTTGGGGGTGGTTTTAACTGTAGACATGGTGGGAGAAATAGAAGGGCTAGCAGTAAAAGATGTTTCATTGCTAGTTGTATTTTCATGTGCATCTGTAACAGAAATTAAGAGAAGGTGATGTTAAAATGAAATATTACTAAGTAATGAAATATGAAATATTATTAAGTAAATCATGCGACAAAAGCTTAACTTGTTATATATAGTATTTAGTAATGCTCTTCAAAAAATGCTCTTCAAAAAAAAACTTTGTTATCAACGATGCTAAGACACTTGATTAGAAGATTCAATGGATGTAATTCAAATTACAGCACTGCCGCAGATCCACTGGGTGTTAGGGATCTCGCTTGTTGTTACATTTACTGATAGGTATGAAAGGTTAAGGAAAAGATGTACAGTACAAAAATCTGTGTATAATTTATCATTCAGAAAGATTTAATAAAACATCTATAGAACGTATCTGAAGCATTTTCTCTCCTGCATGTTTGGTCTATTTTAGCCTTAAACATAACCATTACTTGTTTAACTTTTGCATGAAAATGTTAATAAATTTGCAAGAATTATCCTTTTCCATAAGCCATCTGTTTCACTCAACTGTGTTACTTGCACACATACTGTACTAAAAACATACATTCCATAAGTCATATTTGGATGTTTCATTATCAAAATTTTCTTAAAGGCTATGACATGGGAGACACAGGTGTGACAAGATCACTTTGAAAGTACGACGCCAATATATGCCGACTGATTATACACATAAGCAAGTTATGTATTTTTTAAAATTCAATAAAATAAAAGCTCAACCATTTTACGTTCAATCCTGTTAAACATTCAAGAACAAAATGCAGTCATATCAGTAAAGAAACCACCAAAAATGTACAGTGATGCATAATAGTAAATACGTGTTTTCTTAGATTAAATGTATCAAAAAAGCTAACAAAAAATGTAACGCCAACTGTTTAATTCTTAACTTAGTAAAACAATTTGATTAGATTTGTATGTAACATAAACTTGCAAAATGAGTGAATGTAAATTCTGTAAAAGATTGCTTTTACAATGCACAGTGTCAAAAAAACAAATTTTTTTGTGTAAACTCTCAAATTTTTATTATTTAAATTGTAAAAATGAAATAGTTCAACCTGAACTAAGTAATGTTTACAACATCTTTCTCATGTTTCTAATATTAACTATAATACTTTTTTGTGGCTTATAGTAACTTACAGTATTACTGTAACTGCTTCATTAAACAAGTGCACTTTAATAAAGTATTCCTCAATAGATTATGTGGACTTGAATAAATAAAAAGTATTTTCAAGTATTTGATGGATTAATTCTAGAAATTTGGTACTGAATAAATTATTTCTCAACTAAAACTTAAGTATGATCGCCCTCAGCACATCGCTAGTCAAATGTGTAAATCTACTGAAGTGATATTTATTATTTATCAATTCATTTTTATGAATCATTCAGCACCATTCTACTGGCCAAATGTAATAATATAATATAATAATGAAAACACAATATTCTCAACACTGTAATATTGCCTGGTGGTGCCTTGTCATGACACACTTATAAAATGCTAGATCATGATCATATGACAAAATCAACATTTGCGGCTTTGCTCACATGCATTTGCTGTTTTTGTAGATTGCATTTGAAGACATGCTTTATTTTTTGTTCTTTTGTTTCTAAAGTGTGGCTTGAACACCTTTGGCTGTGCAAACTGAGGTCTTGCAGGATTTTTGATGGTGTGCTTAATATCTAGACTAGAGGTGTGTTCGTATAATGATTAGCATTGGCAATTTGAAAAGACAAACTCTACAATAACTCTAAAACAACATTTGTATTAAATGGCTTATGTATTAAGTTATTAGCAAAAAACACTAAATACTTATATCATGCACATTAAAAACGCAATTGAACCTGTATTTTGAACAGGTTTAGCGTTAGTCATGATAACACTAACCTGAATCAGTTTGAGCATTACATATATTGTTTTATGAAACTTTTAACAGTGCATTATAAAATTTTCATTATTTTCTAGAGTTTATGTAACATATTGATGCATTTACAGTTCAGACACAACACAGACAATTTTAGTTGGTCTAAAACTCTGTAATAAAGAACTATAGGTTAGTTAATGGTAAGATAAAGAATCCAGTAAATAAATAAAAAAAGTAATCTATTACAACATTTTGTATTAAATATCAAAATTCAAAACAAACAATTCTGAAATGTGATTATTTACATTCTGAAACCGATCTAGTATTGTTTATGCAGACAATCCGTGTGTGAGCGAATCATCTTTTGAAAAATGTTCTTGTGAATTATATTATAAAATTACAAACCATCTAAGGGCACAGGGTTAAACCAATCACCTTTGTGATAAATCAGCCACATTGCCCTTTCATTTATAACATAAATTCCATGAACCCCCTCTGTTCAGATTTATTTTATGAACAAATATGCATCAAATAATATATTAGACGCATGATTATATTCTGGCGATATACTGAAGGAATATATCTCAGAAATATAACAACGATGACAATTAAGGGTTGTTGTATTTTCAGCACCATACAGTAAGATGTTATATGTAAACTCTTTTAAGAACTACTAATTTGTACACTAACAGAATAACTAGAACAGTTAGCATATTGAGTGTGGACCTTGGGTCTTGGGTAAAAGTACCACAACTGCAAAATGTCGGTGCAGTCAATAGTAAGAATTAAAACAGAAGGTAATCGTTATTGTAGTTACATCTGTTTTCACTACATTTAAACAAATGTAATGTCTGACAAGGTAAGACATAAAACCTGCAGACAGCATAGAAGTGATTGTGATTAAAAACCAGCCAAAGACATAATTACAAATGGCACTAGTTATGCAGTATTTCCACGTTACTTGATGATTACTTTATACATTTGCACAGCTTTAAACATAAATATGGCTTTAAATTTATTATCTGATTATTATAAAGTATGGCTTTATCTATTCATCCTTCCAGGCCTAATAATTGCAGTATTATTTTCTTCTGTGTACCAGACGATGAAAAATAATCACTACACTTGTGTTCGGTCATGCCATATGGCAAAATCAGCATTTGCGGGTTTTTTGACATGTACTCTTGCTTTTGAAAATGTTTCAGTTTTTAGTTTATCTTGCATTTCAAAATATGACTTGAACATAGTTGCACTGTGCAAGCTCCAGCTTTGCAGGATTTTTGAGGGTGTGCTCGAATTCTAGATAGCTGTGTTAATATAACGATAAGTCAGTGGCAATGATGGAAACATATTAAATGACAAAATCTAAAACCACATTTAGATAGGACGAGTTCCTAATCTGTTTTTAAGCAGATACAGGAATTAGCACTAAACTAAATTCATTTCTTGCATGAAATATTTAACATTATTGTTTAATGGGACTTGAATCGGTGGTGTAGGGGATTAGTATCTTTTGAGTTTATGCAACATCAATAACATTTCTAGTTTAGACATAATAGGTACAAACATTGACAAAGTCTAAATCGCAATAATAAGATATTCTTCAGAATTCAATAAAAGTCATATTAAGGTGTGTGAATCAGAATTCAATGAGTTAGAGCTTTATCCATGCGTAAAAAAAAAAACAAAAACGCTAATATTATCCCCAAAATATTGGGTAACACACTTAGAAAGAGATCAAACAGATGGCTACACCAGTGTCTATTTGAGAAACACTCAAATTTGCCAAAAGGATCTAAAGGTACCTGTATATGTAGTGCTGTGTGCTCTGTTCAACACACACCCATTTCACCAACTAACTTCAGCTTGACATATATAGTCAGGCAGGAAGATCTGTTTTTAGCAAAATGCTCCTGTGGGTTCACTGAGGTAAATTTGATTTAGCAGACTTCATCATGGAATATCTCTGATATGGCAGATTATTCTAAAAAAAATGTTCTGGTGACATTGTTTTCAAATTTAGCACATGGCTCAAGGTTCAGAAATAGAAAAAATGAAAGAAGTACTCACAGACAGTGAGGACAGCCTGCATGAGCACCAGCAGCCAAACATAGTCCATCAGTAACTGGCAGAAAATATCGAGATGCTGTTTGAACTGAATTCATTTCTTTTACACTCACAGTTAGTCAAAAATGAATGCTTCAAATTGTATTTCAAAGGATGAATCTATTACTATGTCTCCCCATATAATAGCTGCATGCTGAGATGTTACGAACAGTATGTTTAACCGAAGAAAATGATGAGTTAAATGAACACAAGTGTTAGAATAATCCTGACATATTTTAATTTACAAAACCTCAGGCCTTGTGTGCTTACAATCAGCTTTGGTCTTTGAAGAACAAATGAGCTCTTTATACCTAAAGATAACAATCTTCCTGAACCACAGCAAATCAACAGTGAGATATTTGTGTTGAGTTTGTAAACTTAGTAGGTGCACTAAGTTCTGAATTAAATCTTTAAAAGCGAAGAGACTGTTGCAGATTTGTTTAAGGCCTAATCATTGACTAAATAGAATAGCAGCACCATGTCAAGGAAACATTTCAGGGTTTCAGTAAATTGATCACTGGGGATCAAAGAATAAACATAAAACGTTTAATCTAGATTAAAAAAAGAAACGTCTAAAACGACATTGCCTTTTTCATGTTGAAGCACAATCCTAAACCAGGTTGAAGTGTGTAAGATGTCAAAAAATCTTTGAAATATTTATAATTCTTACCTTAGCTGAGAAACACACGAAGCAATGTATAGAGCAAGCAACATATACAAGTGAAGTGAAAGGAAACAAGCAGAGGTGTTAAAACTATCCTTTTTTCATTTCTCCTCCCCCATCATCTCTGTCTAACTCACTCTCTCCATACAGTGCATCTCCACATCTTGAATGTTGCTCTCTGCACGCTGCTCTGCTTCCTCACATCAAAGGAAGACAACGAGAAAAAAAATCTTAAACTTGAGCAAAAAAAAAAAAAAAAGCCATGCAGACTGTAAAAAGTGGGTGTTGGCAGATGAGTGGTATAATAAATGAGGATGAGAAACAGCAATGTAGTGTCATGAGTAATTTTATGTGTTCATTTTTATACACACTGTTTTTCGTGAAAGCCAACGCACAAAGCACTACAGCGTAAAAACAAGATGACAAGCGTAAACATTTTCCTTATGTCCTGTAGATGAGTGATAATACTGAAGTTTTTAATATGAGGCCAGAGTATTAATGTCGAGGACTAAACTGAATTGAAAAACATTCAACAAAGATGTATTTTATCTTCTACATTATTTTATTAATATAATAAAACAATATTCTAATTATTATTTTTGTGACTTCAGACCAGTGTATAATTTTTCTTTTTGAAGTAGAGGAAGATGATTCATAGAAATATTAGAAATGTTTAATTAGCAAGCTCGAGTAAGGCCTAATTGTATTGACAACAGATCGCAATTTAGGGTGAAACTCAGAATGCAAATGATGCAAGAACCTAATACCCAGTCGCTCATTTTTTTCTTTCATCCTACTATTGCTCATTTCTTCTTTTTTCGTTTACACTTTTTCATTATCGCCTCTTTCCCCTCCTTCACTCTTTCAGTCTTTGTCAAGCTTCGCTCTGTTGGTTTACCATGCCGTAGCGGTGTTAAAAAGCCCGTAAATTCTGGTTTGCCAAACAAAAATCCCCCAGAACACCTCCTCAAGGCACTATTATGATTCACTTTTAACTGTATTTAAATGCATTTGGAAAGTGAGTCAAGACTGCCTGTTTTGCTCAGCCTAATTATTTAAAAAAGAAAAAAAAAGAAAAAATTATATAAAATTATATAATGAGTCTCTAATCGATCTCGCTTTCCAGGAAATACAGGTTCAGGCATGATGATAATGCAGAAAACATAGACGACATGCAGATTTCATAGATCAACTTCAGTGTTTAATATCCACACCAAAGGAAATAAAAATACACTTAACAGGCTACAGTCATTACCATCAATCTCACATAATGCCTTTCCTCTAATGCTGCACATCACAGTGTGCGACTAAATAAACACCCCATTTCCCTTCCTTTACTTCATGCCAGCTTTCGCCCTCATTTCAGGTCCTGAGGATGGGCCATAGATGACAGGGTTTTGCTCCGAACCTGAGTCTTAATTACTGAGTTAATTATTTTAATAAAGCCACCCGAGGTTTGATTGGGGATGCCTTAAGGTTTTTTTGATTGCTTACAAGTTAAAAATAATGAGCAATAAAATAAAACCCAAAAGTTTACCCCCGAGCATCTATTCCAAAGCTGACGGTTCGCAGGCTCACCCTCAGGCCCTTTCACTATAGGGACAGAAGCTATTGTGGAGTGCAAATGTGATTCAAAATGGTCATTCTACCAGTCAACACATAGAAGATACACACTCCGAAAGGTGGGGTTACTGCAGGGAACTACATAAACCTTCATGAATACATACAGCCTTCATTTACATACATCAAATAAATCAGACCTTTTCCAGTAATTACACATTTATGACTGAATTTATTAAGCCCTTATAAACCACTTTAACTGACGATTATGGGCTTAAAAGGCATAAATCCACATTTTAAAACAGTCTCAAACTAGTTACCGAATGCTGTATGTAAACTCCAAAGGATGTTATGCAGCCAAACTTCTTCTCATTGCTCACTGTGTTATTGTTCCCTCTGCCTTAAATGCCACACCATATACTGAGCTATAGCCGATAAAGATATGTTTATATTATATTCCCCTAGTTTTTTTATTTCTTTATTTACCATTATTATTATTATCCGTTTATACAAAGCACACAGTCCTCAGTAGAGTATTTCAACAGTCCCATCAGGTGATTCTCAGTGTTCTCTGTCAACAAGCTGTACATGAAACATAAAAGTGATGTGTGAACAAAAAGAAAAAAAAAAAAAGAAAGGGTTAAGAAGAGTGAGGGACCAAAAAAGTAAGACACATATGGGGGAGTGAAAGAACAGATGCACTGTTGCATTGAACACAGAACCCTTGTAACACAGTGCAGAAAATATGATTCAGGAGTGAAACAATCCACCCAAATAAAAGTGCCTGAAAATGTGGGATTAAACATGTAGACAGTTTGTAAAGTAGATTGTGTCTTCGGTGAATGGTAGTGGTGTTACTTTCTGGGGGAAAAAAATAAATAAGCGGCTACACAAACCATAAATCAGCCAGGTGATTAATTATTCTTATGGTTGAGTAGTTTGATGTTTCTCATTACTAGTTCAATAAAAAGATATGCTTTTGAATTATGAATCATAGCCATATGTGGCCAAACAGCAACACAATTCCATTGAATTAAATTAAAACATATTGGCAAATTCAATCAACACACTCAATATTTTGATATCTCAGATCCGGAAACATGCTAGAACAGCCAGAAATCGAACCCAGTCCAAAGTTGATTCACGTCTATTTTGTCTCTGACGGGTTATTGGAGCAAGTTTTTCACAGAGGCGTCAAGTGGGGCAAAAAAACTTATGGTAACCCAATGTCAAACATTTTGTGCAAGCCTCAAACAGGAAGAGAACATTTGGGGGGTATGCAAACCACAAATCTCAGTGTCAGTTGGAGGCAAAAGGTACGGTAAGGAAGGAAGGAAAGAGACAGAACAGAGAGGGGGGGATTAAGAGACACAGAGAGAAGGAGAAAAAGAGAAAAAGGAATGGTGAGGGATATCACACATTGTGGTTCAGGAGTACGGCTGAGATACACCAAACCCTGGCCTATAAAGTGGCCTAGCTGTAGGGGACTGAGTAGGGGGGACATGGGAGCCCATGGGGTAACTATAACCTCCATAAGGGTATTGGCTGGGGTAGGGTGCATTACTAGGGCCAAATTGCCCAAAAGGAGGAGCTGGAAATGCAGGTTGGGTGGGATACGGGCATGTAGATTGGGCAAAGACAGGCCGGGCAGCGGGGTAGCCTGAGGATGGAGTAAAAGCTGTGGCCTGGTTTGAGTAGGGCTGAAAAGCACCAGAGGGGTTGGAGGGGGCAGCCGTAGGGGCCGAACAGGGCTGGCTAGGAGAAGAAACAGGATATGGAGCGTACGGCAGAGCACAGTTGGACGGGTTGGCGCTCACACTGGGTTTCTGCTGTGGCTGTTGCTGGGGTTGCTGCTGTTGCCACGGTGACACCGAGCCGGCCTCCGGATTGGAGCATGGCTCTGATGTCACACCAGACTCCCCGGCTACTTGGTTCTTCTGCCGCAGAATCTCTTGCAGCTTCTCAACGTACACACGTCTTCTGTGAGCAAGGCAGCGGAGAGAATGGAAGCGCTCAAGGAAGGAGTCTAGTGACAAGGAACCCTCTAGAAACTCATCAGCTAGAACCTGCAAGAGAGCGAGTGTCAGATTGAGACAAAACTTGCTGCAAACTCAGCTTAGATACTTCCAGTAGAATGTCAGCCAGCGACTTTACTTAACTTTGAATTAAGTTTTATAAAGTTGATTGTGTGTGTAATTTTATACAAAATATACAAAAAATATACTGTCCTCAAAACAGCCTTGGTGTTTTAACAGTCAGACAAACTCTCTTCTCTTACACAACTCTGAAGACAAGAAGTTAGTTTGCCAACAGGTTGAATGGTTTTGGGTGAAAAAGCGATGTTGATTTAAAGTTAAAGATAACAGAGATACATGGCGATTAAAGAGAGTCATTGTTACCGCTGCTGCTTGCATGGAGCAATCACTATTTCTTGATTCCCCTGAACACAGGAAACTAAATGACAGTTTTGAATTAACGTTAAACCTGTCACTAGATGGCGCTCTAAACCATTGATAAATCGAATAGGAGAATCACTGCCATAAATAACTATTATAAGATTTACACAAATTACACAATTAAACCTATTAAATTAAATTATTCAATTATTCTCTTATTCAGTTGAACACCTGGAATCTACTAATTCAAACTTAGTACATATTTATATATATTAATTTAAAACCATTTCTTTCTTAAATGTCAGGTGTGACAGCTGACTGGTTTACAAGAAGATTAAGGTCATTCATGGTAATCCAGAAATGCTCCTGTAAACAGTGAATGCAATATGTCATCGCTTTCTGCTCTGATTTTACTTAGTAATTGCCAATAGCGGAAATGGTTTCCGGTGTTGCAGTAACTGAGGTGTCGGAGACAACACACGGAAGCAATTGTGCATGGAGTCTATTCTGGCAGCTAAACAAGGAACTAAGGCGCATGGAACGTATCTGTTTATATATACACAGGCAAAGATATTTTTTTATAAAAGTTACACATATTTAAATCACCGCTCACCTCTGACTCTGCCTCTGTGTTGGCGCCCTCTGCCTGTAGACGAGACAACAACCCCTCTGGGGACACCTGACCCATAATCTCATCTGGAAAAATAAAATAAAATAAAATAAATAAATAAATAAATGGGTGTCCGATGAAAAGAGAGAAAGAAGGGTCAGGAATAGAGTGATTACTATAACAGATAACTTAGAACATCTTAACTGCAGTTGCGAAAAGCAAACTGCTTCTTTAAGTCTGCTCAAAAGGTACTTCTTTGGCAGTGTGTGGTATAGCATTTAAACCACAGTGACACAAAAATACAGTAAATAGAGCAGCAGCATTTAATCCTAGTCCGAAAGACCATATAGATTCCCCTTTACAATCACAATAACCAGGCAAATAACAATTGAACCATTTGTTAACAGTCCCACAAAAAACAGACTGTGATTGAGAATCCCCAAAACTGAGTCTTGGGTACTTGTTTTCTGAGCACCTTTATATAAATAAAATATACCACTTCAATGTCAGAGTCTATTTGAGTGTCACTAACCATGTGCACCCCTTTCGGCCTACTATTTACCCATCTATTAATGGCTAACTCCAACAGAATAATGTCCCAGAGGGCAAGTTTTCTCAAACTCGCTCCTTTAACATTGCGATAAGTTTAAAGCACATTAACAATCTCTGCAATTACTGATGTAAAAGAGCAGTTTTGGGTAAAATGGGAGCTTCGCATTATGAATGTTTTTGTATACAAAATGTCAGCATCTCGAATAAAGTGGTTGGTGTGGGTATAAGCGTTCATTTATAACATTCACAATAAAATAAGTTTCATATGCAGAACTAATACATCTGAAAACATTTGACGAGAATAAAGCACATAAATTTGGTTGCTCAGCGCTTCCGAGTACTGAATTAGTACTTGTGCTTAATACTTACAATTGTCTCTGATTTAGCAAAAAAAGGGGAAAAAAATCATATAAGCACACAAAGAGCTTGTGTTCTCAATGAGGTCACTAAAAAAAGTCGGCATTCTACATGACTTACAGAAGCGGATGACATCAGTAAGAACACAATGGGGTAAAAATAAGGTCTGTGTAACTAAAGAGAACAAACAGGACAGTCTTGCTGAGCAACATGCTGGACTGGTGGAAAACCAAACAGATGACACTATAAGAAAATCACCCACACTGCAAAACATCTATGATTGGTTCTGACTAACCAAACTGATGTTTTTGTACCTCACAAAGCCAAATTAGCCCACTTAAAAAAATAAACAATACAATAAGTAGAATCTGATCTGCTTTTTTAATCTAACGATGTACTGCTTAAGACAACTGATACCATGTTATCTCTGTATCATCATGACTGTGTGGTTAATTTTAGTATTCAAATAGAATTCCCTTGAATTACATTCACAGTACAACACAATAAGGAGAAACCTCATAACACAATCACAAGCCAACACCACCTAATTTTAGTATGTGTTAGCTCTAGAGAGGCACAGTAATTTCTTACCCTCCTACATAGACAAGAGCTTTAACAAAAGAAGATATTCTTTCTTTAGCGTTGACTCCTACCAAGTACTCTGTATTTTACCGCCACAAAAAGAATGAGCAATTTTAATAAGTATACAAACTGGAGGTTTGGGCCGCAGACAATCAAATATATCAGCAGCACATCAAAAGGAGATCAGTTAAGACTTTCTTTGGTTTATAGCTTCTCTGGTTTATACCATGTCCATATGCAAATGATGCATACACACACACCATATACCCACTGGGGGTAATTTAGAGAAGTCAATTCATGGGGTTTTTTTTGGTTTTTTTTGGAAGTGAGCAGATACAAGGGAGAAAAAAAAAACATGTGCAAAGAGAGAGCATGTGAATCTTAACACAATATGAGAAAACCCTCAGTTCAAGATTAAACTGGAGACCCTGAAATATGTTTATAAATCAGTCTGTACACTGCTGGCAATCTGTTACATATAGGAAGGTTTATCACTGATACTGCATCCCATAATCTAACATGACTTACGGTCAAAAATTAACGACTTGACATGTGCCCAGACTTTACTACACCTCTTTATGTATTCTCTTATCTACACTTTACATTTAGTATTTTCCAGCATGTCCGGTGTTTACCTCTGAGTGCGCAGTGCTGTTTGTATCTCTTTCTCACTTCATCCAATGCATTATATTTTGCTACCAGCCGTTCTCTATCTCTGTCCAGTTGCGGTTTCATGTCAAGGTTCTGTTCGGCCAGGCTGCGGTTGGAAGCCAGAGCCATTTCCCTTTCCAGTTGAATGTTCTGGATCTATGTATAAAGAGAGAAAGTGTGAATGGTCATTTTCTTGGGCAGAGACTGTACATTTCAGAATTGAGAGAAAGAATTGAGCTAATCTGTCAATTTAGCAATTACAAATTCTTAGTGCATTATTTCAGGACACCTTAGTCTACCGATATGTTGTGGCATACGATGTTTGTTTTGTGATCACTGTGTTACACATAGCAGATACTGGATTAGCTGGATATGCCCAAACCTGCAAAGTGTTATCGATCTAACTGAGAGACAGCAGTTACAATTACATGGTGGAGCTTAAAACTAAGCAAAATTTAATTGTTAATTAGTGAAGAGAACATTTGCACAACTATGAATCCTTAAAAAACATGGTTAGTCTTTTTCATATTTGTTCAGCCACAGAACACTGAAATTCTGTGGGAGAGTAAGCAATCACACACACTGTCAAACTAATGAATACTAGTTACAGAACTGATACCCAGCATGCCAATGTAGGATGTACACAGATGTGCCATTTCCTTTTGATCTGCTTTTTCCACTTGATTTACCAAAACAATATTCTATTTTTGTACATTTATGGGAATTAAATGTAAGAAAATGAAACGATCTTGGTGATGGTTATACGTGAGTAATCACCTTCACTGGCATTGTGAAAAGATTTTTGATGGAAATGTACACTAAAAGCAGTCTTTACAAATCAACATTTTTCTACATTTCTATCACGACTGGTACCGGAACCAGCAACCAATCTAAAAGCTGTAACAGGCAGCCATACAACCATAATGCAATCAAACTGTGTACACATCAGGGAAAATTACGAAACCTGAAACCTATAGACTCTCACCTCATCGGACTCCAGTGCCAGAGACTCAACCCGCTCCGAGTTATCCAGCAGATCCTGTAACTCGGATTGTCCGAGATCCTGAAGCTTCTCCATTGATTTGCCAGTACAGCTGTAAATCAGAATTGCAGACAAAAGGAGTAATAATTAATTTCTGCAGTGGGCAAATCCTAACAGGGATGTTTATGTTTAAACATGTTCAATCATTTAGTTATTGATTTTATAAACCAGTTAAACCATTTAAAAACTATTGTATTAGTAACCAGTTGCTTTGCATTTAGCCAGGTGCAACTATTTCACCAGTCTAGAATGTGTCAGGAGTTAGCTAGCAGGTTAGGCATGATATCATTTCCCTTCTCTAATACACCTGCAGATTAATAAGTAGTGACTCAAAATTTGAGCAGGGAACCAATCAAACCTAATAGGGTTCTGGTCCCGTCATGCCTAGAAATGGGAAAAACTGCTTTACTATGTCTTTACCAGACAACGATTGACAAACATATATAAAAATGATCGACCTGAGATCTGGCTAAGCAAAGGACTTAAAATTTATTTCAACATCAAAAACTGACACTTGTTTTAATCACATTTTCGTGTTATCAGAGTCACAGAAATTACTCCTCTTAATAACACACTGAACATTGTCCTGTACTAGATCTCTCCCATCTTTAACCAAATGCATTTATTTATCCAGGCACCTGCATTCAGACATTATTGATTATCATCATATATTATCAGACACACATGGACAATAGCTCCATATATTGCCATGGTTGTTTGGATAGTTAGTCAAACATATTAGTGGCTGTCAGATTGGCATGGATAATCTTCTGCACTACTACTGAAGTATTTAGCACAGTTTTCTTTGGTTTTATTGTACAGATCTGTCTATTTACTTTACCTATTCCAATTATTTCTCTATTCTCTTGCTATAATGACACAACTACAATCAAATTTGTATTTATTTGTCTTATCACTTTTTATTATGATTCTATTGGTGGAGCACTTTCAGTTCCCCAAAAGAGATTAATAAAGTTGAAGCTGCATCATGTTGTTTTATGTAAATGTTGTCTAATTGATCTTCTCAATCCTATTTTACCCCCTGGCTATCAGGCACATGGATGAATTAACTATAAGGACAACAATACGTGTATCTAATGTTGACCGAGGTAATGTTACAGATTATTTGGTGTGTGTATGTGGGGAGGAGACAAATACTTACAAGGTGCTAGCAAATCAAATTCGTTGGTTTAGTGAGCACATCGACAAACATCCGTCTTGAATCGGAATCTTGTGACGTAAAATAAAAACGGAAGCGCTGCCCTTGAAATGTAAATAAAACTAATAAACATACGTTGTGTGTAAACGTTTCAGTCGCATTTGGCCGTCAGATCAGCCAGGAATATGTACCAAAGCCGGTTGTTATCCCCTGATGTTTATGTCTGCCTGAACGGCACTTTCCTGGGTTTTTTTTTTTTGTGTATCGAGCAGAGCCTTTCAGTCAGCTAGTCAGCTAGCAGCCAATGGAGCAAATGTAGAAGGATATCAACTCGTAGGAAAGACGACCACGCGAAAAGTACACGAAAGTCCCGTTTCTAGTAATACGACACAAACGTCGGATCGACGACAACATCCAGGAAACGCTGAATTTTATAGGAAATAATTCACTCGCTTCAGCGAAAGTTTCACTTCTTGCTGACAGATACCGCCGCCATATTTTGGATTAATCCATTCTCAATTCTGTCAAAGGGGGTGTAAATAATACGCAACACGGGTTGGATTTCATAACAAATTTAAAGAAAATATATATATATATTTAAATAAAAGTCGTATTTTAGTTGCAATTTTCACTAGTTAAGCAAATAATATGGTACATTTCATAAAACGCTAATGTTGACATTAAATTTGTAACTAACTATTGGTCGCTAGTGGTATCGTCTGTTGTTCAGCTGACTCATGGGAAACCCCAAAGTGACAGGAATGTTCCATTCGCCTTGTGGCAGCGGGGAGGCGCAACACAGTGGCTTATTTCATTCGCATATGTCGTTCTGCATTATTGCGTTTTAAAAAAAAATAAATAAATAAATTATACTGTTGTTTACGGTGAGAACACAGCGAAACTAACCGGTAAAAAAAAAAATAAAGTTTTGTACACTACATAAAAAAAGGATAGACCATGTTTTTATTATTCCTTATTATGGAAAAAAATTTATATATATATATATATATATATATATATATATATATATATATATATATATATATATATATATATATATATATATATATATGTGTGTGTGTGTGTGTGTGTGTGTGTGTGTGTGTGTGTAGTAAATGTTTATAAATAAGTTAAATATGTAAAAATGATCACTAATCAATACTTATCAAAAATATATCCTACTACACCAAAATTATCTACATGTAAAATTTCATGGATGTAAGGAACAAAACAAAACCAACAAATGGAGCATGGTTTATTTGTGAAAAAAAAAAAAAAAAAAAAACCCAACAAATTATATATTTAAAATATTTTAAAAACTTGGTAAATATTAAAAAAAATTTCACTTATCAAGAACATCCTACTAAACCAAGATTTGAATGCACATGTAAAATATAATCTTTGGTTTTGAATACAGAATAAACATTAATTCTTAAAAAGAGTTCTTAAAAAATGTGATTTAAAAGGTTTATAAAAATACATTGACATATATTGCCTTATAAATTGATGGAAACCAACAGGCCACTAATATAATATAATATAATATAATATAATATAATATAATATAATATAATATAATATAATATAATCTGTATGCAATTATCCAATCATCTAATCGTGTGACTGCAGTGCAATGCCAAAAGGTTTTGTTGCTGAATAAGAAATCAATTCTAGACATTTTCCTCTGACCGTACTCAAAATTAGCAAGACCTTTCTGCCTGCTAAACTGAAGTTCAATGGAATTTATTTTTTTTCCAAACCATGATGTTCGAAATAGACAAAATCATAAAAAATTACATTATTCTACATTTCGGTGTTTGATGTGAACTGAAGCTTTTGACCTGTACATGTACAATATATTGCATTGTGCTGCTGCCATATGATTGTCTGGATGGATGTATTGCATACAGGAGTATAGGTGTTCCCATTAAAGTGACCAGATAATGCAGTGACCGTTACTGGACAATTTTTTTTAAATATATATAATTCAAATAATTTTTATTTTCAGTTTTGCCATGTTACTACTGCAGACTTAAAAAAGGCATGCTGTATTTATTATTTGAATTTTAATTCAATGTTGACCATTTCACAACTTTCTGTTACAACTAATCCTTAATTCAAGATCCTATGTGCATTTAGTATCTTATTCATATTATCTTTTTTTTGTTCTGCTTGTACTGTCACTTATCTTACACAGCGATAAAGTCAATGCACTTTATGTAGATATTGTGCAGAGCTTCTGTGTTATTATATTATATTATATTGTATTCTATTGTTTTGTTTTATAATAAATATTTTATTTGACTTGACTTCCAAATGGCTAAAGCAGGATCTGTCATTTCAATCACTCATAAAACCTGAACACAATGTACAATACTGTAAATATCGATAAGCGAATACAAAATGTCTTAACTACCTAGCTTAAAAACATTAGTATTGAAAAGCAAAAACTTGATTTAAAAACAAACTTTAATATATATAATTTCTATAATTAGAATTTATATAATCAAATGCAACCTATGTGTAAAGTTTGTGCAGTCTCCACATAACATTTTTCGTCACACACCATTTTTTCATTACAAAAGAAGTATAACATAAAAGAGTATATAAACAAACAGTTTCTGAGTTATACATCACATTTCTTTTGAATTTATCAGTTATTCCAGTATATATGTTATTATAGTGGTGCATTGTAACCATGTTTTTCTTTTCATTTTGCTTTCAAAGCTTTCATTGCTGAAAATAAAAGCAGACCTTGAAGAGTAATCGCTCCCATATCATAGATCAAAAGCAGTGCTGAGATTGATTTGAAATATTCCTGTAGGGGAAGAAATTTTAAAGCGTTTGTAGATTTTAGAAACATACAGGCATTATAAGCTTTGTGTAATGTAGTGGCAAATTGAAATAAGAACAGTCACTGGAGGCAAAAATTCACAAAAACTCACAACGACTCCATGTTGTGGACAATCATCAAAGAGAGACCTTTTCACTTCGCAGTTTTCAATAGACTTAATGTTATTGACTGCATAGCCATAAACAGCAATGGCACACAACCCCATCAACAGCCCAAAAGCACTGGCATACAAACAGTTCTTCACCTAGCAAGAAAATGAAAAATAAAAACAGTTGCAAGGATTGTAGCTTTAAAAAGATGCTACAAAAGTGTCCTTTGTCACTTTTGTAGCATCAATGTACTCTTTCATTAGTTTCTCCTTTTAGTTTGCGGTAAGCTACACCTAGAGTATAGTAGAATAGCTACAGTAGAGTAGCTACTATTTCTACCCTAGCTACATATTTCATCAATATCTGATTTTAAACCTTAGATAAATAACAAACAAGCAAGCAAACAAAAAAAACTTGCCGTCTTCCTGCTAGGATTTCTTTCACATGCCATTGCCATAGATCCTCCAGCTACATACTGCACAGAGACATAATAGAATCATTAGAGAAAGTTTGCACATTTAATTCACTTGTGCCCTGTTAGATTGGTTTAGGGTTGATTGAAGTTTATAGTATGCAAACAAGTGGTGAATTCTTTTGAGTGATTAACATGCAGGCAATAAATATGAATATTTTACAAATAGTGAAAAAGGAGACTTAAAAGAAAAAAAAATCTTACTACTGCCCCGACAAAAACTGGACACATGTATAATGTATGTATGTTGATGCTCAAGTAGTAAGTTGGAAATCCCAGTAGTGCTTGGAACGCTCCAAGTAATATTGTCATTACCTGTAGGAGACAAAGTACCATATGTCACTGAAAAAATTTAACATTGACCATTTACGACTAACCTACTGATTCACGAGTAATAACAAATTTACATGTTCTTGAAAGAAAGAGCAACATCCATGGAACGTTGATTTTAGTTTGGACTGGATGTAACTTCACTAGTATATACAACTAAAGCCAAAGTAAAAATACATATGTACCTAATAGATAGATAGATAGATAGATAGATAGATAGATAGATAGATAGATAGATAGATAGATAGATAGATAGATAGATAGATAGATAGATAGTGTTATAGTGGTTGTTTGTTTGTGTAGATAGTAGGGGTGTAACGGTACACGTTTTTTTTACCGAATCATTTTTACGTGCGGATCATCTGAGATAAAATCTGAGTTCCCTCGGGAGCGTATTAAGCATTTAGAGTGCATTTTTATTATTATATATTAATATATCATTATTAAATTTAAACCCATACACAACAATGTATAGCATTTGTCCAGCTTCAAGAATTTCTCTTAAAAGGAGAAATTCCTGACAATTCCACACATCGAGGGAGTGAATGAATAAAAGATGGAAGAAATGAAGACATTTGTTAGAGTATGCTGAAATAAGTAGAACAGTAAAGTAATAGCCAGTGCACCTCTTGCGGGTCCCAATCCCGGATAAATTGGGAGGGTCCCAGTAGGAAGGGCATCCAGCTTAAAAACGTGCCAAATCAAACATGCGTATCACAAACCTGAATTTTATATCGGATCGGTCGAGGCCCAGGTTACCAACGACCGCTACAGGCATCGTTAGCCAACAGGGTACCGGTGGAAATTGGGCTACTGTTTGCCGAAGGAGGAGAAGGAGAGGAGAAAGAGTAAGAAAGGAGTAAGAAAGTAAGAAAGGAGAAGTGTAGGAAAGTGGAGGTTAGAGTGGGCACTTTAAATGTTGGTACTATGACTGGTAAAGAGAAAGAGGTAGCTGATATGAAGGAGAGGATAAAGGTAGATATGTTGTGTGTTCAGGATAAAGTGAGTAAGACCAGAAACATTGGAGATGGGTTTAAACTGTTCTTTCATGGTGTGGATGGAAAGAGAAATGGTGTAGGGATGATTCTGAAGAAAAAGTACAGTAAGATTGTAGTGGAGGTGAAGAGAGTTTCTGATAGGGTGATGAACGTGAAGCTAAAATTTGAAAGGGTGATGATAAATGTCATTAGTGCCTATGCTCCACAAATGAGGAGAAGGAAAAATATTGGAGTGAGTTAGATGAAGTGGTGGAGAGTGTACCTAGGAATGAACGATTGGTGATTAGTGCAGACTTTAATGGGCATGTGGGTGAAGGGAACAGAGGTTATGAGGAGGTGATGGGTGGGTATGGCCTTAAGGAGAGGAATGTGGAAGGGCAGATGGTGGTTGATTTTGCTAAAAGGATGGAAATGGCAGTGGTGAACACGTATTTTAAGGAGGAGCATAGGGTGATGTATAAGAGTGGAGGAAGGTGTTGGCTGGAGAGAGTGTAGCCAGACAGCATCGGATGGTGGTCTGTAGGATGGCTTTAGAGGTGAAGAAAAAGAGGAGGAGAGTGAAGACATGTGCAGAGGAGGGACATGGGGTATATCAGTAGGAGAATGCTGAGGATGGAGCCACCAGAAGGGAGGAAAAGAGGAAGACCAAGAAGAAGGTTGGTGGATGTGGTGAGGGAAGACATGCAGGTAGAAGAGGACAGAGTAGCATGGAGACGAATGATCCGCTGTGGCGACCCGAAAGAAGGAGTTAAGTAGATCATATCTTAATCATATTAAATGTAAAACACACACACACTTACATACACATCTGTTTTAACCAAATGGGGTCTAACAAATGTAAAGTATTTAATACAATTGTTCAATTTATTATTATATTTCAGATTTCATATATTATTTAACCAAGCAGAGTTTTAATTAAAAATTGTTTTGAAAATGTAAACTGTTGATGTTCACAAATGTTATTAATGATAAACTTAGTTAATAAAAGACAACACGCAATTTTATGTTTTGCATTTCTTCCCACTAACTGTACCGAAATTGTACCGAATGGTGGCTTAAAAACCGAGGTACATACCGAACCGTGACTTTTGTGTAACGTTACACCCATAGTAGTGTTTGTGTGTTTGATTGTTTGTTTGGTTGGTTAGTTGGTTGTTTCTTTGGTTGGTTAACCCAATCACTTACCGCTACAACCTCTGAATCATAGATCCTGAACAGACGATGCAGTTTGCATGGGGGTTCAATCTGTGTCTCTGTCATCTTAAAAGAAATTAAATATAAATGTCAATAATTATTTTACCAGCAATATCTAAAATACATAAAATTCATAAAATAATTACAATATTAGAAAATCATCTAAATGATACAGAATGTACTCAGATGTGCTACAGAAAGTTCTGCTTTATGTGTCAGTTCTGTAGTGCTATTAACAAATAGACCTTGGATCCTTTCCTGTTGCCAAACAACATTGGGGCCAAGGTCTGCTTAAATGTTTATTCAAAAAGCTGTAAAGTAAAAAAATAAATAAAATGAGGAAATTAGTGTACAGGTAGACATTTAGCAACTAATAAATAAAATTATGCTGATACAGTTCAAGCAAATGTTTACAAGAAAACATCAGAATGGAGAATTGAGCCAAAAAAGTAACAGATACACATTGGTGTGTGGCCTTTTTTTTAATTTTTTTTATTCCAAACAGGATAAAATCTTCAGGACAAAAGAGTTTACACTTGTACGGTTTACAGTTTACTTTTTAGGCTGGAGAACGACTGACTGTTTATCATGGCTATAAAAAAAGTAATGACAGTAAACTGTCTCTCAAATGTTCTACAACATTACGTCTAACTATAAAACAATAAAATGTGTGCAATGTTTTAAATTAACAAATTAAACATTGAAATATTTGGAAAACCATTGCATTTTAAGCAGAATATCACACTGTGCAGCTATAAAGAAATAATGCACTTCAGGGTGATAACCACACTCTGCTTTATTGCATTGTTGGAATGCATTGTGGTCTGTCATGTGTTAGTCCTTGCATAATAGATTGGCATCCTTGTTGACCAGAATGAACGTATTAAAATTGGTTTGTGCATGAGTGGTTTGTAAAGGGAGAAAACACTGGAACAAATTCTTTTTACAGGGGGAAATGAATACTGCAGGGGCCACATCTGACATTTATAATGATGCAGTGTCTTAAAAATTCTACAACTTAAGCTTTCAAACTTTTGGAGTACAAGTACTATTCTGCAGTGAACTCCAGAAAGAATGGCAAGAATATTAACTACTGTTTTATCAAGCAACTGAAGTCTATTTATTCTTTCACTTGAGATTCTTGCACAGGAAGTGAAAGGATACTGGAATCAATCCTAAGAGGAAAAGATACACTGTGAGAAAGGAGGACAGGGAGCTTTAATGAAAACCACATGTTCAGGTTTCAACATTGTGGAATGCAATCTAAAACTGTGTTTGGAGAGATGTAGGGTTTACACTATTATTACTCTATATTACACTCTTCATAATACATAGCTTTATACTGTCATTTTCAGAAAATGCATAATCATGTTCACAAGAATTGTCGGGTTTTTGGCTCATGGACAACAAACACAACAGATGAACAGCAAAAAAAAAAGGTGTACAATGAACCCGAGTACAACAACACCAAAGTATGGGGTTTACAAGTTAGTGTTGCCAGATTGGCCAGGATTTTTAAGAATGTTGAATTTTTTTTACCACTTTCAGCCATTTTGTAAGTAAATAGTGCTTCTCTCATGTGCCAAATAACTTACATGTATAATCATATATACATTATATTGACTATTTGACAGGATGTCTTTACAATTTACAGTTGATTTTTTTAGAGGATTTTGATGCTTTTGTTCATAGGTATTGAAAGTTGACAAGTGGACATTTTACAAATGATTAATCAAAAAAAGTGATGTTTATGATTTGTTCCACTCTTTTTAACTTGTCACCAGCACTCCTCTTCAGGGGACAGTAAGAATCATATAAAGTCTTTTAGGTCTATGCTGGAATCCAACAGAAGCTCTGTTTTCATTACACACCCCAGTATACAAATATAGCTGCCATGGACCATACTTCCCAGTGTCATACAAACATTTCTAATCACACACCTGAATACAAGCAATACCTCAAATTATATGAAGGAATCCATGTTGTACAAATCATCAAGAGCTGATTCTTTTGTTTTACTATTATGGTTTTGACTTTGCTCTACTTCTTTTTTTGTGATTTTGCTATGATATCACTGTTTGCTTATGTCCCTGACCCTTTGCTGTTTTTTTTTGGACCAGATTTCTTGAACATTGATTGGGATTTGTTTGGCAACCTCATACCTCTAATACAACTTCTAAATACAGTTGAAGTGTCAGCTATAATTAATATCTGCCATATTATAATTTTTTATACTTTTAATACCTTAATGTCATTTATAAATGAAAGAGTTCATTTGTTACAGGCACAATTTTTGGTACTTTGGATTCAAACCCCTGACTGAATATCAGTAACTAGTACTAACTTATATTTCTCTAAATGGCATTTATAATTAACCAATAATGTAGAATAATAACTATTAAGTGATGCTGTTTGCTAAACTCCCTACAGCACTACATTACTGCATCCCATTCAGTGGGGTAAATATTTTGAACAATCTGGCAACGCTCTCCCCAGCTGTTCAAGGGCCAGTAACACCCCTAGGCCCCTAAACACCCCCACCCCCCAGACACACACACACACACACACACACACACACACACACACAACGATGTCTCCAAAACAATCCATTAGTATTTTACAAAGAAATGATTGAAAATGCTATGAATGTTGAAAGTGCTCTTCTACTCGGTATATACACTATAGACTTACAACAAATGACTTTAAATGAGAAGCACATCTGATTGTCTGATAAGGTCTATTCAAAATCATGGACTTACTTTGACAGCAGGATTTGGTGACTCAGTAATCACTTTATTCAGCAGGAGAAAACGGAGTGCTGGAGTGGTGGTGATTTCGAGGAGCACAGAAAATAAAGTGCGCAAGTATTAGTCCACTTGGGAGGGAGAGATGGAGGGGGCTTCTGGAGAGAGAGACCACATTTCTTTCTGAGAAACAGGCAGAAACGGGCGGGACGTAGTGTGTGTGTGTGTGTGTGTGTGTGTTTGTGTGTGTGTGTGTGTTTCATCAAGTCTCTCTCGGGTTTATTTTTTTGCTCTCTCGACAGTGTATTGGAGAAAGTTTGAAGAGAGTTTGGAGTTTGAAGTCTTAAGATCTCAACCCTTTAGGTAGGTGACTAATAGAGCATTGATATTAATACAATATAAATTCCTAATGTTTTTGAGGTCACAATTGTTACATTGTTAGAAACAGATAGTTTGTGGCGTCGTCTCTGTGTCTGAGCGATGCTGGAGCTCTGACATTGTTTAATTTGGCTGCATTTCAAACAACATACTAACTTTCTCATTGTAGGTATCAGTAGTACACTAAGGTTAGTGTGGACATGGTCTTCGTTTGAAAGTTGGCTAACAGATTCTTAACTAACATTGGATGTGATCTAAAATGAGTAATAGTGAGTTTGCTAATTCTTTTATAAAAGCCTCAATGATTATTATTAATATTGTTATTATTATTATTATTATTATTATTATTATTATTATTATTATTATTAATATTATTATTATTAATAATAATAATAATACTGATGTTTTGATTGAATACTCAATCAAAACATGTATACCATAGAAAGTCTAAATAGGGATATGTGTATTTTGTACATTCTCACCCTCATCTTCTTCTTCATCTGTTTATTATTATTATTATTATTATTATTATTATTATTATTATTATTATTATTGCTATTGCTATTGTTATTATATTTCTTTTAAATGCCAAGAGCCATGAATTAGTAGCTTGTTGACCTCACTTTATAACTTACACCAACTTAACACATAAAATGCTAATAATTTTCCATTCATCAAAACTGCAATCAATGTTGCATGCATGACCGCCACCCTGTAGACATTCACGTCTAGAGTAGGTTCCATTTTAGTTTGAGTTATAAAAAACCCCAAAAAAATCTCATTTCAAATCTTTTGCAGCCAAAATGTTTACTGTTGTGATAGTTTAACATTTTATTATAATTTTTTACCATAACCCCATGTTAAACATGATATAAATTCTGTGATAACCAAGCTCCTGCCCCTGTAAGGTTGCAGATATATTATTATCTATAAAACTACATTGTTTATAAATGTATTCCTGAGGCTATTTAGAGGAAGAATACTTTTAAAAGGAAATTACACTTTAGTATCCAGATGTAATGTGTGTGACATAAAGCGTTAATAAACTTTAAATAATTCATCCATTCATGCATGCATCTTTAGGTAGTGTGCTTTATCTTGGTCAGGGTCTCAAAGGAGACCATTCAATAAACATTGGACAAAGGATCTGAATCAACATGGATAAATTGCCAGTCCATTACAGGGCACTCTTTTATACTTAGAAAAACAAATTCACCTACCGGCATTTTTTTTGGGCGGTCACTGGAAAGGGGAGACATTACCCTTTCCTAGCATTCAATATAAGTTCAACTAAAGTGGAATTGATTGCATCTCTAATCTGTATGATTAAAGCTTTTAGAAATAATAATTATAATAAACTTTGCTTGAGTATAAACCTATTTATGTATTTAGAATTAATAAATAAATAAAGTAAGTAAATACAGTGTTTAATACTTCTCTTTTTCTTGAATGTCTAGGCACTGACCAAGAATGGCATTAACAGTGGCGAGTGACTTGACTGTCAGTGTGGCCTCAGATCAGAATGTTAATAAATTAACAGACAAACAGGAGGCACTGAAGAAGAGCATAAAGAAAGGAGACCTCAAATCAATAGGGGTAAGACTCCTGTCCAATGATGTTCAGTTTTTTTCTGTTATACATAATATAAGATGCTAACAGGTTTAACTCATGAAATACAGTCCATGAAAAGAAATATAAATGACTCATGATCTCTCTAATGCTAAAGTGTTCTCATTATAAGTTCTACTTAATATCCCACTTTACTTGAACAAACAACCCCACTTCTAGATTTCACAGGTCATGCTTGGATTTCTGATCATCTCTTATTCAGTGCCACTGCTCTCTGCCAAAATAACAGAGGTTGTTACGTTTGGCGTGCCGTGGTGGAGCGGCATATCTGTGAGATATCGTTTTTATTCCTACCTCAACATTATCACATGCTGTCAGAATGGAAACAAATCTGCATCACAGAAGTTTTGTTGTCAGTAGGTAAAAATTGGTGTAAGTTAAAATCACTGTCATTAATTGTTTCTTTTCAGTTTCTCATTGCTGGTGCAATTGCTCTTGTAATGGATAAACATGACAGCATTTATTCGGTAAGTTTCAGTTGGTGTAAGATGTATTTTGCTATTCATAATTGTAAATTGTATAAATACAAATATATTTAATAAAATGTTATTATATATTATATATTTAAATTTGACATTCTACTTTTATAACAAAATTTGTTTTTAATAGTAACAGTTATTATGCAGGGGCTTGTATGGCATATGATCTGCATTTATCTTGTCTTCAATCATTAAAGACGAAAGGATAGGGACCTCCATGCTTTTGCAAGAAACTATTTTCACTGTTTTAAGTTTAAAAAAGGAGAAAAAAACAGGATGAGATTGGTGAGGGAAAGACTGTTTCGAGCAAGTTATAACAGGAAATTGCCCATTTCATTGCTGTTCCAAAAGATTAATTGTAAAGAAATAAAGGTGTATGAAATTGTGGTATAAGAGGTGTAAATCACACTAGGACGTGCTTTGCATTGGAACATATTACACCAAACGTTTGTTTATTATTTTCACATACCATTGTTTTTTATAATTATTTATCCAAAGCAATGTTAAAACAAGGCATAGCACAACTGAAGTACTGTGCTGTTGAAGGAGCAGAGACTGCCAAATGTAAATGTAAAATGTCTAACAACAAACAAAAAGTGAAAGTGGCAAGAGACTTCATACATTTTTCATTTTAATGTGTTTGGAACAAGCTATAAAAAAAGGAAAAAAAATAAATAGTGATGTTCAAGAAGGACATTTTATTGCATTGAATTTCCTATGATATTTGTTTGTTTACCATCTCTAGGTTTTTGCATGCATGGCATTCACAGCGTTGGCTGCAGTCATCTCGGTCATTGCCATAATTCTTTACAGTGTTGATATAATAAGGAACCCACAAAGTACTTGCAAGATTAACCCATCATCTATCTGTGATTATTTATATTACTCCACGGTATGACAAAGACTTTTGTGCTACTCTGATTCCATACATCTCAGTTTTCTATATCGTAATGCATGTTAAACTGATTGACTTTTCAATCCCCCTTTTTTTTTCTTAGAGAGTCAGTTTAGAAGTGAAGTCAATTCTCCTATTCCTCAGCATGGTGCAGGCTGTCATCTCCTCTGCTTTCGCATTTATTCTGTACAAAGAAAAGAACAGTTCTAACAACTACCTGGTAAGAGAAATACATGAAAATGTTCCGTTAAACTCCTGCCCTGTTTAATTTTCATCATAAAGGGTTAAACCAGTATTGCTGCACAGTTGGTACAAGTTGTTCCAAGGTGCATTCACTGGTCAATCTATAACCTACTGATTGTTCCAAAGTAAGTCCTCTGCTCAAAACATCTAAATATTTAAGTTTTTCAGTTATAAGACTAAAATCTTGAGCCGAACCAAACGCAAAAAGTGTGCAAACTTTGTGATTTTTTTTTTTTGCTAGATTTGGCTGCTTTTAGGCAATTTTTATATATATAAAAAAAAATCCTAGCAACCACATTAAACAAGTTTTAAGAAGAAGCTATTATGCACTGGTTACAACTCTAGCTCACATCACAGTTGCTTTAACCACCTTTAACAAACATCTGGAAAAATGAAAGTCACGTTGGCAAATGTGGTCTAAATCTGAGGCATAAACAAAGGTTTCTTCATGATCAGCTTCCTTTGATTGCACTGTTATTTGACTGCATGGCTGTTTTAGTGGTTTCCAGCTGTTCCCTGCAGAGTACTACAGTCACTAGAAAGTTTATTACAGCTCCATGTGTAATTCATTTATCACACCCATGGTTTAACCAGATAAAACCAGATTTGTGCAAACTGATATATATAGCCCTTTATTGATGCACTGTCTAAAGCTGTCTTTCTTTCTCCTTTTTTCTCAAGTTTCTGAAATAAGGATGTCCTGTGCACAAAAAAAAAGATGGCTCTGGATTCCAAACAACCAGTCACCACACACCTTTATTTTTACATATTCCTATAATACACAGGCTCATTTATTTTAGATCTATTGTATTGTATAATGGACAGTATTATTGGGATGCATTGGAAATGTAACATCTTATACAGTAAGCTACATTCAGTAAATATTTTGTATTAAGAGTTGCATTCAAACTGTGTTCTAGAAGAGTACATTTCAGCTGCATGCAGAGTTCTGATCTGTTTAGCTTTTTTTCTTGAATGTACAGTTCAAGCTTTGTTGTGTCCATTCTTGCAGCTGGTGGCCTTTAACCTTCCAAAATTCTTCTTAAAGTCCCAGATGAATTTCTCTCTCATAGCAACAGAAATACTCAGTGTAACAGGAAACCGAGCACAATGTCTGTACAGTTCTCGAAATCAAGAAAAAAAAATGCTTACATTCAGATATTGGCTAACACTTGATAACACACCTGTTTTGAGTTGTTTGTCTTTCCTAAAATGTATTGATTTGTCTTTGTATTGGAATTTCAGAAAGAAAAATGTCATAGGGAGTTTCATATAATGCATTTACAATGTAATATGTTGTCTATATATTACAAATAAAAAAGTCTATAATTATATAGGCATGTGTTTTTCATAATTCATCCTGTCTGTTCATCCACAAAATCTGGACAAATCAGTTCTATTAATCAGATTCAGTAGTTTTGGGATTGATTTAACTTTTGTTTGAGATTATGTGGATTTTGTAATTTGGTGGTCAAACATGACAGAAATTGAAGAATTCAATTGAAAGACAGCGACTTGTCTTTCAAAAATCATATCAATCAAGTTACTAAAACAGCCTTCTTTCACCTTAGAAATATTTCTAAGCTAAGAAATATGTTGTCCATATCCGATGCAGAAAAGCTCGTCCATGCGTTCATGACCTCCAGAATAGACTACTGTAATGCGTTACTAGGTGGATGTCCTGCATCATTAATAAACAAGCTTCAGTTAGTCCAGAATGCAGCAGCCAGAGTTCTTACAAGGTCAAGAAAATATGATCACATAACCCCGATCTTATCGTCCCTACATTGGCTCCCTGTTAAGTTTCGAATAGACTATAAACTATTACTTCTCACTTATAAAGCACTAAATGGTTTGGCTCCCATATATCTATCCAGTCTTTTAACTCGCTACAATCCGCCACGCTCCCTGAGATCTCAAAACTCTGGGCTTCTAGTAGTTCCTAGAATAGCAAAGTCCACTAAAGGTGGTAGAGCTTTTTCACATTTAGCTCCTAAACTCTGGAATAGTCTTCCTGACGGTGTTCGGGGCTCAGACACACTCACCCAGTTTAAGTGTAGATTAAAAACATATCTTTTTAGCAAAGCCTACACATAACACACATCACATCATAACCTTGTGCTCCAGAACATCTGATCACATGCACATTATCAACTTGTGCTGTTAATATCATGAACAGCAGCTACGCTAATTGCTCTCCACTGCTTCTCTTTCTCTCCCCATCCCGAGACACCCTGAGGTTTGGCCAGCTCCAGTCACCTCCCACCTCGTGATGATTACGGACCTTTGAAGAAGTAGATGCCGAACTCACAAACATCCCGAACCATCTAGAGACGTACCAGTGCCATTTGGATCCCGCTACATGTGTGGAGTTTGGCATTGGACCTCCTGGAGTGTTAAAGGCTCTGGCATGGAGAAGCTGATGCTGGATCTGTGGTGATCACAAATGCTGAGCTCATAAATCTCGGAGCTACTAACCATATAGACTGTATAAGACTGCAGAAAGAACATCACTTATAATCTTATACTCCAGTGCTCATGTTAGCTCTCACTCTCCAGTGTTCTGTATTGTTGAAAGATTTATGATCAAACTCTTGATGTCACCCAAAATGAGGATGGGTTTCCCTTTTGAGTCTGGTTCCTCTCAAGGTTTCTTCCTCATAACATCTAAGGGAGTTTTTCCTTGCCACAGTCGCCACAGCTTGCTCATCAGGGACAAATTCACACCATTCACCTTCACTGTTGATTTGTGTAAAGCTGCTTTGAGACAATGTCTGTTGTGAAAAGCGCTATACAAATAAACTTGACTTGACTTGACTTGACTTGACTTGATCAGATTCAGTGGGCAGTGGGTGGGTTTCCTGTTTTTTAGTTCATTTAGTAAAACAGTTTGTCAGCAATGTGTTCTGTAAAAATTGGTAAATTTTGTTTTAGTTACATAATGATAAGTAACAGCACTTTATTTTTAATTATACTGCAATTATGTTCTATTTAAAAAAAAAAAAGATAATCCCCGCTTTATCGCGGTTCGAATCTCGCATGGAATTGCATTTGTCTAATTCGTTTCTCTGATTTTCCCGGTCTCTCATAGATTATAATATATTTTTATTATTATATAATTATAATTATTAATTATAAAATGAAGTAAAATGTTAATACAGTACAGTACTGTATATGTAAAATAGCGTTTTTGGGGTTGTGTCCGTTTATCGCGGTTTTTTATTAATCGCTGGCGGTTTTGAAACGTAACCACTGCGATAAACAGAGGATTACTGTATTCCTCTGTTTTGTTATGTATCATAACAAAACAGAATGATCCATTGTTATGGATCATTCAGCATAAGCATTTCACTGCATGTCTATGCATGTTTATGTACATGACAAATTAAATTTTAATTAGCAAGAATACTGTCTATATGCAAACCAAAAAAGGAAAAAAGAAAAAGCAGAACTTTGCCCTTCATAAGCACATTGACGTGTATTTAGTTTGCTTACAGCTTGCACAAGCGATGAGCCTTGTGAAACCCTGGAAGATTCATCTTCTGCTCTTGACTGATGATGAGACTGTAAGGTTGCTACACTTAATCTTAGCTGAATTGAACAGCATTTTCAAAGCAAGAGCAAACATGGAATTGGGGGGAAAAAATACCAAGAAACAAAAGGTTTTAGTTCAGTCAAAAAATCCAGAAATGCAAAAATCACAAAAAAAAAGGAACAGGGCTACTTAAATACACATGGGGAAAGGAGACAGAGGTGGTGTAATGACAAAGTTAACGGACATAGGGAAGATAATACACAAGGATGTCAACAGGGAACAAGTGGGGCCTCTAGTGACCAAAACATAACATGATATGACCTGAATCCTGACTTGTGATGTATTGACCCATTCTTATATGAGAGATCTAACCAAAGCACAGCCAAATCTCCTATCTGTCTAGTAGCTCAGACTTGTTTTCACCATGCATAGAACCTATGTACAGTTAATCCCTTGTCAAATCCTGGGGGTGGTTGGCTTAAAAGGGCCATCAGAAAAAATTAAAAAAATTCTTAGGTAACTTTTATTCGTTACATATATTGTAATTACCAAACATTCTTTTTTTGCACTGTTATAAACACATTTGAGTTACATTTACACAGCTGTCAACACTGAAATTAATACAAATATTCTGTGCTGCCATTTTTTTTTACTTAACGTTTATTCAAGCTGGAGTGAAAATAATTTCTGAGATGTCATGACAATGTTCATTACACTAAATACATCATATTATCCAGCAGCAATCTGCTACATCGGTCAAACAAACACTAAAGCATTTAAACATATTTGCCAGAACTGGCTCTACATTATGTTCTGGAAAAAAACTCAGATTTTGAAAATTTTACTGGATTTTCTTTCAAGGATGCACAGTCTGTGATTAATAACATTATATAGTTATTAATTGTCAGGCACTAAGAACGTTCTGAGACCGAGTGAATTCAACGAGGGCTTTTTTAATGAGAAAGCAAAAAAGGGCAAGGCAGAAATCACAGAAAAACACACTGAAGCTAGTAAGCCGAGCAACAACCAAACGGAGTAGTTTGGGCAGTCCTGTATGTTCGCAAGCCTAAGCTGTAGAATGGACGATGAGCATGTGGATAAACAGGGTCTTTATAGTGTGGTGACTGATATGGACCAGGTGTGGATGATTAGTAAGTTGGTGAGCTGCTTGGAGTGATTGGAGGGGTTGGCGTGGGTGTGGCTGGTGGATCCCTGACAGTACCCCCCCTCCAGGGGCGGCTCCCGATGCCCTGACCCTGCGCCTGGGACGACCCCGACCCCGGGGCGCAGGACGAAGTGGATGAGTGGCGTGGAATTCCTCCAGGAGCGCTGGATCCTGTATGTCCCGCCGCGCCACCCATGACCGTTCCTCGGGGCCGAAGCCCTCCCAGTCCACGAGATATTCCAGACCACCGCCCCGATGACGAGAGTCCAGCACTTCCGGTACCGAGTAGACCGAAGGCTGTTCCAACACCTCAGGCGGAGGGGGCCTGACCTCGCCGGCACGTTGGGCAGAAGATGGGGTATACGGTTTGAGAAGTGACACGTGAAAGGTGGGGTGAATTCGATATCGTGGTGGGAGTTCCAGCCGATAGGCCGCCTCGTTGATCCGCCTTTCGATCCTGAAGGGTCCGATGTACCTGGGACTCAGCTTTCTGCAGGGGAGACGCAGTCGCAGGTCCTTGGTGGACAGCCAAACCCAATCTCCGGGGCTATACGAGGGGGCCTCCAACCGCCGTGCATCCGCATGTCGCCGGGTTTCCCTTATCGCCCTGTGCAATTGAGTGTGTGCGGAATCCCAGGTCCTGACACTCTCCTGAAACCAGTGATCTACCGCTGGTACATTGGACGGCTCATCAGACCATGGAAACAGTGGGGGTTGAAAACCTAACACGCATTGAAAGGGTGTGAGTCCTGTGGTGTCTTGGCGCAACAAGTTCTGAGCGTACTCCGCCCAAGGCAGAAACCGACTCCACTCCATCTGGTCTTGGTGACAATACGTCCTCAAGTACCTCCCCAGCTCTTGGATCTTCCGCTCGGTTTGGCCGTTCGACTGGGGGTGGTAGCCAGACGACAGATTGACGGTGACTCCCAGCAGCTGGAAAAACGCCCTCCAGACATGTAAGGTGAACTGAGAGCCCCGGTCTGATACTATCTCCTCCGGGAGGCCAAAGTTGCGGAAGACATGGTGGAAGAGCGCTTTCTGCTGTTTCCAGAGCCGTGGGGAGGCCTCGGAGAGGAAGAAATCTGCAGGCCTTTGAGAACCGGTCGACGACCACTAGAATACAGGTAAAACCCTCCGACCGTGGCAAGTCGGTCACGAAGTCAATGCCGATGTGCGACCACGGCCTCTGTGGAGTAGGCAGGGGATGAGCTTGCCCACCGGTAAGTGCCGAGGAGTCTTGGCGCAGATGTTACAGCCCCGGATGAACTCGGCCACCGTGTTGCTCATTCCTGGCCACCAGTACCGCCCCTGCACCAGACGTAGAGTCTGCCTTCTGCCCGGGTGCCCTGAGCCGGGGACTTCATGAACCGCTTTTAGTAAGGCCTGTCGACACTCTCGAGGAACGAAGTTCTTGTGATCTGTGATGACTGTGAAAGGATGAGCGGCTCCCTCCAGCCAGTGTCTCCATTCCTCCAGGGCCAGCTTGATGGCTAGGAGCTCTCTGTTCCCGATGTCATAGTTCTGTTCGGCCGAGGACAGTTTCTTGGAGAAATAGGCGCAGGGATGGAGTCTCCCGCCTGCTGAGAGAGGGTGGCCCCTACGCCTGTGGACGATGCATCCACCTCGACGACAAACGGGAGCTGGGGGTCCGGATGACGTAAGAGTGGGGCTGCACAGAACCTTTTGCGCAACTCCTCAAATGCCCGTTGAGCCTCTGGGGTCCAGGAGAGGGTCTTGGCTTTACCCCGCAGAAGAGACGTAAGTGGGGCGGAAATCAGGCTGAAGCCTCCAATGAACCGGCGGTAGAAGTTTGCGAATCCGAGAAACCTCTGGAGTTCCTTTATCGAGGCGGGAACTGGCCAGTCCCATACGGCAGCCACCTTCCTCTCATCCATCCTGATGCCTGCTGCGTCGATGACGTAACCCAGGAACTGTATTTCTGAACGGTGGAACTCACACTTAGGGAGGTTAAGATACAGTCGGTGTTTTCGAAGCAGTGCTAGGATCTGGGTGACGTGCTGATGATGTTCTTGCAGCGACCTCGAATAGACCAGGATGTCGTCAATGTAGACAATCACGAACCGATGGAGGAAGGGGCGGAACACCTCATTCATGAAATTCTGAAAAACCGCCGGAGCAATGGATAGGCCATACGGCATGACCCGATACTCATAGTGACCAGAGGGGGTAATGAACGCCGTCTTCCATTCATCGCCTTTACGGATATGCACCAGGTTGTATGCACTACGGAGGTCCAGCTTGGTAAAGATGCGGGCCTCACGTAGATCTTCTAGGGCTGCGGGGACCAGGGGAAGCGGATACGGAAGCGGGGAGATCAGTGCATTGAGGGCCCTGTAGTCGATGCAGGGGCGCAATCCTCTGTCCTTCTTCGCCACAAAAAAGAAGCTAGAGGCTGCCGGGGAGGAGGACTGGGTGATAAAGCCCTGTCGGAGGGCCTGTTGGATGTAGCTCTCCATCGCTTGGTGTTCTGTAGCTGACAGGGGATAAACCCGACCCTTAGGCAGTTTGGCCCCCGGTTTCAGTTCAATGGCGCAGTCCCATGGCCGGTGTGGGGGCAACAGAGTGGCTGCCTCCTCACTGAAGACATCTGAGAAAGTATGGTACTCCTGTGGGACGTCCACCTGAGCAGGCTGGGGAGCTCCTTCCACCTGAGTAGCTGCCAGGGTCAGGGTATTCTGGATGGGAGTCGGGAGTGGGAGTAAACACTTCTGCCGGCAGGCGGGGCCCCACTCCAAGATGTCACACGGGTCCCAGGAACATATGGGGGAGTGCTTGGCCAACCAGGGACGACCCAGGATCACATCCACGGTCGAATCCTCCAGTACGAGAAGTTGTATCTTTTCTTGATGTAGAACCCCGACTTGGAGGACGATAAGTGGTGTGCAGTACTTCACCTTGCCTTTTCCCAAGGGTCGTCCCTGAATGGTCTGAACGGCTAGTTCCTGAGATCCCCTCTGCCGGCGCAGCTGAAGGCGTTCTAGACACGCCTGGGAGATGAAGTTCCCCGCGGATCCAGAGTCGACTAGGGCAACTGCAGACAGAGAAAGAGCAGGGGTTACCAAGGTGACCAGGAGCGTGGACAGGTGAGTAATGTCAGAAGAAAGTGTAACCGTACTCACCATCCGACGAGGAGGCCTCACAGTACATTGGGCCACACGATGTCCTCCCTCACCACAGTAGAGGCAAGCTCTGGCCGCCCACCGACGCTCCCTTTCCTGATGAGACAGCCGCTGTGAACCGAGTTGCATGGGTTCAGGTTCAGAAGCCGACGAGACTGCCGTAGTTGGAACTGATTCGGCCTTTGGGGATTTGCAGGCTGCCAGGTGCTGAGAAACACGAATGGATCTCTGGATGAAAGCCTCAAGCCCCAGAGAATCATCATATGTGGCCATAGCCAGCCTGAGCTCCTGATTCAAGCCCCTTCTATATACAGCCAGCAGCGCTTTCTCGTTCCAGCCAGCAGATGCCGCCAGAGTGTAACCCGACACACTGTCTCTTCCTTGGTGGATATTCAGCAGCTGATCGGCAGTTGATGTATCCCTGGGGGCGGTGCTAAAGACCTCGGTGAAGTGCCTCGTAAAGGCCGCATATGTCGTCAGCGCCGGGCTTGCTGCGCTCCAGAGCGCTCTAGCCCATGCTAGCGCTCTTCCGGGGAGCAGCGAGATCAGGAACGCAACCTTAGCTCGTTCGTTCGGAAAGCTGTGAGGGTGCATCTCAATATATAGGGAAACCTGGAGCAGGAATCCATGGCATTCCGCCGCGTCTCCGGAAAAAGACGCCGGGAGAGCCATCGGGCCGCCGGATGTTGGAGGAGCTTGGTTGGCGGTCGCCGGTCGAAACGCCTCCTGGAGCGCGGCGGTGAGCTCCCTCACGAACTCAGACGTGGCAGCAGGCTGGTCCTCCACGAAACCAGACGCGGCAGCGGGCTGGTCCTCCATGTTGAGGTAACGCGGTTCTTTCTCTTGTTTTGTATCGGTCCGTTCTTCTGTCAGGCGCTAAGAACGTTCTGAGACCGAGTGAATTCAACGAGGGCTTTTTTAATGAGAAAGCAAAAAAGGGCAAGGCAGAAATCACAGAAGCTAGTAAGCTGAGCAACAACCAAACGGAGTAGTTTGGGCAGTCCTGTATGTTCGCAAGCCTAAGCTGTAGAACGGACGATGAGCATGTGGATAAACAGGGTCTTTATAGTGTGGTGACTGATATGGACCAGGTATATATATATAACACACACACACACATATATATATATATATATATATATATGGTTCCCTGGTGGTCTAGTGGTTAGGATGCCCGGGTTCGATCCCTGGGCAATTAGGGAGGGTTGCGTTAGGAAGGGCATCCAGCGTAAAAACGTGCCAAATCAAACATCAAATGGTCCGCTGTGGCGACCCCTAATGGGAGAAGCCGAAAGAAAGTTTATATATATAAACAAACAGATGTATAATATATTGTTGTTCCCAATTCAAGTTTTCATGTTCTGTATAAAACAGCACATGAAATATACATATTTCTATCCCACTTTCCATTTTTATTCATATAAAATTATTTATCTTTCCAAAATAACCTTTCAAAATGGTTTATTTTTCTTTCTTTTTTTTCCCCTACATATTACTTCTTACATCTTTGTCATTGTGTATGTCAAACGCTATTTTAAACAGTCAATGTATTGCTTAATATAAAAAATATTTTTCCCCATAAACCTTCATTGCATATTTTCTCTCCTGTATTTTTGTATTTTATATATATATATATAAATAATATATTCGCAATATACATGCTTTCCTTGGGAAATATTATTAGAAGGCATGGAATTAGCTTCCACTGTTATGCTGATGATACCCAGCTATAGATATCTCATCAAAACTAGACTACTAGACTGTACAGCTCAATTGGCTCTGTTAACTGAGTGTGTTAGATAAGGAAAAAATTGGATGATGCAAAACTTTTAATTAATAAATTCTCATAAGACAGAGATTTTGCTCATCGGCCCCAAAAAACAGTAGACAGAAGCTCCAGCATTTTAACCTGCATTTAGAATGTACATGTACTGTAACTACTAGTTCAACACTTAAAGACCTGGGAGTTATTTTGGACAGCATCTTGTCTTTTGAAAATCATATCAACTATATTACAAAAAGACAGCCTTCTTCCACCTTAGAAATTTTTCTAAGCTAAAAAACATGTTGTCTATATCTGATGCAGAGAAGCTCGTCCATGCATTCATGACCTCCAGACTAGACTATTGTAATGCATTACTAGGTGGATGTCCTGCATCATAAATAAACAAGCTACAGTTTGTCCAGAATGCAGCAGCCAGAGTTCTCACAAGGTCGAGAAAATATGACCATATAACCCAATTCTATCATCCCTACACTGGCTACCAGTTAAGTTTCAAATCAACTACAAACTATTGCTACTTACCTACAAAACCCTAAATGGTATGGCTCCCATGTATATATCCAGTGTTGAACTATTTTATAAGAACCTCTGTTCTGTATAAGACTGAAAAAATAAAACTCATAATCTTAATAACCAGTGCTCATGTTAGTTTTCACTCTCCGGTGTTTTGTATTGTTTTAAAGTTTTATAATCACACTCTTGATGTCACCCAAATGAGGATGTGTTCCCCTTTTAAATCTGGTTCCTCTCAAGGTTTCTTCCTCATAACATTTAAGGGGAATTTTTCCTTGCCACAGTCGCCATCTTGCTCATCAGGGATAAATACACATCGCTCACCTTAACTCTTAAATTCTGTAAAGCCACTTTTAGACAATGTCTGTTGTGAAAAGTGCTATATAAATAAACTTGACTTTCAAAATACCAACTGTGAGGGTTGACATGGAGATAATCCAGCTGTTTTACTCACTTTTCTGTTCTGTTACTGTCCTTATATATAAATATATATTGTATACTGTAAATGTGTGTTTCATCAAGTATTATGCAGCAATCTAAGTTATTCTTCTACCGAACTCTAAAATACAGTGACCTGCAGTAAGGTCAATGGAAGGTGAGGTACTGAACAGACAGATTTACACACATACAAACCCCAAAGATATAAAATTATAAAATTCTCAATAACTTGATTTGATTAGAGATTGTTATTTGAGATCGTTGTGGCAGGAGTAATGGTTGCCTTACATGGTACTTTTTGATGCTTCACCAATAGCAACAAGCCTAAATATATTTTACACAAATATATTAAATAATTTAACTAAACTATGGAAGGCAATACCATGAAAACAAGAAGTCTACAAATGTTAAGTTGGTGATATTTACACAAACAGTCACAGGCACTGGCCTCATCTGCCTCTCCTGACTAGCCAATAGTGCTAATACAAAAAAGCATATAAGTTGCTTCATGTTTGTTGTTTGGCTGGAGTAGAAATGAACAGGAATGTTTACAATAAATGGGGTCTTTTTTCACCTTTCCTCATCCCCTTACAAAGGTAAGCAGCACTCCCACCCCCAACACATCCATTCTCATTTTGATTATTTGTCCTTTTTATTACAAAATAAACCAAAAAAAACCCACTACTTTAAAAGGTTGCGTCCAGCACATTTCTTCATAATAACTATAAAACGCCCTGTTGTTTGTTTGTGGTGCCTGTGTAAAACAGTCATCAGGCAGGGCAATTCATCTAATATTTTAAAACGTAATAGGTATAATGGAGTACACATTTAAGCCTAAACAAAAAAACATTTAAATACTGTAGAAATTTAGGGGGAATAGCCTGGAGTAAGTGTTACTATTTATTACAAATATTTAATTACATTTTCAATGTAATTTAATTTGTATAGCGTTTTTAACAGTGGGCATTGTCTCAAGGCAGCTTTACACAGATAATGGAGTAATAAAGAACTTATACCATTGTGCATTTATAACATTTATATCAGTGCAAGACGGTGGCGACTGTGGCATGGAAAGACTTCCTGAGATAACATAAGGAAGAAACCTTGAGAGGAACCAGACTTAAGCAGGATCCATCTTTATCTGGGTGGCACCGAATGTCAATTTATTATAATTAAGCATTAAATATACATTTGTGAGTTGCCTAAATAGTTTGTGGTTCACAATGTTTTTAAAAATTGTTGAAAATGTCAACAAAAAAATCCCCACATTTTAGCTGTACTAACCTTTTTTTTTTTTTTTTTTTCTAAAATCGTAAAATTATTATTGGCTGCTGAAAGATGGCCCAAGCATGTCTCTGGGCTGCAATATACATGCGATACTTACGCATGTAGGTTGGGAGACTTGGAAGGGACTTGGAAGGTTTTGTTTGTTTGTTTTTTTATTACTGGTAAATGCCAAAAGAACAAGAGGTATTACATACTCATGTCAAATTTACACTTATTTGCAGAGAAAAAAATTATAATAAACAAACAAAAAATAAATAAATACAATTAAACATTACATACATTTCAAAGCTTTCAGAGCATTACATGTTTTCAGTGCTTTTTTTGTTTTTTGTTTCTTCCAAGAGATTTACATACAATTTAAAGTCATTAATAAAATGGGAAAAGTTTGGTCTACATTGAGCCCACTTTTTTTTATGAATATGGAATTTTCCTAATTAAACAAACAGATGTATTATATATTGTTGTTCACAAATCAAGTTTTCATGTTCTGTATAAAACAGCACATGAAATATACATATTTCTATCCCACTTTTTTTTTTATTCATATAGAATTATATATCTTTCCAAAATAACCTTACAAAATGGTTTCTTTTTCTTTTTTTCTTTTTTTTCCTACATATTACTTCTTACATCTTTGTCATTGTGTATGTCAAACGCTATTTTAAACAGTCAATGTATTGCTTAATATAAAAAATATTTGTCCCCATACACCTTCATTGCATATTTTCTCTCCTGTATTTTTTATTTTATTAAAGTGAATGGTAACAGAATAACATTCAAGCTTTATTGCCAAGTATGTTTGCACTTACAAGGAATTTGTTTTGGTGACAGAAGCATCCAGTTGCACATTTTCTAAAGTAAAAAAAAAATTAATGTGATATGTTACACAATTTAATACAATTAGGAAATCTGAGGGTGAGTACCTGAATTAATGTCCAGTAAAAATAGCAAAACATTTACAAGACACTCGTGAAAATTTAACATGTAACATTTCTAAAGAGAAGTTCTTCTGGTCTTAAAGTGATAGCAGACTCAATTGACAATTATCTCCTCATTTTCTTATTTAACTAGCTTACCTCTGCAATTAATCTCATCGTCTTTTCTTCTTCATTAACGAATCCCAACAAAATTCGTGCACCAACGCCTCCAGCTGTATCTCCGAATCATGTACAAGACATTAAATAAATCACTCAAAAGCCCCAGGAGGTTTGTGCAGTCTACTTGGAGCTGAAGTTCAAACCATTTGGAGTTGACTTTATACCTAACTCAAATTCATTTCATGTTTTAATCAGTAGAAGGCGCTGTTGCGTGTTTTTTTAAATCCCTGAAACTATAGGCTAGATCCCAAATTGCTCCACTTACTGTAGATAAAGTGGACAAGTCGATGTTCAAGCCATTAGATCCAATGTAGGGCTCTTATCTAGGGCACTAAGGAGCAGTTTGGAATTCAGCCCAGGACTATTTTCTTTATATGGAGCAAAGGCGTTAATATACGTTGTGTTTTTGTTCTGGTTGTACTTGCATTTATTTGTTTTAAGTCATATGATTTATTTGTTATTATTAGAGGAACTGAAGGTGTGACTTAATATCCACAGTAAGCACATAAACTAGTACATTTCCAAGTATTGAGGAGTTCCGGAATCCTCGAGTGTCATCGGCATTACTTCCGCCTATGTCCTGGAAAGTTGTTACACGTGGTAGGGAAAAAACGGAGGTTTCTAATCACGGAAGCGAAAGCGCGCTGTCTGCTTTGTCGTTTGCATAAATAGTCCAGGTTTTAAAATGGCAAAGTTTTTTATTTTGATGGTCTTCATTTGGTCCTCCCTGACACCCCATAGTGTGTGTGCTGTGTCAGAAACAGCCTCGACCATGTGGCAAAGTGCGCACTCGGCTGTGAAGAGCCTGGGTGATGATGCTTATTCCTATCTGGTTTCCCTTTTAGGTAAACAAACAGTCGACACAATGCAGAAGGTAAGAAGATCAAGTGTTTCACTCTAAATATTCGTTTACAAACCTAGGCTAAGATCTTCTAAAATTGAGCGCCGCCTAGTGGCCAGGTTATATTTATAAAAATAATTATTATGTGCACTCATTATAGACTGAACGACACTTTGCAGGTACTGTTTTCAGGTACAAAGTATAATATAAGCCACCTTTGCTCTAAGTCAGTGGTCTCAAACTCTATCATAGAGGGGAGAAAAATCAAATACTGTGTCTAAAATGAGAGATCCAAACACTATCAACATTTAATGTGCCACAACACAGACAGGATACAGAAATAAAGTGCCACAGTAAAAGCAGTATATTCTGCTCTCATGCACATTTGCCTGAGTGAGATGCTTTGCATGTTTCTTGGCTGTCAGTTCATTCATGTCAGTGCTTAGGTTTTGTGCTGTGGCAACTCCCAGAATAGAGTAGTGTGTATCCGTGAGACACCTCCTTTTTGTCCTTTTGTTCATTTTCATAAAAGAAAATAAGTTGCTCACACAGATATGTACTTTCAAACATGCAGAACGTTCAAGCAGCATGCTGAGCTGTGGCATCGTTTCAGGGATGAGGCGTAGAAACTGCAGCACCCACAGAGTCAAAGTTTCCAAGTTATAATAGAAATATGATATATGATCTCAGGCCTCGCAGATATATTAGATACATGGGCTTGAAGTGGCCTTAGAGATTGACACGTCTGCTCTCAGAAATCCAGATATTTTTTGTGTGATTAAAAATGCCCCAGTTAGCACATTGTGATGGAGTAGTACTGACGTAGTAGTGAGTGTTTGGTGCAACAGGCTCATTTGCCATTTTCAACACTGTTTTCATAAATTCTCATATATAAGACAAGCCTAACTTGTTGGTCTACTTATACAGTATAAGTATGCAGTTCATTATTTCCAAAAACACAATTTTGGATCACTCATTAAGTTGTTTTAAAAATCCCAGTAATACTGATACATTTACTAGACATTACAATGTCATGACTATGTTGAGAATTATACAGAAACCTATAGATATAGTTGGCACGGGTTCTATGAAACTGGACAGTTGAAGACTGAACGAACCTCACGTAGTCATTTTCCAGTCTTTAGCTGCTATGATATTAGTATGACATGATATTGATATTGACATGATAAGTTTGGCTCTATAGTTTTTATGTTTCTTCAGATAATATCGTTGAATTGAATTTTCAGAACATCTTTTCCTAAAACAATTTGCAGGTCACGTGATATGCATGCAAGGTGTTGTCGAAATTGGCTTCCTGTTATACCTAGTGTTAAGCCTATAAATATCATGGGATTATTGAGTTCCAGACAGCTCTGTAAGTGAAATTGTTTTCATTGCTTTAAACAGACTGTATGGGATGCTGTTAAAGTGGCATCACAGGCTGTTGCTCATGCTCTTAATGTAGTGGCTGCCTACATCACAGATTTTCTCGGTGCTGCTGGAATTGATGGTGAGTGTCTTTCTATAATTATTGGGATTACCTTAATTATCAATAAACAATTAAAGTGGCTATTAGCATAGGAACTTCTATCCTGTTATGTCTTCTTTATAGTCTTTACAGACACAACCTCATTTTGCCAAAAGATTATTTGAGATAAACATTGCATGCTTTGGACTAACTGATTTATATGTTTATTTTGTACAGCTAAACTGCCTGTAAAGCGCTTTACTCCTGAAGGCGTGCTGTTCGTGGTTCAGTGGGCCTTACTGGCTGTGCTTGGATACTGGCTCCTGTCCATGGTAGTTTGTTTACTTGTTGGTTTTGTTAGACGAACGTTATTTCTGCTAAAAGTGACATTTGCCATCGCCACATTTGGCCTGATCATGAGTGATGGTGGAGCCAGTGCTGAAACCACAGCGATGAGACTAGCTGGTCTGGTGTTCGCATGTGTCCTTCTGGGCATCGGACCTTCATCTTTCAGAGGAGACCCCAATGCTCATCTGGTGCAAAAAGTCACAGTGCTGGAGAGACGACTGAAAGAGATGGAGAAGAAAAGAAAAGATGAGTGATTACTGTTAAAATTCAGCAAAGAGTGGGGCAAGAGTAAACCTGGACCTGCTAGCTCTAATATACAGGGATTCTGTTTGGGCTGAATGGATGTGAACATTTCATTGACTTAGTAAAGTGTTTTGTCTTTGAGTGAAGTGTTTCTTTAAATTTTAAGTTACTGACATGCTGGAGCAGCGAAAACACAAATCTTGTAGAGTTACTCTAAGAATGTTTATTGAAAAAAATATGGATTTGGGGTCGTGTGTGGAACGATTTTTTTAATTATTGGACAAATATGTATCCAGTTTTTTGTTACATTTAGACAAATGGCAAAACTACAATTTATTTTGGTTTAAAAAGCTTTTTATATCGTATTTATTTAAATTGTCTACATGTTCTTTCTTTTAAATGAAGAGTTGCTTTTTTTAAACAATAAATAATCAGATTGGTGTGTGTGAAAATTCATGATATTTCTTTTATAAGTGAAAATTCTCTGGTTTACTAATAAAAATGAGAACAATAACTCATTCTTAGAGTTGCATTGGTTTAATTTAAGCAATCTCATAAATGCTGATTCACCTTCAAGCACACTTAAAAAAATCTAAACATCAATTACAAACAAAGATCCGTTTCTAAAGTGAATTAAGAATATGCATCTAGAAATATAATTCGATCTGTCAACTGAAGTTAGGGAAGCAGTGAAGAGAAAATCATTTTGGAGTAAGTGCTGGTGTTGCTGCAGGACACTTAATAGTCATTTAAAGACAAAGCTCAGCAAGAGGAATTGAGTATAAAATGAAAATTTGCAACTATGCTGGCCCTTTGTGGGGACCTTATTAAGTCATTTGTGCTTTTGAACATCACTATTATACAACAACTGGTGAACTGTTAAGTGGTAGCTCTATTTTTAAGATGCAGAATTTCTGCTTGGAAGGTTGTGATTACAAGCAAGTTTGGAGTTTTAGAGACATGAAACTAAATTAGATGTGAGGGGCCTGCTCCAACATGAAAGTGCCCTGGTATACAAAGCGAGGTCCAAAAAGACATGTTTTGCCAATGTTGGAGTGGAAGAACTCAAGCCTGCACATAGCTCATGCCTGAAACCCATTGAATACTTTTGAAATGAATTGTAATCCAAATCAAATGCTATGCCTTCTCACCAGATATTAGTGCCAGACCTCACCAATGCATTTGTGGATGAATGAGAACAAATACCTACAACCACATTGCAAATCGTATTGAATTGTTTTGTGAAAATGAAGGCTCCATATCAAAGCTTTGAAATGGGATGTACAGCAAAACGTTGTGACCCTGCACAGGTTCTAAGTGTTTTTCTGGTAGGGGCAGTGGTAAACTTAAAGTGCCAGATATTGTGTATTATGGGAATGTTCCTGTGGCATGTCCATGCAGCCTCAGCATCACTGAAGACTGCAACATCTGTAAATGTTTGCTAGCACAAAAGGCAAATTTGAAAGCCCTATTTCAAAGAATCTTCACACATGGGTTTATTAGATGGCTTCATACAGCACACAAGGGGGAGCTCCAACATTGTTTTGCAGGTGAGTAGGAGCACCTTGTTGCTTTTAGAAAGATAATATTATTAATGCCATCACTGTTGGCTCCAGTATACATTCATCTCTGTGGTGCCTGTGATGGATTGATGACAGGCAATACAACTGGACATTACTCAACATTTTACTAAACACCTTTCCAGATGTGCACTATAAAAGTGTTGAATGCTGACACCCTGAAAGCTCTAGTGAATATTAAGAATTGTAGCAGGCAACAGCAATACATTATTTGCAACACCTTGGTTAAAAAGACTTGAATCTTTTTTTTATGCACCCTTTCACATTTTGTTGACATAATTTAACCACACACTATGTCAAAGTGTATGCTATTTAATAAAGATAAATCCCTTGCAGGGTTGCATATATCTTGGCAAGTAGCAAGTTGCTTCCTGAACTGACGTAATTAGCCGGTTTGATGAGATTTCCTGTAAAAGTAGACAGGTCTGTGCATGATAATGTGCCTTCTGTTCCTGCAATATTTGGAATGTTGTATGTTGAGAGCTAACAATTGGTACTTTTAGTGAGTAAAGTAACATATTTCCTGCTTCTACAACTGCAAAAACTAAATCCCAAGTAAGTATAGATTTTTAACAGAACTCGTACAAATTATGATGTTTGTTTTGTTAAGGTGGTAGTGCAAAAGCTGCACTATTGTAGGTTTGTGCTGGGGGGGGGTGGATAGTTTTCAGCTGCTTTAAAAATCACTAAACTCCAGACTGCAGCTGCTATAAGGTTTATGCACACGCAAAACATTTCATTATTCTTTTAATTAATTTATTGCATGTGGTTAAGACTGTTGCCAGTCTCGAGATCTTGTCATTGTTTTTCTTGTCTGTATGTGGTGTCCCAGAAATGGGAAATCTTTTTCCCTTTTTCAGAGTTACTTCATTCAGTTTGACTAATTTTGCTGGTTTTAATACTTTGATGTAAAACGTGTAAAAAAAAAATTGTACCACAATAAGGACATTTTATATGTTAATATAATTATTCCATACCAGCTAGCAAATGATGGAAAATTCTTTTGGCTCTGTTTGGTGTTTCAGGTTCAGGCATGAAAAGCTAATCTTCGTATTATGGCATTCTTTCTCATGGGTCGTTATTTGAACATGTGGGAGTTTTGGTTTCTGCTCTTGGCTGGTAATTTCATAACTGGTAAGGTCTTTTTGTCAACCCCACACATTCACATAAATACCACTTAAAGATTGCATCAGTAATAGTGTAGTAGAAGTACAGGTTTTGTAAACAATAATACAATTTTACTTGAGTTTTTCAACTAAAATGTACTATTTGTTTTTGTCATGACTAATTAAATACAATGAATGAATAAATGAATGAATGAATGCAAAGCAGAAAACAGTGAATATTTAGATAACAGATTTATAAGTGTTTATAAGTAAATATTTGTCATGTTTAATGATAGTGGTGCTAATTTGTCAATTAGTGCTGTATTTACTGTATTGATGCCATAGTAGTATTTGACTTAACTAGTAGTTAACAATGACACAATGTCTCTGACATTGTAAGCACAGTTGACATTTTATAATAAAATTGTAATTAATTTGAAATATAATATCAATAATATTTCATATTAAATATTAGATTAAATATCAAGATCTAAAACCTAAGGTAATCAAATTTACTGCTTAACCCATTGTTAGAAGCAATAGTAGTGGAGACCAGAATGCACTGCATCTATATGGCACAGTTGCACTGAATTAGAGCAAGGTTTTATTAAAGAATTAAAGAATTACATTTGAAATGACATTGTGGGTAATGTAGGAAACTGTTAATCAAAATAGATCAACATGTTAAAGAAATGCATTTAAAAAACAAAATTATATTTTACAATGAATCAATAATGGCAGTGAAAATTAATTGCATAATGAATTAAGTACTAAGTACATAGCGTCATTATGTCTTAATACATTTAAAAGTTCTATTACTCATTATTTTCTGTCCTCTCAGAGTCCTGGACCCTTAATTTCAATCATCTAGGGCTGACATTTGGCCAGCAGCTAAGTATCAAGTTGATGACTGTGACTGACAAATTAGAATTTACACCTGTGAATAAACTGCAGCCATATGTTATCTGGTCCAGAGGTACCCAGTCAAAAAAGGGACAAGTAATACCATCAGGGGAAGAAAGATTCTTTATAATTGATTCTGTCACATTTGAAGATCAGGGAAACTTCACAGAGTGGAACTTCTGGGAGAAAGTTCATTCAGTCCATTCACTGAAGGTTCTCGGTAAGTTTTTCCTCTTTTTCCTTTCTTTTTTGGTGCCTGTCTCAGGCTTTTTGTTTTAATTTTTCCAACTTGATTTTTATTTCTTATGGTACATCTGTTAATCTGTTTATTGCTTTCAAAGGTAAAAGGCGTGTCCTGGGTTGTATGCCTGGTAAAAACCTCAGCATTTCCCTGGATGGCCTTTCAAAGAATGACTCTAAACTTCAATACTCTAGCAACAATTTTACCCTCACTCTTGTGGAGCATGGTTTGCCTGTGGGCAACAAACATCCTGGTTATTGGGGACGGATTCATGTAACTACAAAAACTATCCAAGTTCTTATTATTGACGGTTCAGATGTGGGAAAGTACACACTCATTGATCGCAAAAATAATACAGTGACAGTCATCACTTTGAATATGCTTGGTGAGTTACTGAAGTTCTTACAGCATTAACTGTTATGACAACAGCTAAGTATTTGGCAGGCTTCATAAAATCATCATAAAATCTGTGGCAGAATTGTAGTACATGTAGACTATTTCTTGATCAGATTTGTTCAGATCTGAGGTAAACTGTATACATTTTTTTATTAAGGTACCAAATATTCAGCATTGGTTTGAGGACAAGCAGAAGACACATAATCAAATTAGAATAAAGAGAAAGTGATCCACCAGGAATTTATCTTGCATATGTTGGCCAGCAATCACATTATGAACAATGGGAATAAAAGAATGAGATAAGGATGAGAATAATAATGTAAAAAAAGCTAAGCTGACTTGTAAGGATGGAATACAAACCCCCTGAATGGGATAAAGAGAATACAATTCTTTAAGAATAAAACATAAGTTTATTACAAGATCTTCAAAAGTGGCATTTAGCTTATTTACATTGGTTGTGACAACAAGGTTAAAACTCACTAGAATCCTAAATTACTCAGTGGAATCAGCAGTAAATGGTCACATCTAAAATCACAAAAAGGTATATTGAGCTTTGGGGTTTAAAAAGTACGAATCAACAAAAATAATAATAATAACAGGGTGGCAACAAAAAAATCAATAATTGGTTGATTTAACAGGGTAAAATGTTAAAAATATATGCATTGATTTTGCTATGGATTGTAGTGATATTGCAGGAAAAGCAGGAAAATGTCTGCTGACCTCAAATAAGAAAACCTTTTTTGCATTGGCAGGTATTGGGAAGAGGATCAAAACTTACAATGCAGAGATTCATAGACTGGTTATAAATAGCTGTTCCTAAACATAGATTAAACATCTCATCAGACACAAGAGATCAAACAAAGAGTCAACAAACTAGTCAAACTAGTCAACAAAATGCTTGCCAACAAACACACAGGCATCATTCTGTAAATTTATTTCTGAAAGTAAACAGCCAATAGTTTAGCTATCAGCTACCTAAATGTTCTAAAATGTATTTCAATTTAAAACGTTAAATAATGCATTTTTTTCTTTTTAGGCTGTAAACCGAAGACCACTCAGGTGAAACTAATGCATGGTGAGGTTTTTAGCATCGAGATGCCAATTTGGTTCAATAAGCTGGAGTTTTGTTCAGTGAATGGCGTGCAGTCTGTTATCTGGCCAAGTTGTGCCCAGCACACAAGGAGAGATGTTAAAGGATCAGGTTATCAAAGGCAATTTATAATTAGTCCTGTCACATTTAACGATCAAGGAACCTACATGCGGTGGAACTACAGGAACCAAGTTTACGCTGTTTATAAACTGGAGGTTGAATGTAAGTGACTTACTATACCCTCTTAGAGCTTGAATTTTTTTTTTACATTATTGGTGCAATTTTTGTATAAACTAATCCAACCTATAATTTAATTACATTCAAAGATGCAAGCCATATTCAGAAGTGTGTAGTCGGTAAGACACTCAGCATTTCACTGGATGGCCTTGCAAAAGACAATGTCACGCTACGTTTCACCAACCAAGATTTAAACATCACTCTAGTGGAGCACGGTATTCCTGTGGGCAACTCACATCAACACTTCTCGGAACGGATCCAGGTGACAGACAGGGACATCCAGGTGCTCAAGATTGATAAATCTGATATGGGCACCTACACACTCACTGATCATGAAGATCGCAAGATCAAGGTCATTACTCCGAACTTTGTCTGTGAGTTTCCACATCTAAAAATCTTTCCACCAATGTAGGTATTGCAGTGTTGTAATAGACAGCACTGATTGGAGTAGTGTTTTGTTGTTTTGACTGTAAAAACAGCATTCAGCTTATTTGAGTTCTTGAAGAATACTTTTTTAATAACAATAATTATTTGTATAAAAAAGGGAAATAATCATGTTTGGATATTTTTAAAAGAAGAAAATTCTTTGCCATGCTAGAATCTTGAAAAAAATCATGAATATTTAGTCAGTCACATTGTTAATTGTAATTAAAAAGCACTTGTTTCTGTCCATTGAAATTTAAATATTCAATTTTTATTTTTAGCTTTTCTTTCTTTTTAAGATAAGACATTCAATATATTTTTAACGCAACCAGAGAAGGGAAATTAAATACCATGAATCATATCTTTAAAAAATCCTTATCTGAGCCAGTCATGTAGCAAAGGTTGTCTGTGTTTTTCTTAATATATTTATAAACAGAGATAATGAAATAGATGTTTTTTTAAAGACTTGTATTCTTAGTCTCTCATCTAGATAACCAGAATCAGATGTATCTATTGATATATACTTCAAAGCACTTGAGTAAATGTAGTGCTGTACAAATGCTGTAAATATACATGAATGCAATTGGATTCTTCTTCTTTTTTTTTTTTTTTGCCATTTTTATATAACCAACTTCAGGGAGCTAAGAGTAACTCCATTTCACACCACACTACTGTTGACCACTTTCCTATTAAATTAATACTTATTTATATTTTATTCTTCTCATCGCTTCAAATTGCTGTTTCACTTTTTGGATAAAATTGTTACCCTTCTTTTTCTCTTTTTCTCTAGATCAACCAAACCCTCTACTAGCTCTGCTGCTGTTGCTTTTTATACCACCCTGTGTTTGCTGCTGTTGGGGGGATAGGATTTATAAAAAATGCATCCAAAAGTCCACTACCACCAGCACAGCCACCAGCACTGCCACCTTGATTGCCACCACTACTACCACCACTGCCCCCAAAACCACCACCATTGCCCCCAAAACCACCACCATTGCCCCCAAAACCACCACTGCCCCCAAAACCATCACTGCCCCCAAAACCACCACCATTGCCCCCAAAACCACCACTGCCCCCAAAACCACCACTGCCTCCAAAAACAACACTGCCCCCAAAACCACCACTGCCTCCAAAACCACCACTGCCTCTAAAACCACCACCATCATCAAAACCACCCCTACCACTAAAACCACCACTGCCACCAAAACCACTGCCGCCACCACCACTAGGAAAACAGTGAAGCCTGAAAATCAAATTCCACTTCTTGCATCGCCAACAGGCAACAAGAAACCTGCAACTCCTGCAGGCAGCAAAAGTGGTAACATTCTATCACACAGCACTGTTTGATGAATTGTAATAATACCTGTATAAAATGTGTCAAATGTAACTGACATGAATTAGCTACCAAAACCCATTCACACAATAATTCTCTTAGTTATGTTTAAGTAAAACCCTTTTCATTTTAACAGCATTATACAATGGGTACACTGGGATACTGGGTAGTGTCAACAAGATGAATATGGATTCTATGGATGGTTTTCTTCCCAATATCATCACAGGGAGTTTTTCCTACAAAAGTGTTTGTAAATGTAATCTACCACTGTACAGCTAAAAAGTGTCTGTAATTCTAAAGAACATCTTACTAAAAGCATATAAATATCTCAATTATACTTTAGATTTAGGATATATTTGCAGAAGTTAACAATAATTCTCAGGGACACTGAAATAGTGTTGGAATGATAAGCAGCATGTGTCATAGTTTTTCTTAATTATAATCCTGTTATGTATCTACTGCACAAAAGCAACAATGGCAACTAAAATCAAATAAAACGATTTACAAGCACAAGGTCGGAAGCATGAATCATGGATCATGCGCGGTAACTACTAGAGCACACCAAGGCACAATGTCTGAAGCGTGAGACAGAGGAGAATCTCTGAGTGCTACAGATATCACTGATATCACTTATATAAAGAAAAGAACATACAACACAACAAAACCTTGGCCTGTTTTATTTTCGTTTCAGTTGATGTTCTATGTTCTAAAAAGTTTCTTGTTCATGTCCATGTTCATCATATAAACAAAAAGTCAAACTCAAATAAAACATGTTTTTTTCCCCCCATTTCTCTTTTATTTATATTCAAAATGGAAGCAATTTGAAAAAATATAATAAATTTTAAAAAGCAGAGTAGTGGGAAGAAGCAGTCAGTGCATTGAAAATAAAACTAATTATACATTTTACCTGCTGGCTATATGGGCGGGAGCGAAAAATCCATCCGGTGTAGGTCTCTACCGTGTATCCCTGAAATGTATTTGATGAGATATTTGTTTAATGTTCCTCCTTTAGAGCATGAAAACTGCAAATATGAATTGATAACCCTGTGCTTTGTGATTTTCTGATCATGTTTCTCTATCTTTTGGATTCTCTTTCCCTAAACACCTTTCTATCATTCATCTGTCTTACAGGTAAAGCAGTCTCCAGCCCCAAAAGCTGACCGAAGTCCTTAACTCTATGAAATTTGCTGAACAGTTCAGCATTAACATTGGTTAGGAGCTGACCTCTTCTTTCTTTCTTGCTCTTCTTTCTTTCTGTCTTCTGTCTTGGGTAGTTTAATTTGTGTGTTTAGTCAACAAGCTGCATCCTATCAGTGTAAATAAATTACATCTTTTATCATTTTTAAATTGGCAAAGAGCACAGAATTAACCTTAAGATAAACAATAAATTTAATGGATGTACGAATGTGTGACTTTACTGATCCTCAGGGGAAATGTATATATACTTCCATAAAACTATACCATTTATACCTTTATTTTTAGTGTGATACAGTAGATAAATAGCATTTTCATTTGTGATCTGCAGAATACACAACACAAATAAAACTGAAGTTTCTTTGCTTTTTCCCTGCAAAATCCTGATGTTTGCCTATAAAGCAAAAAATAAACCAGACGGTCAGCCACCTTTAAAGCAACAAGTACAGGTCAGGTTTTGCAAGATACAGAGTAGACAAGCAACAACAGGATTCTGATCTGTAATTGTATTAAGGTGTTGGAATGAATGCTTGCTGTCTTTAAATGCATACTAAAGATTTTTAAATAATAAACTCTACTCATGCACTGAGCCTTACCTTGTCATTCTATTTCTTTGTAGTTATTAACTAGCATGTCTAGACTGCTGTCAAATACACTATAAAACACTACCTTTTGTTGACTAAAAACCTACACACCTGTTTCTGATTTTAGCACAAACGTATTTTTAAGAACAATATGGCAAACAATTTCTGAAATCATTCCATGCAAAAAAATTTATTACACAATGAAAGCATTTACAGTCATTTGTTAGTACCTGCTTTATCGTGGTCAGGGCGTAATGCAGGAAACTCAAACATATAATAACCAGTAATTCAGATCAAGCTGGGGATCCCAGAATTTGTGGAGGCTATTGTATCTATGGTGCCATTTTACAAAGCAATTAATTTACTTTTTATTCTACAATTCGAATAGTATTGTATTATAATATAGTTAAAACATTCATTTACAGTCATAACTTACATTCAGGGAGAGGCAGTTGTTATTTATTTTGTCCTTTTCATACAGTGTACTGTATATGCATTTTTTGCTTTGGTAAATTGCCCTGCAGCTATTAGATTAATTGTGATTCCATCGAATAAAAGAAATTATGCAAGACATGCTTGAACCTTCTCTGTAATCTTGAGTATGCAAATTTGATGTGATCTGGTGTGTTCAGGCATCAGACCTCAATGAATAATTAATTTTTAAACCTAACATTCAAACATCTTTATTTATATAATATTTAAAATTCATCATTAGAACATTTCCAGATATGTCAAATGTAGAATTATCATCTGCATTAATCACAGTTTAAGATCACATGACATTATATTTGTACATGTAATATAATATATAATACAGGATGTGTTGTTGCAGAGCACTACTCAACTAAGGAGGCTGAACTGGAGGACATAGAGATATAGAAGGGAATGCAGGGTTTATGACAGAGTTAATGACAGAGTGATTCAAGGTTGGGGTGGGATTGCATCAAGAATATAGAGTACATGTGTGTGAATAAGAGGGAGCACAGTGGAGTGGTGCAGTTGCATGGAGAAGAGGTGGAGAAGGTGGATAAGTTTAGGTACCTGGGGTCAACAGTGCAAAGTAATGTAGAGTCTTTAAGAGAAGTGAAGAAAAGAGTGCTGGCAGGGTGAAGTGGGTGGAGAAAAGTGGCAGGAGAAGAGTGATTTGTGATAGAAGGGTATCTGCAAGAGTGAAAGGGAAAGTTTTTAGGACTGTGGTGAGACCTGCTATGTTGTATGGGCTAGAGGCAGTGGCATTGACTAAAAGACAGGGGGCGTTAGAGTTGCAGATGCCGAGATTTTAGATGCGGGTTTTTTAGATGGACAACGCTTTTGGGGACAAAGTGAGAGAGGCCCGATTGAGATGGTTTGGACATGTACAGAAGAGGGACATGGGGTATATCGGTAAGGGAATGCCGAGGATAGTCCCGCCAGAAAGGAGAAAAAAAGAAAAGCCAAGGAGGAGCTTTATGGATGTGGTGAGGGAAGACATGCTATAGAAGACATGCTATCAAACTATCAAATTACTGGTAGAGACCAATTTTTTGAAAGAAAACAATATCTTTGAAGAGTTTCAGTCAGGTTTCAGGCCCCATCATAGCACATAAACTGCTCTAGTTAAAATCACAAATGACCTGTTTTTAGATTCAGACCAAGGCTACATCTGTCTGTTGATTTTACTAGATCTTAGTGCTGCATTTGAGAAGATAGTTCATGACTTTCTGACAGGCATTAAACTTGTTTAAATCCTACCTGTCTGATCATTACCATTTTGTAGATTGAAATAGAGAACTATCCAGGTTAATTGAAAAGTTAAATATGGGGTGCCACAAGGTCGGGTTCTAGGACCCCTGCTTTTAACAATATACATGATTCTCTTGGGAAATATTATTAGATGGTTTGGGTCCCATGTATCTTTTCAACACTCTACAATCCATCATACTACCAGAGATCTTAAAACTCTGGACTTCTAGTAGTTCTTAAAATAGCAATGTCCACTAAAGGTGGTAGATCATTCTCACATTTAGCTCCTATACTTTGAAATAGTCTTCCTGACAGTGTTCGCGGCTCAAACACTCTCCCAGTTAAGGCGCATATTTAAGCTATATCTTTTTAGCGAGGCCTACACATAACACATATCACATATCATAATCTTGTGCTCCAGTACATCTGATCAAATGCACATTATCAACTTTGTGCTTGTTAATATTTTGAACAGCAGCTACACTAATTCCTCTCCACTGATCTTTTCCACAATCTTTTTCTACCCATCCTGAGGCATGCCGAGGTTGCACCATCTCCAGTTGTGTCATACCTCATGAAGATTATGGACATTTAAAGAAGTAGATGCCGACCCAGCAAACATCTCAAAACATCTAAAGATATACCATTTAGATTCCACTTCTCATAGTTTATACAGTGGAACTCTACAAATGTTCAAAGGATATGGCATGGAGGAGTTGGTGTTGGATATATAATGATCTAAAATGTTGAGCTATTTCGAGTTGCTCAGTAGCTCCTGGTTCCACAAAGTCAACTAACTGTATAAGACTAGAAAGAACATTACCCATAATCACACACACTCCGGTGCTCATGGTATTTCTCACTCTCCAGTGTTTTGTATTAAGATTTTATTTCCCTTCATATCACCCAAATGAGGATGGGTTCCTCTTTTGAGTCTGGTTCCTCTCAAGGTTTTTTCCTCATACCATCTAAAGAGTTTTTCTTTGCCACAGTCGCCCCCGGCTGCTGATCAGGGATAAATACACATAATTCACTTTAAATCTTAAGTTCATTGTGAAAAGTGCTAAAGAAATAAACTTGAACATGTAGGTACAGTGGTACCTCGCTTATCGACCGGCTCAGACATCAACCTTTTCGCTTAGCAAATAGTTTTTCAACCGAAATTTGCGCCCGCTGAACGACCAAATGCCCGCTTATCGACCTTTTTTTACCCCGACCCACGTGAAGCGAGGGAAAGGATCTTCTCAGTCTTAGCCTTCGTAGAGAGAGCATCTATCGTAAATTAAACTTCAGTTTGTGAACAATATAGTGTTATTTAGCGGTCAATATAACAATTTAGTGCGTGTATATTGTATATACTATACTTTGTTTGAAGTGTAAAGAATTTTTTTTTGTTTAAATTTGTGAAAATACTCTAGAAATATGGGTCCAAAAAAAGCTAGTAATGTGAAGGCCAAGCGGCGTGTGATTTCTATAGAGACAAACAGAGAAATGATCTCTAACGAGTAAGTACAGTACAATAATTTTTTTTGTTACTTTTTTAATGTTTTTAATTTATACTTTTTACTGTATTATATACAGTATTATTTATGTACCTGTATTATTTTATGTATTATTTAGTATTAATACTGCTAAAAACAGGGCAAAAATTTTTAATAAATGGGTATCGGTGGAGGTCGGGAACGGATTAATTGGTTTTCCATTATTTTTAATAGGATAATTACATTCGCTCTTCGACCTTTTCTCATTTCGACTGGTTTTAAGGAACGGATTAAGGTCGATAAGCGGGGTACCACTGTAGTTGGTTTGAAAGAGGCAGATGTAGAAGACAAAGTAGTATGGAGATGGATGATCTGCTGTGGTAACCCCTAATAAATGAACGCGTAAACGTTCATTTATTTCAGTAATTCAACTCAAATTGTGAATTTCGTGTATTAAATAAATTCAGTGCACACAGACTGAAGTAGTCTTTATCTTGGTTAAGTCTTTGGTTCTACAGTTAAAATCTATGGGGTATTGTCAAGAGGAAAATGAGAAAAAATAGATGCAGATGCGCTGAAGGCCACTGTCAAAGAAAACTGACTCCATACCACCTCAGCAGTGTCACAGACTGATCACCTCCAAACCTCTGTATTGAGGCAGTATTTAAAGCAAAAGGATCCCCTACCAAGTATTAAGTACATATACAGTAAATGAACATAGTTTCCAGAAGGCCAAAAATTCACTTAAAAATATATATATTTTTTTTATTGGTCTATTAAAGTATTACATTTTTTTAAATAGTGAATTGATGGGTTTTTGTTAAATGTGAGCCAAAATCATCACAATCAAAAGAACTAAAGACTTAAACTTCAGTCTGTGTGCATTGAATTTTTTTAATACACGAGTTTCACAATTTGAGTTGAATTACTGAAATAAATTAACTTTTCCAAGACATTCTAATTTATTGAGATGCACCTGTATAATATGATACTATTATATATTAGGACATCTGGAAACCTTAACTTGAACATCAGTTTCTTTATTTTAAAGTAATTAAGTATTTTAAATACTGTTTTGTATTTTAACCGCTGACTACAGACACCTAAATAATCACTTTATTTAGAAGTCTAAACTTTTTTTAGGTAAGGGCAACTTTATATTTAGTCCAGTTTTAAATGGAATTTGTAGAGCAATAAAAATTAATTTAGTATCTGCATTTATCTAAAAGAAACACTGACTGCACAAAAGATTAAACATACAGCAAAACAAATAAAAACACAAACATTCCAAATTATGACTGTAGATTTTATAGACAATGGCATGCAGAAGTATTAGTTCTCAAGGAATTAGATTATACAATATGTGATAAAAAAAAAAAAAAGACAATAATAACCACTTTGAGAAAAAGAGGAAGTCTTTATTTTAAAGTAATTACATATTTTAAATACTGTTTTGTATTTTAACTGCTGACTACAGACACCTAAATAATCACTTTATTTAGAAGTCTAAACTTTTTTAGGTAAGGGCAACTTTATATTTAGTCCAGTTTTAAATGGAATTCGTAGAGCAATAAGACATGATTGACTCATATTAACTGAATTAATTTAGTATCTGCATTTATCTAAAAGATACACAAAGGATTATACATACAGCAAAACAAATAAAAACACAAACATTCCAAATTATGACTAGATTTTATAGACAATGGCATGCAGAAGTATTAGTTCTCAAGGAATTAGATTATACAATATGTGATTAAAAAAAAGACAATAATAACCACTTTGAGGAAAAGATTAAGTTTTTGCAAAATTAGGTCAAAGAGAGAGTTCAAAATGGCAGCAAAGCTATTGAAAGAACTACTGTTTCCAAAGTATCCGATTAGAAATGCATTAGAAATGTATATTAGCCCTGTTGTTTGTAAACATGTTGGTTAAAAGTATGTGAACAGCAACAATGTGCCTATACATGCATAATAAATAACATGGCTAGAACTTCAACCAACTGGTATAGAACAGTCTATACAAAATGAGGCAGTTTGTTATTCCCTTTTTTATCGCAGTAAATGGCCTAGAATATTTTTCTACATTTCATTTCTTTACAGCATTTCCTATTTTTATAAGAATGACCACAATCTTTGGCCATTTACACAGTTATATACAGTATACAGTAGTTACATGTATTACTATGTAACATGAGTGAAATACACATCAGTTATTAGCATATATTCAGCTATAAATCCACACCAGACTCACCTTCTTTCATAACATAAACTAGTATGGATATAGTATGGATCAGTTACACTCTAGTGATTGGTTTCTCTGTTTTGATTACATTAGCAGGCATGTAAAATTGTAAAGAGGTATTCAATTGAAGTATTCACAGGAAGTTCAAGCTTGAGTCCTTTCCCATGTTGACATTGAATTGAACAGCAGAGTCAGAGGAGTTAGGGACATTAGCACCAGAATATGGGCCTGAAGGCTGTGACAAATTGATGGGGAGAAAAATAATATTAAAGTGATGTAGAAAATAGAATCAGGTAGATAGTCAGAATGATGAGGAATGAATACACCTGAAATTTATATATCTTTTATACCTTCTGTATGACCTCATAAACAATTTCAAATATCTGTTATTACACCTTTAATATCATAAATAAATATAAAAAAAATGCAATTTGAAATTTCAACCAATTTTAATACAGGTATATAGCAACACAAAAAAAGAGAGACAAAAGGTATCTGGACACCTGACTCATATTTGACTCATATTCCCCCAAATTGATAAAAATGAGGCACATAATTAAAAAAAAAAAAAATTGTATGCTGTACCATTACCATTTTCATTCTCAGGTACTACAGTGTGCAAAGTTGTTCCATCATAACAATCTATCTGTGCAAATAGCAAGGTTCATGGCTTGATGTGAAAGGTTGAAGTGGAAGAGCTTGAATGGCCTGCACAGAGCCCTGACCTCAACCCCACTGAACTCAATTATCCCAGTAGTTTGGACATCTAATCATTTTGTCAAGATGGAACATGCCCCTTTGAGTGAAGGAAAATCTTTATTCTATAGCATACAAACACATTGTGTGACAATTTTTAACCGTTTTTAAACTGTAAGGTAAAGAAGTCATTCTTGGGCAGGGGACTGACTACTTTGTATATGAACTAAACTTTAGGAGAAATTTATCCTCCATTTGAAATATATCATAATTAGACTGTAGCTAGATAAACATGCATTTATTTAAATACCCTTAGTACAAAATAGGGACTCTTTCATATTATATCAAGTTATATTAGATTAATATAAAAAAAAGTAAATTAAGCAATGTAGAAAGTACCAAAGGCTGTGGAGGTATGAGTAGTGGAGTTGTGGGATTTATTTCCCCATTGACAGGCTCAGGGCCAGCAGGAGCACTGTACATCACTGGAGCAATACCCTGCAAATACAGACAAAGGCACAACAGAGGAATGATTAATTATGTAGATATTTGCATGTAAATAGTAAGCTCTCTTGTACAAAAGAAAACATTAAAATAAAAATGTAAGTGAATGAAACAGAATCGTACAGCTGGAGCAGGTGGGTTGTAAGGAGCACCACTCCACTGAGGAGGCTGAGCTGGAGGAAAGCCAGATTCAGGAGGGTATACAGGGTTACTGGCCTAAAACAGCAACAGTAAATTATTACACGAGAAATTCAAAGCTTTAAATATGATTATTTTTTATGGAAGTAATCCTGAGAGATGATCAGTGACAAAAATCACAATTCACAAATATGTGAGCTAGCAAATACATGTGCAGCTTAATTAATGATTAAAATATGATTACCAAAGTTTGTAACACTATTGTAACAATATTGTATATATGAGTGTGTGTGTGTGTGTGCGTGTGTGTGCGTGTGTGTGTGTGTGTGTGTGTGTGTGGTGTGTGTGTGTGTGTGTGTGTGTGTGTGTGTCTTACAGGGTTAGGAGGCATAGTATATCCACTGTAGGGTGGTTGATTAGGAAATGTAGGATTAGGTGGAGGATGAACAACATTTCCACCTATAGCAGGATAACCAGGAGTATAGGCCTGTAAACAGTATGAGAGATAATGTAAGACTACAAGCATCAGCATTGGTCAAAAGATTCAGCTATTTCTTTGCCTGCCATTAGTGGAATGCCATTAGTGCCAATGTGCTCAGTAATGTCTATAATAAATATTTTTCTATGATAAAAGTAAAAGTTATAGATATATAACTTTATTATATATCTATGAATGAAATTCTGAAATTAATAATACAGAAATGTATAAAACAGAATGAAAAATGCAGTCAGAAACCATATGCATATGCATAAATATGCTAAACTATTTGCAAAAAACATCAATCATAGCCCTACCAGCATCATATAAATTAATTATTTTGTTGCCTTTTTGCTGCTGGTTTTGAAAATGCAAAGAACCCTAATGTGAGCAATGTGAACTAATGTAAGTTGCATCATTATTGGACTGTACCATTACAGTTATGTAGTTCTTACTAATTATTATTATTAGACTGTTCCTGTGAACATGTAGTTCTTTCTCTATGTACCTACCTCCCCCAATCCCAAACAGCATGTGGGGAAAAAAAACGCTTCTATGTTACCTTGCAATCTAGAAAATATTTTCCCACATGCTGTTTGGGATTGGGGGATGTAGGTACATAGAGAAAGAACTACATGTTTAAAAGCCATAAATGTTCAAATGATCCAAACAGTATTTCCTAGAATGTCTCAATTAACCACTATACAAGCTAACGTGCACTCTGTGATATGTTGTGTTCTGCTGTATTACTGATGAGGGGTTTGCAGGAGCTACAATGTTGGGGTATGCTGGTGGAGGTCCAGGTGGATTAATCTGGTTGTCGAAGTTTACAGTGTTGGTTGGGGTGTTTACGGTGGTAGTGGGCTGGTTATTCTTTTTGCAGATTTTCTTTCTGCAGCAACAGAAAATACAAGGTGGTATACCAAGCAACATCAGCAGACCCATAAAAGGACCTGCACTCACTCCCTCATGATGATCTAGGAAGGCAGAAAGAGAAGAGAGACAGAAAAATCACTGGCCATTCTAAACATTTTACAAAGTCTAACCAGTGTCTAACCAGTGGTGGACAGCAACCAAGTAAATGTATTCTTTAGTGTACTTAAGTAGCTTTTTTTATATATCTGTATCTGAAGTATTTAATTTTACGTTAACTTCACTACATTTCAAAGTCAGATATCTTACTTTTTACTCAACTACATTTTGTGAAATCATTTCTTTTAATTTATGAGCGGATAAATTAACTGGTTAAGTACGCAGTAAAGCACCAATCAGGGTAGTGCGCATCCTGTATTGAACTTGTTTTGATTGCTTCTTGTTCGTACAATAGATTGGTGTGCTAGGAGTAACATTGGAGTCTTTTCACATAAACTGAGTTGATTAAGTATTGTTACAAATATAATAATAGGAACATTACAGCCCTAATAAATCATAGTACTTTGGATACTTAAGTATATTTGAAGGCACATTTTTGTACTTTTACTCAAGTGAAAGTTTAAAGGGAACACTTACTTTTACTGGAGTCATATTTTACCTACTGTATCTCTACATTTACTCAAGTGTGTACTTCATCCACCACTGTGTCTAACCCACACCCCAGTAAGTGTGATCTATATGTGTACAGGATGGTGTTGTAACCAACAATGATGTGTATTATGAGATTTTATTCTGAGTACAGTAAGTGAATGTGACTAGTATGAAGGAAACAGCTCAACTGAAATCAATCAGGTCTAACATGAAGCCGAATATGAGGATTGAAAAACACTAAAATGGCTAACAAAAGATAATCTATCCAGCTTAATTTGGTTTATCCAAAGCCCTGGCATAAGTATGTACTTATGAAAGATTAAACACTACTTTAAAATGTTTGAGGCCACCTGTTAATTGAAGTGTTTTCTTCAATTGTACTGTTTTCTACTGTTCAATTTGCTGTTAAAATCTACTAAATCCAAATCAATGAGCATTGCCTTCTCTATACGATAAAGGCAAATGTTTTAATTCATTACAACATGCACAATTTTAGCCTTATAGAAAAAGATTTCAGTAGAAACTCACCAACCAAGACCATAGTGACGATCTTGAGTTTGCGATTTAGATTGTCACGGAGTATGTACGTCCCCTCATCCGAAACATTGACATTTCGCAACTCGAAGCTACTGCTTGTCAACTGAATTCTTCCCATGTAGTCAGCATTCAAGTTGCCCACAGGTGTGCCATGCGACACCAATGTGAGGTTGTAATCTCTGTTCGAAAATTGTAGAGTGGCGTCATTCTTCGAAAGGCCTCCCAGGGAAATTCTTAAGGTTTCACCAGCCACACGTTGCTCAATACCTATGTTTGCTTTTAGACCAAATGAGAAATATTGTTTTAATTGGAGAAAATACAAAGGAAAAGATTTGAAAGAAAGAAAACTGCCATGCATCTCATAGAGATGATTTGTAATGTATAATGTGAGATTGTGGACAGTGTCAAAATGTCCTAAATTTAATGAGATTGCTATGAGCCTCGCCCTTAGAAATAGGCAATGTCAGAGACAGTGAGAAAAAAGATTGGTTACATTTTTTGCAGGAAATATAAGAAATAGTAAATGCTGTAGTAAAAGAGAATCCTTGCTTGATCAACCAAACAAATTCAAAGCATTTGCACTTATCTGGAGTCGGCAATATCAAAGCATTTCAATTCAACCAGTGTTTAAATCCAACATTCTATAAATCATGGAATTATTGCGGCATTAGATTTTTTTTTTTTACACTTGCTACCTTGGTAAATATTCTGAATTTGTTTAACATATTCAGAACAAATGTCACAAGATGCAGCTCTCTCAAACCATAAACACAAGTTTACTGGCTAGAATGTGAGGTATCTGAGGTCTGTGTACCACACATATGCTTAACATGCCTTTTCTCCATCATGACACAAAATGTATTTACCCAGAATTGAAAGTCTAAGGTCACTTACGAACAACTTTTAATAAATGGGTGGAAATCTTTTTGCTCCAGAAATTATACAGAGTGTAGATTCCCTGATCATCATACATGACAGAAGAAATTGAAAATCTTCTGTCACTGTCTTTTCCGGTTACTATTCCTCTTTTGGTTACGGACATTCTGGCCCAAAGAACACCCTTCTGTGATTCATCTGCAGAGATAAACTCCAACTTCTCAGCCTCCGTTGGGAGCCTGATACTAAATTGCTGGCCATGCATCAACTCCACATTTCTGGTATCAGTCGTTGAAATACCGGCACATGAGTCTGAGGAGAAACAGAGAGAGGAGGGAAAAGGTTTGTAAAATTTACAGAATTACTTCTACCACACACATATATATTATTATATATTTTTTTTGCAGTTACTGTTACCTTAATGGCAAAAAATATATAAATTTGTAAAACAAATCAGAGAATGTGATACTATTGTACTTGAATGATGCACTTCTGGATCATTCCTGGGAATACATGAGAATGTGTAAGAATGTGAATAAATATTTCCTTACACATCATTTGTACAGCTAAGAGCAGGATCCAAAAGCCTTGCATTTTGTCTGTGAATGAAAGAGTGAGACATTAATGTTAAAGTTAATAAGAAAAACGCAGGAAACTGCAGTCATGTCGAGGCTTGATTATCATCATCATCGCGAGCACTTGACAGGTTGAGCAATTAGCTCGCTCGCAAAATAGTGAGGATTCAATTAAAAGAGTGCGAACAAACACTACACTAAACACTACAACACTAAATCTAAAAGCAGCAAATAATAGCATCAGTAAACGATTACATTTTAGTGACTGTTGTGGTTTTCAGCGAATGCGTATGCATTTGTACAACAATGCAGATTTTTTCCATTATTTTATATCAAGCCTGTTTGCTTGCTGCATGTTTTCAATGTTTGTATATTTAATTTGTGCATATACTATTTGAGTATTATACAAAATGTAATAAATTATTTATTCTAGATGCTTATATTTACACAACTGAACAAAATGTGTTTTATTTTTTATATACATTTTAACAATGTTGTATTATCTTTTATATTATTATTTTAAGCATTATTGTCAACTTGCCATTTGCAATTATCATTAAAAAACAATACAAATGTTGACTAACACAGAATTTCACCTTGCATACACAAATGCTGTATTTTTTTTTTACAGAAAGAAACAACCCAACATGAGTGAATTTGTTCGAAGGAGAAATCAGCCACTATAAGCTTTTAAAATGATTAAATTAATGATAGCTAAAGTCAATATGTGGCTTTTGCATTTTTTAAAGTACACTTTTATACATAAATACTTTAAAGTGGGGTTTTATATTGTAATAATAAGCACAACATAAAAATAATTTAGATTTGTAACTGATTGTTTGAAAAAAATAATCGTCCGATTAATCAATTATATAAATAATTGTTAGTTGCAGCCCTAGTTACATACATATCTATGAAAATTATGACTATTTGTATTCATTTTTTTATTAGAAAAAATATATGATAAAAACCGACAAAGAACTATAATATGCATGCATTATTTATTCAGTCTTTAATTTTGTTTTGTATTAAATTTGATGAGTTATTTTAGGTCGCTCTCTTTGTTGCCTGTAATCGGTTTCCTTGCTTCTGAACACAGTCTGAACATCTGATCATCCTGTTCTGTGTTCCCTGTTTATTAATGTGGGATTGGAATCAGCACGTGTGAAGTATCAGTGAGTACAACGTTCCTGCTCTTAACTTTTAAAGAAGGTGAATTGTTCAGAGTAATAAATGTGTCAGAAGAACACATAGTCTTGGATTTGAGGTGGTTCCCATGCTAGAGGTAGTCCTGAGAGGTGCTTCCATGGAACTAGTTGGCTTTATTTCTGCTGAATAATCTTTCTCCATTGACAACTCAACCTTGAATCCCTGAACATAGCTTTTTTATTTTATTTTTTTTACTTTACACTTTAACCTTTAACCCTATTGAATCTGTCACTTTTGGTGTTAAATTACCATGATATGATCACAAAATCAGATTTTTGTTTTTGTTTTAAAAATGCAATATTTATTGCATTTGTAAGACACAGAATGGAGAAAAGAGTTTCCAGAATTAAACTAGGCAGTAAAACAAGATTTCTTCACAGCATGCAAATCGTGGGTTAAAAGGCGCAACCTCAGAAACAGCGCCTAGAAACGGAAAAAACAAAAGATTGCTATCACATGGCACAGACAGAGAGCTGAGTAAAGATCTTAACCAACCTTGCCACAGTGTAAAATCATTTATTGGAGTTTATACTCACCTATGGTATGTTTTTTTTTTTCTGGAGAAGAGGCAGAAAACGATGCGGGTTATTTCCCTTGATGTATTTGGATTGCCTGGGAAACCGACTTATGTTATACCTCGCAAAAAATCAACTAATTATCTAAAATAATTACTATATATTTGTAAACAGTCAGAAATACAGGCGGACACGAAGATCGCATATATAATTTTGAACCAAATAGAAAAAACAGCATGCCAACATTTACGGGACAATCAGAAAACATGGCGATTGGCTGAAGGATATAGGTGGGGTCTCTGGGACCGCCTACTCTAGAAATACTTGTTTTTCAGACACTTTAATGTCTGCATTTAAGTTTCTTTTTTTTAATGGTTGAGTGTTAAAAAAAACCAAATAAAATAGCAAGACGACTATTTGCAGTGCACCTGTGGCTTATTTTTATATATAAGCATTAAACATCAGCCTCAGTTTGCATCAGTCTACAGCATCTGGGTGTAATATTATCTCTCACGCAAAGGCCGGGGCCACGCCCCTTCACACGCACGTCTCGTCCAGAAAATGGCGTCAAAGCCTTTCCGGTACTCACGTGACTCGATCAATTCAAGGATTCAGCTATGAGGCGCTTTGAGAGATTTCAAAAGCACGTCTAGAGTATTGTGTTTCATTTCTTCCTGAGCAGAAACTGACTAAATCCCTAGCCAGTCAAGTCAAGTCAAGTCAAGTAGGCTTTTATTGTCATTTCAATCTTTCCCCCATGACCGAGGTGCTACATAAGACCACATGAATTAACAAAAAAAGGAAAACGGGACACGGAACTACACAAAACGAACTACCTAGTCTTCGGACGCTACACAAAGTAGCGTCCGAAATTTTGTGCAAAATGACAAAATAAGACAGAAAAACAGTGAACGCTGTGACACTGTAGCACCGACCAGTACTGTACATGTGTGCGAAATTTTGTGCAAAATGACAAAATAAGACAGAAAAACAGTGAACGCTGTGACACTGTAGCACCGACCAGTACTGTACAGGAGGTTTTTGTTTGTTAAATTGGATTTGTCCATATAAAAAATACTGTACATGTAAACAGTGAATTCAGACCGATTCTCCCAGGCCTCTATACACATACATATACCATACACTACACCGCTTTAAACAGGATGCTGGCAGGTAGCACTCTTAATGTACATTTCGACTCATATTAACTATATCTACATAGATACTAGCTCACTTGAGAATATGTTTGAAAAAATTACACCCGCTTAACAAAATGCATAGCATTGAAAAACATGTTCACACTTCTAATTCTTCAGAACACTACAGTCAGGGAAAGTTGCTCGGTGGTGGGTGTTTTTCTTGTTTTAACATGTTGCCCATAATCTCTGTAACTGTGCATGTACAAAAAAGATATAATGAATGCATGTTCATACTCCAGGCTCCACAGTGTGTTATTTCACTTATGCACACCCAGTTGCAATGTTAACAATGTTTAATAAACAACATTTTGTTCGTTTCAATAGTTTAACGTTTTATAGCTAGATAAAATTGTTGTGTTATATGTATTATTATTTCTCCTAGTTTGGTACTAAAAAGGTTTAGGGACATATATGTATATTTGTATACTTTATTTAAAGTTAAGCATATTCTTAATATGCTAAACTTTAATACATTCAAAGAATAGAAACATCCATAACATTATTTAATACAGTTGAAATTGAAACTAGAAAATAATTTAGCTTACTAAAGCATCCTGTCAAATTATTATTAATTTCAATTAATTATTTCCTCCAGTTAACGCCGATGAAAGAATTCTAATTCTGTAGCCCATACACCTTTAATGTGTTGTGCATTCTGAGATGCTTTTCACCTCACCATAATTGTAAATACTTTAAGTTTCTATAGACTATAGGTTCCTAGATGTCCTGGAATGAACTGGGAACTAAAGGATTGCCAGGCTCCTGCAGACATTACAACATTGTAACATTGTAACAACATTACAAATCAAAACTGGCTAAAGTAGAATAAAAGGAAAATAATGGTGTTGTCTGTTCATTCCGGTCTGCAGTTAAGGTATAGCCAAAGGTACTTTACAATATACAGTTATCTCTTCTTCCTCCCAGATATGCAATTTCTTTAACACACTGGAAACCCACCAACTTTACTTATCATACCAATGTTGAGCTACAAGATGTTTTCCCTGCACCACAAAACAGTCATTGACTGGTCATTTGTAACATGAAAGCTCCCCAAAATTAGGTTATAGTTATTGAAGTTGTTAAAGAACATCGAAGCTGGTGTTTTGGGACAGTTCCCCGTCATTCCCCAGTACTTTCTACCACAAAACAAGTGGTTTAGTACCTATTTTAAAGGATATTTCTATCCAATTTTATTCTCTAAGCATAGCAAGGAAAGCCCCTAAAAGCAACACAGTTTATTAGGGGTGTTTAAAGTAGGGATTCTTCTTTTGAATGAATGAATGAATGAATGAATGAGTTTATTTGTACTATAACCAGGTTATAGCAAAAAAATGCTAATTTCCACCTGCAGTCCCTAGACAGATGTTACATTTGCAAAAGGTCATGAAATACATGCAGTATCATACATGGAAACATTATTTCACTCACATCAATAAAATCACTAAAAACACTCTCCACTTCATAATTGAACAGAAGTTATACAAGAAAAACCTTACTTCACTCACATCATAAAAACACTCTCCACTTCATGAATCTAGCACTCACTCTCTCACAGTCTACATTGTTCATATCACAGTCATTTAGTGCTTACAAGTTTGCTTTGCTAATAGCCACAGTTTGGTCAGGCGTGGAAATGTGCTATAGTTTGTACATAAAATAATATCATTTGGAAGAGTGTTCCAAAGGCTTGCGGCTTTATAAGAGAACGAATGTTGACCACAAGTGGTTCTGCATCTTGGAATGCTGCACTCTCCTCTGACTGTCGACCGTGTGGCTCTATTAAGTCTATCTGAATTTAGTGTGACAAATCTTCTCAATGGGGGAGCAGCGATATTATGGATAATTTTAAATAAAGCAGAAATTTGGTTGTGTTTAATGAGGTTCTCAAAACTCAAAATAATATATTTACTCAAGACATTACAATGATGGTACTGATGAGGCTTTTTATCATGAATTTTTATTGCCCTTTTATGTAATGTTTCTAGTAATTTTAACGATGTTTTACATGCCTGAGACCAACTAGACATGCAATACAGTAGATGCGGAACAATCATAGCATTATAATAAATATTCGAGGCTTAATGTGCTTAAAGTTAATGAATTTCTAATATGTTTATAATTCATCAAATTAAATTTCAATTTATTACCAAGTTTTTTGATATGACTTTTAAAACCTAGATTCGAATCAATAATTAGACCTAAATATTTAGTTTCCTTTACATTTTTAATATTTTGGCCATTTACTTGAATATTTTGAGTTAGATGTAACTTACGTTTATTTGAGAAAAACATTGAGACCGTTTTATCAAAATTTAAGGCTAGACAAGACGTCTGCAACCATTCTACAACTTTTTGCATTCCTTTTGATAATTTGTCAGCAACCTCCAGCTCGTTTTCCCCAAAAGTGAAGATCACAGTATCATCAGCATACATGATTATGTCAATGTCCAAACACACTCTAGGGAGATCATTTATATAGATGCTAAAAACCAAGGGTCCCAAAATAGACCCCTGCGGCACTCCCATCGAGGTGGCTCTAAACGCAGATTTTATGTTATATACTTGAACACACTGATGTGGGTCACTCAAATAAGATCTTATCCAGTTTTGGGTGTGCTCAGAGAGACTATATTGATTTAATTTACTATAGAGTATCTGGTGATTAACAGTGTCAAAAGCTTTATGCAGATCAAGGAAGACCGCTCCCGCCACTCTTCCCTGATCCACATATGCCCTGATAGTTTCCAAGAGGTAGCAACATGCAAAGTCTGTAGAGTATTTATGCCTGAAGCCAAATTCCATTGGATTTAAGAGAGCTTGTGATTCAAAGTGGATGGTAAGTCGCCGTCTTTTCAAGTACTTTTGACACAGCTGGGAGAATACTTATTGGACGGTAATTGTTCATGTCTTGTTTATTTCCGGACTTAAATATAGGGGTAACAATCGCAGATTTTAGAGCTGCTGGAAAAATACCCTCACTAATCGATTGATTGATCATTGTTGTCAACAGATCAGAGAGGATGTCCTTATATTGTTTCAGAAAAGAAGTATCAAGTCCATAAATATATTTTGCTTTGCTGCTATTTAGCACCGTGATTTGTCATTGATTATGAAAGGGGGATGAACAATTTGAAAATTCTGAACTGAATTTTAGACAATGTTTAAAAAATATTCATAAAAATTTGTTGCTATTGCAAAAGAGTCCTCAATAATTTTTCCATTAATATTGAGACAAATATTCTCACATTTTGACTTTTCATTTCCAATCAATTTATCAATAGTTTTCCATATTATTCTACTATTGCCTTGTGCATTTCTAATGATTTGAAGAAAAAAACTGGCTTTGGCCTTTCTAAGCTCGGCTGTAACTTTATTTCTTAGATTTGTAAAAGAAAATCGATCCGTTGTTAGTCCTGATTTTAGAAATGTTTTCAACGCCACATCTCGTTTTTTTAATCATATCCCAAATAACTTTATTGAACCATGGCAAATTTCGTTTTGTATGTCGCTTTCTCTGCTTATTTTTTTGTATATTTGTTTAAGATGTAATTTACAGCTAGCATAAAATCATGACAGCCCTGTTCACAAGATTTTTTCTCCAGGATGTCTGCCCACTTTATTTGTTTTAAATCTTTTTCAACAAGTAAATCTTTCTTTGGAATTTGCATTTTACTGTTCATTGAGTTTTCGTTTTTAAACCTCGTTTTTATCAGTTTTCTAGCTACTAGGGTTAAATTGTGATCAGACATACCTGTAACTAGATTATAAGTTTTAATTATTCTTTCAGGTTTATTTGTCAGTATTAAATCTATTAATGTTTGAGAAGTTCTTATACGAGTTGGTTTCCTTAGTAGTTGTGTCATTTGAAACAATTTGGTTATTACTTTAAGTTTGTTTCTACATGATTTCTCAAGCCAATTTTAGTTAAAGTCACTTAAAAGAATGACTTCTTTTCCATCACATTGTTTAAGTAAATTACCAAGAGAAATAAAAAAATCACTAGTAGCTTTAGGAGCTCGATAAATTGCTAATGCACAGAAAGACATTTCAGGTGATACAGTAAAAGTAGTCCCCACACACTCCAAGTTACAATCACTGATGTCCAGTTGTTTATTTTGGATGTGATCTTTTACGCAAATCAGCACACCGCCGCCTTTACCCTTGTTTTTATCGTGTCTGTACAAGGTATATCCCGAGACTTTCAGTACAGAAGAAGGAATAGTGGGATTTAACCAAGTTTCCGTTAAACAGAGATAATCAAGATTTGAGTCCGTTAACAAATGTTGGATCTGTTCAGTCTTTGAAACAATGCTGCAGATGTTTAAATGTCCTCTGAAAATGCCCTTCGGCTTTGTTTTCGGGTTCCAAAGTACGCTCGCATGATTCGCAGTCTGAAACAGTCTCATTTGCTACTGTTTAAATATGGCGGCAGTATTTGCAATTGCTGCAGGCTTAGCGTAGATCACTGATGTTAATATTTTCTCAGGAATGAACTTAGGGGCAAAGTTTGTCAGGTGGTTACCTTGTTTTCCCACGCTGGAGCCAGAGTTTTCACAAACATAATACAGCCATTTAAATTTTAGGCCCGTTATTTAAATGTGTGCAATAATATTATTAAAATAATATAAAGGAACTTAAAATCATAATTTTTGGATGCCACTTTTCTTTTAACTACTGGTGTTAAAGCACAATATTAATTATAACAGCTGTGTGAAATAAAATCCATTTGTTCCATGTATACTACATGGTTAAACACTTAAAATCACATCTGCTTTTTGAAGATGATTTTTTTTGGTTGTGGATATAACAGTAGCTTTTTAAGAGTTTGGAAGTGTTGCAGTCATTGTGCTTGGCATGTCAGCTTTTACTGGTCATGTACTGTGGGCTTTTGTGGAGCTGATCTTTTTTTTTTTTTTTTTTTTTTTTGCTTTGAGAAGTCGTCACCTCACAATATTAGCAGTTGCAGTTGACTGGGGCAGCTCAAGCAGACATTTAATGAAAATTGTTGAATAGGTGATATCCTATGTCAGTGGCATGTTGAAATGCACGGCATTACAACCCTCCTGCATGTGTTTGTGCATGGAAATTGCTTCGCTGGATGTTTGATTTTATCCACCGGTTTGCAATGGGCATGACTTAAATAGCAACACTGATTCCAAATAAAAATAGTATATTTGCATCTGTAATGTATGTTTTGTGAACTGCAAGTTAAGAAAAGAAAAGAATTTATGTTTTATGTTTTATGATTGTTGTTTAGGTTGTAAATCTATAAACTATTATACATCACTGGAGCAAAACTCTAGAGGTAGAACTAAGGAACAACTCTTAATCTCAGCAGCAGGAACTGCAGAACAAAAGAACACAATGCAGTACAATGCAAAGTAACATAAATGTATTAATGGATGAGGGAGAAAAATATATCTGTAACCAGTTGGTTATAGAAAATAACCCTCAAGAGGGCTGAGCCGGAAAAAAACAGGATGCAGTAGGTTCTGAAAGATTCTTGGTGTAGATCTATCTTAAAGGCCTAAAAAGACAATCCAATATCTGCATAGTGCATGTGTTTGCTACAGCTCCACATTTATATTTTTTATATGTTGAGTTGTTTATATTGATATTTGTTGTAAATAAAAATGGTGTGCTTCCAGATTGAAAGAGATCTCTGCATGGAGTATGTGTCTTAGCAGCCCATTAAATGTACCAGTGTCTGCTCTGCTTCCTGCTTTTAGCATTAGACTGGGATAAAAAATAAGCACTGTTTCAGGCTTACTTGTGTACCAACTTAGCATGGCAATGTTAAGTAAACGTCTGTAAAAATGAACCTGGCGGTTGTTGCTGTTGCATAGCTGGCACAAAAACTTGCAGAGCATTTAGAGTTTAATATTTAAAATATAAAATATAAAATATAGCTGGATTGTAAAAATAACTACAGATGTGATTGGATCATAAAAAAATACTTTTCACTTCATAGACAAATCTTTATAATAGTTTCAAGGCACTGCTTTACTGCAAACTGTCTGTTAATAAAACCTCTTTGAATGTACTGTGTTGTACACACTCCACTGTCAATCACTGGCCAAACCTATTATAGAGTCTTCCCAGGAGAGAGAGAGCTAAATAAATGATGTATCTTATGTAGCCTATAGAAGCTCACACTGAACTTCTGTGATATTGATTTGTCACTGGTATTTTGCCACAAATGCAAAAAAGAATGAAAAATGCATTTTGAATTGGTTGTCTATTGTCTATATGAATGACATGTTTATAATGTTTAACATAAGGTATATAAAAACCAATAATAATAATAATAATGTAGTTATAAGCATGATAAAAATCTAACATTATGATAAATAAATAAATAATACTTAACCTAAATCTGTTTATAATAAGATCTTACACAAACTCCAAAATGCATACACTCACCCCACCCTCAAGGCTCATAATTTCTTATTCCGGAAGCGCCACCTGATACCATTCATCCCTGTTGTATAAACACAATGACACTGCTGAACTGATACAATATACAAAACAAACACTACAAATATACTATACAACATCAGCCTTGTTTGTATGACACTACTTAAACACAATTAACTAATGTTTCAGACACAGTTTGGTCAAATATTTTACTTATTTTTGCTCTGATGGTAAAAATACAGTAGTTCCCAAAGCAGCCACGGCTGAACAAAGCAGACCTGAAGACAAGTGCCTATCCCTTAACCAGTGTTTGTACTTTTGAACATCAAAGTAAATTCCCTGCCCTGTTTTTTGTCCTGCAAAGTTTTTTGTTTTTTAAATATGTATGCAAAGCTAACTGATATAAACATGCAATAAATCCAAGCTGTTCTCCTGTATGAATGCTAGAATGTCTTATGGTAAGAAGCTCCTCCTGATTATGTCTATGCTAGCCTTTAAGGAGCACAAGAACTTCCTTGATTGGAAGAGAGAATAAACAGCCTTCCTGGCCCTGGTCCAGCTCTGCTTGCTGTAGACAAACTGCAGGTCAGGCAGCTCAGTGTGGGTGGTGCCCTCTGTAGAACCCACTTCTTCTGCTTGGTGGTGTTCCCAAAACTTTCTGATGTTTGATGTCTTTCCAGACTTACTTAAGTGTCTTAGCAATGTAGGGGGAAGTTTAAAATTCCTTAAGAATCTATGGTGGTAAAGACACTGACAATTCTCCTTCATCCTTGTGTAGATTTAACATTACCATGTCAGATCCTGCACAATGTGAAAACAGGTGTTAAAAACTGCCTGGTGGTAAAGTTAAAAGTGGCCACAGTCCTAAGTGTAAAATGAGCATAGCAGAAGCCTGGGACACAACCCTGGGTGGGCGCTAGTGCCAAAGATAAGGGTCAGTGAGATGTCTGTCTAGCTGAACTGCTTGTAGCCTGCTTGTAAGGAGGTCATCTCCACTGACACAGGAGCATAACTAAACATAAACTTGGAGGGAATTATAGTGGGAAATGTCAAACTGTAGTAAACATACACCATTTTAAATACTATACCAACTCATTTTCAACAAGAGCATTAGGAGACAAAATCATTTCAGTTTCGGCAGGGACAACACCAGGTAGTCAACAAGTGTGTAAGACAACTTTTATTTTCTTTCACACACAGCACACAGAAACAACATTCTAATAAAGCGACCAAAATTGTCTGTCAAGTGATTCATTTGTAAAACGATCCGTCATACCATTTTAAGGGCCACAATGTACAGTACATCAAAAATATAGGAGAACATATTGGTTCATCAAACCTAAAAAAAAAAAATGAATAAATAAATGGAAAAAGGCAACACTGCAAACAGGATTTGCATTTCACAGCAAATCAGATTCAACTTGCTAAACTGCCTGTACGAGAGCACTCCAAGTACAGCGCAACATCTGTGCACTGAAAATAAATAATAAATTAATCCGAATATACCTTTACCTTAATCAATGCTGCCAAGATGCTCCTATGTCAGTCACGAATCATGGAAAGTAAAATTTAAATCTATCACAGGGATGGTTGTATTGATTCTTTCTCTTCACATTTTTATTCACAGCATTATCATAACAGGCTGTATATTAACATACTGGGGGGAACAAAACAGTAGTTCTTTGTGAAGCCCAGACATTGAACATCCCCAATATAATCAAAATGGCAGAGATCCTTGTTTCGGAACACCTCTGCGAAGATTTAAATGTGAGATTAGTAGTCGAATCAGGCTGTTCCTCTCGAAGCATTGAATATTTGACTATTAGGGGTCACCCATATAAAAACACAACTTAAAAAGTCAAATTTTAGAATACATCATTTACTCTATCAACATTTGATGGGACCTTTGTGCAATGGGGAAAAAATGGGTGCTATAGGGAACCTTTTTATTGATGGGGCTCTGGTATCTTTTAGCCAGCTGCAACAGAAATTTAAATTCCCCCAGAGTAATTTTTTAAATTATTTTTACAGATTAGGAATTATATAAATGCTCACACACCTTCATTGGATTACACATCACCCTCAATTATTGATAGGTGTCTTAAACAGTGTAAAGGAAGTAAAACGGCATTACCTATAAGTTATGATCTGCTACAATCCTCTACTTCTCCTTCAACAAGTTTTCTTAAGGAAGAATGGGAGAAAGAACTAAGAGTAGAAATTTCGGAGATGTGGCAAACGAGTTTAAAGCATATTAAAGAACATTCTACTCACTGCTTATTCAGTTTAAAGTGATTCACAGAATACATTAATCAAAAAAGAAACTACATAGAATTTTTTTAAATGTCTCTCATTCTTCTTCTTTCAGCTGCTCCCATTACGGGTCAAAGATCATCTGTCTCCATACCCCCCGCCCCCTCCCCTCTACATATGCCTCTTTCAAACCAACTACCTGCATGTCTTCCCTCAACACATCCATAAACCTGTGCTGTCCCTTTAATAAACTAATTTCTAATCCTGTCACTCCCAATGAAAACCTCAACATCTTCAGCTCTGCTACCTCCAGCGCCACCTCCTGTCTTTTACTCAATGCCACTGTCTTTAAACCATACAACATCTCAGGTCTCACCACAGTCCTATAAACTTTCCATTTTACTCTTACAGATACTCTTTTATCAGAAATCACTCCTGCCACTCTTCTCCACCCACTCCACCCTGTCTGCACTCTTTTCTGTACAGATCTGGTAGTTTTTATTCTGGGATTCTCTGAACGTATGCATTTATTATCAAGAGCACAACATAAACTGCTTGTATACAGTTTAACGACAATCAATAAGTTATTACTGTTGTACTGGAAGAAAAAGGAGGCTCCTACATGTAAGCTATGGCTTGGAGAGATGATTTCTACTTTACATTTGGAACAAATTAGGTAATGTTTAAAGGGCAAATTTGCCATCCTTTTCTCTGATACCTTGATGGAAAATATGAGTTAATGCATATTTCTTAACGTGATGTTTTAATATTTTTGTTCAGCTTTATAATGTAATGTATACAGGTCTTGTAAGGAATGTTTTTGGAATGAGTTTGTTTTTGGAATAATTTTTTTTTTCTCTTTTTTTTCCCCTTTGCTTTTTGGTTTTGATCATGTTCTTTGTATATGTAGTAGAGACAACATTTGTAAGATTGCAATCCATCGTCAAAATCTGTCTTTCAATAAAACTTATTTGACAAAAAAGTCAAATTTTAACACTTTAAGTAAACATCTTACAGCATCATTAAAATGTACAATTTCTCAATTTTACATCCGGTTGCTTGAAAAGACATTTCCATATTTCACTGCAAGTTATTGGCTGGTAATTAATCCATGTAGCCATAATACTCTTTGTTTAAAGTAAAAGACAATAGGCAAGAGAAACTACAGGAAGGAGACGGGACTACAGGAAGGAGTCATTTCACTTCATGTTAAATTGGATGGCGGCATCAGATTTGTCAAGGACATCTTTGCCAGTGTACTGGGCTGGATTCTGTGCCTAGAAGAAGAGATAGAAGAGAGAAGGTTATTATTTTAAGTCCAATATTTATATTACTTCTAAACATTCTATTCCATTATAAAAAAAAAAAAAAAATCACCAGATAGTACATCATTAATGTCATCATTCAACCATCTTTAATGTTTATGTATAGTACAACCTGTAGTCTAACCATATATAGGTACAACCCTGTAGTCGGACACATATAGAGGTTAATATAAGTAAGTTGAGGCACAAATCTAAATTCTACAAATCTAATGAGCATTAAATTTTAAAATCTAAAATTTAACATCAAATATTGTAAAATACCCATTTTCTCTTTATTGCCTTTGCGATCACAACAGCCATGTCAAAAATGTACATTATATGTGTACACCAGATTTAAATCCAAATGACTACAAAGTTGGTTTTCCTTTTCTGTTATGAAAGAAGTGATTCAGAGCAATTGAGTCTTGCTGTGGCTGAAGCTCTGTTGGTCATGTGCTGTGATCTTGTGCCTGTTGTGTCCAAACTGATCCGTCTTTGCTTTCAGGCATATGTACCTCGTAATATTAGCGCCAAGATCTAACCAAAAATTTCACGAAATTAAAAAGGTGGGCATCTTATGTCAGTGTCTTTCTGAAGATCATTGAGCACATCAGTACACTAAACGGTTAGACTAGTTTAGATCAATTCATTTAGATAAGGGGGTGAATCTATGGCAGTGAATTGCTTAAATAGCATTTGAATTATACATCATGTTCAAAAATACCTATAAGCTAACGATCAAACACTCTGTAGCAAAGATTTCACTGTAATTAGAATATTAAAAGAAACATAAATGAAAAGAAACTATTTAAGGAAGTACCTCAAGCTGTGGCAGTGAGAGTAGTGGAGTCATTGAAGTTGCAGGAGCATTACACACCATTGGAACAAAACCCTGCAAACAAAGACATGGCCACAACAGAGGACCAACTTATAATGCATATATTTTAATATGACCTGTGAGAACTGCAGAACAGGGAAACAGAATGCAGTGGGGGACAGAGTACAATCATATATATTATAGAAGAAAACTCGTACAGCCGGAGCAGGTTGATTATATGGTACACCGCCATATTGAGGAGGCTGCGCTGAAGGGATGCCAAAGTCCTAAAAAAATAATTACATAAATCCATTATGATGTCATATCTATCCTGTCTTATTAGTTTAATTAAAAATTTGTGAGATTTCTAATATAATAAAAAATGTGCCAGAAATTACAAAACTACTTTATAATTTAAAATCCAAATAAATCTTGTGTGTGTCTCTTACAGAGTTAGAGGGCATAGCAGGTGGTGCATATTCACTGTAGGGTGGTTGAGGAGGAAGTGTTGGATTAGGAGGAGGATGAACAATACTTCCACCTACACCAGGGTAACTAGGGGTATATGCCTGTAAATCAGAAGCACAGATACTAAACAGACACAAGCATCAACAATTTTTTTTATAGATTATATTGCATCTTGAGTTAACGGATGTTAGTTTGACATTTTTCCATGCTCTAACACAGAAGACGCAGTAGTTTAATGATAATTATAATAAGTATTAATTTAACACACTGAGATCTTTGCTGTCTGACTGAAAATGGCATCACTCATGTCAGAATCTGAAGAGAATGTAGGGATCTCTATTGTTTTCATCTTCTTGCTTATCCCATCATTATTATCACTTTACAATTAAATTACTTGCAGGGAAATAAATAAATAAAAAACTGTAATATTACAGTGAAATAATTTAATTTAATAATTTTATAAAAGTTAATCCATACAAAATTTTGTGTGTAAAATGTAGATCCAATGCCAGGGACATTTACATTACTTTTACACAAGACTGTGCTGAATTGGGATCTAGCACATTACCGGTACTGGGTCTGTAGGAATTGAAGGACCGACATAAGCTGGTGGAGGTTCAGGTGGATTAATTGAATTGTTGAACTTTACGGTAGAGGTGGGGGCAGCAGTAGTGGTGGAATGGCTGTCCTTTTTACAAATATTTTTTCTATGGCAGCAGCAACAGTAAATACAGGGAGGTATGCCAAGCAACAGCAGCACAGCTGCCAGTGGTGAGGCATTGATCCTTGGATGGTGATCTACAGAGGAAAAAAAAAGAGATCAAAGAAAAGAAAAGGGGGGGGGGTGTCAAGAGAAGAAGAAGGGTGGACAAAGTTATTACACAAACTCAATTCTTTAAAAGATTAAGAAATACAACTGTTGAGCAGTGACAATCCTATATAGGGCAAAAATGGGACATTCCTCTCACACAACTGCAGCAACTGGTTTCCTCAGTTCCTAGACGTTTACAGACTGTTGTTAAAAGAAAAGGGGATGCTATACCATGGTTAAAAAAAAAAAGGGGCCGTGAGACATGTTGCTGCTTTCAATTTCTAAATTACCTTTTTTTTTTTTTTTTTTTTTTAAATGGTAAATATTTTCATTTTAATCATCTGATATAATTTCTAGATTCTACTGTGAATTGCACGTTCTGTTTTTACATTTTACACAGCATCCCAATTTTTTTTTTATCCGGGTAAAGGCACTTTTGGCAGGTTGCTAAATATATTACATTAGCACAATCTAATCTAATCACTAGAAAAGCATATCGATGGTGCTAACTACTGCTTCTTTCGGCTGCTCTTATTAGGGGTCGCCACAGCGAATCATCCGTCTCCATATCACCCTGTCCTCTTATTCTGCCTCTTTTAAACCAATTTCCCGCACATCTACCCTCACCACGTCCATAAACCTCCTATTTGGCCTTCTTCCTGGTGGCTCCATCCTCAGCATTCCCTTTACCAATATTCCCTACCTCGGTCTTCTGCACATGTCCAAACCATCTCAATCTCTTTACCTTTCACTCTTGCAGATATCCTTCACCCACTCCACCCTGCCGGCACTCTTTTCTTCACTTCTTTACCACACTCTACATTACTTTGCACTGTTGACCCCAGGTACTTAAACTCATCCATCTTCTCCACCTCTTCTCCCTGCAACCGCACCACTCCACTGCCCTCCCTCTCATTCACACACATGTACTCTGTCTTACTCCTTCGGACTTATATTCCCCATTTCTCCAGCACGTACCTCCACCTCTCCAAATCACAATATCATCCGCAAAAATCTGTCCATGAACTCCTGTTTGACCTCGTCTGTCAACCTGTCCATCACCACTGCAAACAGGAAAGGGCTCAGAGCCAGACCTTGATGCAGTCCCACCTCCACCTTGAACCTGTCTGTCGTTCCTACTGCACACTTGCTGTCACACTGTCCTTATACATGTTCTGACTTCCTCATACAATACCACAACTTCTCTCTTGGCACCCTCTCGTACGCTTTCTCTAAAACCAGAAACACACAATGCAACTCCTTCTGACATTCTCTATTCTTCTCCATCAACATTCTGGCATGTAACCATACTGTTGATCACAGATAGTCACCTCTTTTCTCAGCCTGGCTTCCACTACATTTTCCCATAAACCTCATGGTGTGACTGACAAACTTTATAGATGGTGCTAACTGTCCTTTCAATTAATTCTAAGAAGCACACTTAGATTTTATAGAAATGTTTTTGGGAATGTTCAAAATTTGGAACTCACCAACCAAGGTCAGAGAGATTATCCTGAGTTTGCGATTTAGATGGTCTCTGAGTGTGTAGTTCCCCACATCTGAGATATTGACATTGAGCACCTCTATGCTGTTGCTAGTCACCTGCACACGTCCCATGTATTCAGTATGCAAGTTGCCCACAGGCAATCCATGGTCCACCAGAGTGAGGTTGAAATCTTCTCTTAAAAAATGTAATGTAGCATCATTCTTCGAAAGACTACCCAGTGGAATTTTAAATGTTTCTCCTGCCATACATTTCTCGGAACTTGTTTTAGCTTTAAAAGCAATGAACAGAGTTAGCATTAAATTTTCATTTTATATATATAGATATTTAGATATATTCTAGATATAAAAATAATATATATGATACAGAATTTTTAAGTGAAATTAAAATAAATGTTAACAAAAACGATTATCACTTACTGGCAACCTTTAATAAATAGATGGAAATCTTCGAGTTCCAGACGTTCAGCACAGTGTAGGTCCCTTGATCTGCATATGTGACAGATTGAATGTTAAATGTTCTGTCATGTTCTTTTCCTTTTACTACTCCCTTTTTAGTTTGGGAAAATCTGGACCAAAGGACAAGCTTCTCTGTTTCATCCACAGAGGTAAACTCCAATTTCTCAGCCCCTAATGCCAGCTTTATACTCAGCTGTTCACCATAAAGCTGTTCTACATAATATGTATTAGAGGAAAGAAGACCATCACAGGAGCCTAAAATAAGAAAGAAAAAGAAAATTAAGAACTCTAGACCTTCAAAATGTGCTTAATGACTCCAACCACACCATATGCATATATAATTACAATGACAGTTATGCCGTTTTCTTTGCAGTCGGTTTTAGTTGCAAATGTTTTTGTTTAGTAATACTTAGTAGTTTATCCTGTGGCCTAAACCAAGTTATTTACACTGATTGTCTTAGGAGAATGTGCTACTCTTGTGCTCTGAATGATCTTTGTAGAGGCATTGCAGCTCTTGTAGAGGCATGTTCTTGATCATGCTTAAGAATGTATGGGAGTGAGATGATAAAAAAAAAAAAAAAAAAAAAAAAAAAAAAAATCTTACTCAAAATATGAGCAGCCAAGAGCAGAATCCAGAAACCTGCCATTTTCTGTGGGTAAAAGAATGACATTTAGCAAAACAAAAGTCAGGACAGTTCAGTAGCCCAGCATTATTTTGCAATATTGCTCCTATTGTGCTGCACTTTTTTCCAGCCTTCTCTGATCCTCTGTGGTTTCGATTCAGCTCGCGTGAAATGTCTTCTGCTACGGAAGTACAGTAAGAGTGGAAATGATCTCGACCTAGACATGCTTAGGTCGAGGAGACCACTCTAAGCTGGGAAGTTAAAGTAGCTTAATGTGGTTAAATTTTGAGAATGGCCAGATGTACCTTATAAATAAACTCCTTTTGAACACATTACATAGGAAATATGTAGAAGTTGATGTTTAGGATGCCTCCACCACCCAAAAGTACTGCCCTTCATGTAACTTCATAACGTTGTTGAAAAATATTTCAGAAATCTGGGCTTTATGTGGCTAAATCAGTTCATCCACTGATTACAAATTCCAACAAACATTCAACCACTTGCTCTCGAGATATCACATGAACAGGAATCCTGAACAGATGCATAGATGGACTAATAAAAAAAATAATTATAGCTATTGATGAATAACTAGATCTTAACACACAAATTGGGAGAACATAAGAAAAGGTCTCAGGAAACAAGAGTTAATAGTATGAAAATAAATGGCAATCACAAACACTAACTTTTGACAGTGCTGAGACAGAATGATGAAAACTTTGGAAACTGAAACATTTAGAAATATCATTTAAAGTGTATAACTATTAATATCTGGACATATACAGCTTTTTGTACATTAAGCAAATATTTTAGTTCTTACACCTGAACTGGCCAGAGAATTGTTAGCGGTAGAAACCAGCAGCTTGGATGTGGTAGGTTTTGAACCATATGACTTTCAAAACAAAATCCCAAATACTTGAGCACAAAGCTGCCACTGCATTTTTATTTTTGATAATTAAGGAACATCTGTTAAAACCCTTCCTTTAAACACTGCATAACACTTACATATTTTCTAAGCAAGGTTATGCAAATTATTGCACTCATGAATTGTATGTGCCATTTGAACTGTATATGAAGGACATCTTGACATGTCCTTCCTCTTGACATCACCTCAAGAGATTGCTTTGCAACAAGAGGCAGGGGGAAATTAGATTTTTGTTTAAAACAACATAGTAGGCCTTTGCTGATGTAACACTCTAGTGTTTGTTTCTAGTGTTTGGGAGATTACAGTTATTACAACTGTTGCTTGTCTGGGAAGAAGAAATAGATACTGTATACTGAGGAAGTGCAGATGTTGCTTGAAACACACTATGCAACATCTCCATTTTACAGCATGCAAATTGAATGTATATTGTTTGTGTATATGTACAGAGAGCTTTAAAGCAGTGTATGAAACGTTGCTCAGATATATAAAGTATGGTACAGAGAACTATCTACAGTCTATCTCCTACTGTTTACTCACAAACAGCCCCTCAGAGACAGATTATACAGTCATTTATAATATAATAGTTTTTTTATACTCACCTATGATGTGTCCTAACACTAGAGGTAATCAACTAAGAAATACCAGAGGAACGATGTCGTGCAAAATTATATCTCCTTTCACTGAAAACAAACCGGTCAGACTAGATAACTTGATGGCGTTTAAACAGCAAAGAAACAATTCGGAACATGCCAACTTTTACTGAGCACATTAACATGGGATTGGCCAGAAGGAAATAGGTGAGGTCTGGGGTAGTCCTACTACACAAGTGCATGCTTTTTAGAGAGATTAATGTCTGCATTTACGTTTCTTCCTTTAGTTAAATTAATTTGTTTGTTTTTTTAATCACAAAATGAAAAGATGAGCGTGAATGCATTTAATAACAATTTGAAACTATAAATGTATACTTAAACCTACTCTGCTGCCACCTACAGTGTCTCATAGGCATGGCATCGCAAATGGAGACTCCAAAGATGCCGGCCACGCCCAGTCCAGGAAATGGCATTTTTTTTCCTTTATTTATTTAGAATTTACGTAATTAAATGGAAAGTTTTGAGAATGACTCAGATACATTTTCTTTAAATAAATCTTTTTTTTAATGGCAATTTGCAAATACTCCAAAATTTTGTGAAGAGTGATTAGATAAATTGCAATTAATAGCAAAGTCCCTCTTTGCCATGAAAATTTACTTAACCCAAAAACCTAGTTTCCACTGCATTTTAGCCCGAGCAAAAAATGACCAGTTGACATCATGTCGGTGGTTCTCTCATTAACACAGGAGAAAGTGTTGAGAACAAGTCTGAAGATCACGTGGTCATGCTGAGAGAGTTATAATAACAGACTGAAAGCTTGAAATGGAAGTGGTGCTTGAAATCATTGTTCTTCCCCTCTGTTAACATGGTTACCTGCAAGGAAAAATGTGCAGTCATCATTGCTTTCACAGGTTTACAGGTAAGGATATTGCTGCTAGTAAGATTGCACCTATAATCAACCATTTATCAGATCATCAAGAACTTAAAAGGAGAGAGTTTCAATTGTGAAGAAGGCTTCATGGCGCCCAAGAAAGTCCAGGAAGCGCCAGGACAAGCTCAACAAGGAATCCTGATCAAATAAAGTGGAGGGCAAATTAGATCAAATGTGAAACAAAAAACAAAAAAAAAAGAGGATTGACATTTTACAAATACTTATGCCTCTTCTTCCGCACTCTTGGGAGTATGAGTCCAATCTATACATTCAGAAATGTACAACATTTTCAGAGCGACATTCATTCATACAACCGAGCACCTATGGACTTAAGAGGCCCAGAAGTGGCAGCTTGGAGTGGCTTGTATTTGAACTTAAAACTTCTATTTGCCACCAGCTTGCTCATCAGGGACAAACCTACTTATAATGGACATATTCACTTTTAATCACCACATTATCTGTGTAAAGCTGCTTTGAGACAATATTCATTGTTGAAAGCGCTATACAAATAATGAATTGAAATTGAATTCTAAAGCCTTAACCACTCATTTCCCACCTCCCCGATTTACACTATGTACGCCGATCAGCAATAATAATTCAAAACACTGCCAAGCGAAAATTATACTGAACTGCGATGGCTAGACAGCTGAGCATCTTTAAACCAGCAGGATGTTTCAAGTATATAGTTATTTTTTACTTGACCAGTGGCCCAAGGAAGGACAAGCAGCAAATCAGATGGAAAAAGTGTCTATCTCCAGGGTTAAATTTCAGAAGAAGTTAAAACATCCCCGATACATAAAACATTATTCCAATTTGAGTATTTCTCCCTGAAGATTTGGTCTCCAAGTTTGAATGAGTGACATGAATCCCTGCATCTCTCTTTATATAAAGAGGAGTTACACCGTTAATGATTAATAACCATAAGAACAAAAGCAGTTACATTGTGCCACATATCTCAGAGGAGCTGTGACTTTTTATTTTAACATTTTCTTGAAAAAAAAAAAAATTTGAGAAAAATGTTTTGCTACAGACAGCACTTAAGACACTGCTTTAGAAGAAAAAAAAATACATGTGCACTATAAAGAACCCAGCAGATTATGGTGAAAGAAAACTGATGAACACAGGTAAAGCGGTAGATACATGAAGATAAAGAACACACAAAGAAGAAACTAAGGGAGAAAAGCAGGAGGGAAAGAGGCCAGAGTCAAGCTGGATGCAATTTTCTAGGTCAAGCAGATATGTTGGTAAAGCTGTATAGACAGAAAAGGTTATCTAAGACGTCAAAGTTTGACATCTCTGAAGACAGAAATGGATAAACAAACAATGCATGTGCGTTTTTATGTAATTGTGACTGTGTGTCAGGTCAAAGTTACATTTAATAGCACTCAAGTTTTAGTGCATGTCATTGCCTTCTGTTTATTGGCAAAATGTCATGTACCATGTCACGGTACAGATGGTTTACAGTATCATAACTAAAACCATATCTGAAATTGCCATATGTAACGAATGTTCTTTAGAACCTCTCCTCACTTTACTCCCAAGATTGTGCTCCTATCAGTCACCTACGTAGTTTGAATCAATACATTTTGATTTCCAATTCAACCACATGAGCCTTGGTATCTTTTCGAGTTGCTTTGAATGAGCCTGAATGCCTGGCACAAAAGAACATGTCTCTCCTCAGATTCTGTGCGTTCTCCCTAGGGGCGCAGCCTCTATCCACTTGCCCAACCAGACTCTGTGAGGGAGCTCGGAATCTTCTCGGAGCGTTATGATGGAGCCCGTAGAGCACACGAGTGTAAGAGCATGTGTGCCGTGCATGTGTGTCTGTGTTAAGATATCCTCTGGATGAGTTTATCCTCAGTCAGACAGAAGAAGGTGCAGTAGGAAAGGTCCGAAATGAAGTTTTCACAGCCATGTCTCGTGATACTCCTACAGCCCCGCAGGTCCAATAAAGTAAGAGCGGAGAGTCGCTTCATATAATTCAGGCAGACATCTGTCAGCTTTTTACAACCTAGAAAGAAAAAAAATAATGCTAGTTTACTTAAAAACTACCTAAAATGCAAATCTGCGACTACATTTTAGGTACTGGAAAACTAGGATGAAGCCAAAAATGGGGAGTACCGTTGTATATTCAATCAACTATCCCTGTTAAAATAATGCTCAACACTGAAAAATCGAAGATTATATAGTGAAGTCCAATTTACACAATACTGACAGGGTTACATGTAAGTAATGCGTTTACCTGCGAGGTTGAGCTCTCTCAGGGTGTTGCGTGTGTTGGAGCCACTGGCTGTAAGCAAGCTGATGGACTGGTCGGTAAGGACAGGGCAATGCGACAAGTCTAACCTCCTCAGCAACGGCAGGTGTTTGATTATAAGCTTCAGTATGGAGTCACTCACATTCAGACCAGATAACCCCAAAGATAACAAGCCTTTTAGCCTGCTGCGATTTTCACTACCTGCAAAGAGAGTTTATTAAGCAAAGAGAGTAATAAGTTATATACTGAACAAAGATTATTGTAGGACTACAGAAGATTTTGGGTTTAACATAAGCCAGTAAGAATTGTGCATGCAGTCAACCTGATAGAGTGATGAGGTCTTTAAGCTGAGAGTCTTTAATGCTCTCAGCCCAACAGAGGTCCAGCGTGCGAAGACAAGGTAAGTTCTGAGAGCTCAACCCCAAAAAACATGATGAAGAACAGCCTGCTAAGATCAGATCTTTCAGTCCTGACAAAAAGATTTTATATTAGCTACATAGTGTACATTTATACATATATAAAAAAAATGACATGCATATACATAAATATTTTGATAAATATTGTTTTCCATAAATAAGTTTCTGGATTCTGAAGTGTATACGTAGAGAATGTATATGTAGCATACGTAGAGAATGTATATGTAGCATCAGCCGGAAGGAAATACCTGGGAGATTATGGATAAGCCAGGTGATCTGTTTCTTAGTCACAGGTGTCCAGGACAGGTCAAGTGTGACAGGCTGGCGTTTAATAATAGCTGACAGAGCCTGAGCACTGAGGGAGCGACACCTACTGACATCTATCCGATTCCACAATCGTTTATCGTAACACCTAAAGAAAAAGAGAGGAAAAGGTTCAAATACATATGAAAATCTTAAGGGGGAAAAGGGTGCATATTTCAAAAAACTTATGTTGATAAGTTGTGCGGAAATACAAATGTTTCGTTTTGCATCTGACAGAAAACAAGAACCAAAATGCAGACCAATCTGCTAATAACATGTTTCTGCTATTCATCTACATAGGATAACAGTTCAGCTCGTAATATTAAAAACAAAAGAGAAAAAGACAAAACTACCCAATTGATACCTGATTGGGACTCCTGCCCAACCCTTTTGCATTCATGTCCTTGGAATGATCTCTGGCAGAAAAAGCAACTTAAGTGCTGTTAATATTCTTTAAATAATAAATATATTTTTGGAAGGAATTCAAGACAATTCCATATTGTCATATGTTTAAAATACTAAGAGGTTAAACTGTACTGAAAAATTCTATGCAACTTCTGACTGGATTCATTATGGAAGGGGGGGCGAATTTCCTGTTGGCAAATACAAATATACACACACGTGAAAAAGTGTTGGAAGAAAGCGTTCCTGATTTCTTTGTCACCCTTTAAACGTTTCAGATCAAACTAATTTTTAAATGAAGGTTTTTATTATTGATGAAAAACAAAATCCAAAACTACATGGCCCTGTGTAAAAAAAGTGTTTGCCCCCTAAACCTAATAACTGGTTGGGACACTCTTAGCAGCAACAACTACAATCGAGCGTTTTGCGATAAATTGCATTGAGTCTGTATCAGCGCTGTGAAGGAATTTTGCTCCACTCATCTATGCAGAATTGTAATTCAGCCACATTGGAGGGTTTTCGAGCATTAACTGCGTTTTTATGGTCAAGCCACAGCATCTCAATAGGATTCAGGTCAGGACTTTGACTAGGCCACTCTAAAGTCTTCATTTTGCTTTTCTTCAGCTACTCAGAGGTGGACTTGCTGGTGTGTTTTGGATTGTTGCTGCAAAACCCAAGTTCACTTCATCTTGAGGTCCTAACCCTAAATGGCCGGACATTCTCCTTCAGGATTTTTTTGGTAAATACATGGTTCTATTTATCACAGCAAGTCTTCCAGGTCCTGAAGCAGCAAAACAGCCCCAGACCATCACACTACCACCACCATATTTTACTGTTGGTATGATGTTCTTTTTCTGAAATGTGGTGTTACTTTTACGCCAGACGTAATGGGACACACACCTTCCAAAAAGTTAAACTTTTGTCTCGTCAGTCCACAGAGTATTTTCCCAAAAGTCTTGGGGATCATCAAGATGTTTTCTGCCAAAACTGAGACAAGTCTTTGTGTTTTTTTGCTTAGCAACGGTTTTTGTCTTAGAATTCTGCCATGCAGACTATTTTTGCACAGTCTTTTTCTTATGGTGGAGTCATGAACACATGTTTTTGCCATTCGTGTATAATGGCTCTCACTGTGGTTCGCTGGAGTCCCAAAGCTTTAGAAATGGCTTTATAACATTTTCCAGACTGCTAGATCTCAATTACTCTCTCATTTGTTTCTAAATTTCTTTGGATCTCGGCATGGTGTCTAGCTTTTGAGGATCTTTTGGTCTACTTCACTTTGTCAGGCAGGTCCAATTTAAGAGATTTCTTGATTGTGAACAGGCGTGTCAGTAATCAGGCCTGGGTTTGGCTAGAGGAATGTAACTCAGGTGTGATAAACCTGTTTTAACAGGGGGCAAACACTCTCACACAGGGACATGTAGTTTTGGATTTTATTTTCCCTCAATAATAAGAACCTTCATGTCGTGTTTATCTTTTAATAATATTTAAATTGGTTTGATGATCTGAAAAACTAGTGTGAGACAAACATGCAAAAAAAATAAGAATTTAGGAAGGGGGCCAACACATATACATACAAAATAATAGCAGTACAATGTGACTAACCAGAATAATCCAGGTTTTTAGTATATTTTTTATTGCTACGTGGCAAACAAGTTACCAGTTGGTGCAGTAGATTCTCAGAAAATAAACAAGACCCAGCATTCATGATATGCACGCTCTTAAGGCTGTGCAATTAGTTGAAAGGGGTGTGTTCAAAAAAATAGCAGTGTATGCCGTTGACTGTACAAACTCAAAACTATTTTGTACAAACATTTTTGTTTCTAGGATTTAGCAATCCTGTGAATCAGTAAACTAATATTTAGTTGTATGACCACAGTTTTTTAAAACTGCTTCACATCTGTGTGGCATGAAGTCAACCAACTTGTGGCACCTCTCAGCTGTTATTCCACTCCATGATTCTTTAACAACATTCCACAATTCATTGACATTTCTTGGTTTTGCTTCAGAAACAGCATTTTTAATATCACCCCACAAGTTCTCGATTGGATTAAGGTCCGGGGATTGGGCTGGCCACTCCATAACATTAATTTTGTTGGTTTGGAACCAAGACTTTGCTCGTTTACTAGTGTGTTTGGGGTCATTGTCTTGTTGAAACAACCATTTTAAGGGCATGTCCTCTTCAGCATAAGGCAACATGACCTCTTCAAGTATTTTGACATATGCAAACTGATCCATGATCCCTGGTATGCGATAAATAGGCCCAACACCATAGTAGGAGAAACATGCCCATATCATGATGCTTGCACCACCATGCTTCACTGTCTTCACTGTGTACTGTGGCTTGAATTCAGAGTTTGGGGGTCGTCTCACAAAGTGTCTGTGGCCCTCGGACCCAAAAAGAACAATTTTACTCTCATCAGTCCACAAAATGTTCCTCCATTTCTCTTTAAGCCAGTGGATGTGATCTTTGGCAAATTGTAACCTCTTCTGCACATGCCCTTTTTTTTTTTTTTAACAGAGGGACTTTGCAGGGGATTCCTGAAAATAGATTAGCTTCACACAGACGTCTAACTGTCACAGTACTTACAGGTAACTCCAGACAGTCTTTGATCATCCTGGAGCTGATCATTGGCTGAGCCTTTGCCATTCGGTTATTCTTCGATCAATTTAGAGGGTTGTCTTCCGTTTTCTTCCACGTCTCTCTGGTTTTGCTCTCCATTTTAAGGCATTGAAGATCATTTTAGCTGAACAGCCTATAATTTTTTGCACCTCTTTATAGGTTTTCCCCTCTCCAATCAACTTTTTAATCAAAGTACGCTGTTCTTCTAAACAATGTCTTGAACGACCCATTTTCCTCAGGCTTTCAAATGCATGTTCAACAAGTGCTGGCTTTATCCTTAAATAGGATATGCAGCCTTACGAGCGTGCATATCATGAATGCTGGGTCTTGTTTGTTTTCTGAGAATCTACTGTACCTACTGGTAACTTGTTTGCCACTTGGCAATAAAAAATATACTAAAAACCTGGATTATTCTGGTTAGTCACATTGTACTGCTATTATTTTGAACAATACTGTACACACACAATATTTGATATATATACAGTATAATATATATATATATATATATATATATATATATATATATATATATATATATATACACACACACACTATATATACTGTATATACATCAAATACTGTACACACAATATTTGATATATACAGTGTGTGTGTATATATATATATAAATATTTTTTTTTTTTTTTTTTTTTTTATAAATATTGTGTGTGTGTGTGTGTATATTGTGTGTATGTATACGTGTTGGCCCCCTTCCTGAATTCTTATTTATTTTTGGCTTGAAGCTTGTATTATATTTTATTATATATGTATGTATGTATGTGTGTGTGTGTGTGTGTGTGTGCGCGCGCGCGTGTAGTTTCCGGACTATTAAACGTACCCAAATATAAGCCGCACCCACTGAATTTTACAAAGATTTTTATTTTTAACATAAATAAGCCACACATGTCTATAAGCCGCAGGTGCCTACACTGAAACTAATGAACTTTACACAGGCTTTAACGAAAGACAGTGCCTGTTACATGGCTTGTATCTAAACAGTAGACTACAAAGAAAGTCATTGGTCACTGTCTTCACCAAAATCACCTTTGGTGAAGCTTTTCTCCCGATGCCGTGCAGCTCAGAACAGTGCGTTTTTTTTCATGCCCAGTTGTTTTCAGCGTGACAAATGATTCGCATTTCCTGTTGACATCCATATTTATGATGTGGTGCGGCCCGATTCAGTGGGAGCGCACCTGATTCGATATAAAGAATTTTAATTGGTTCACCTGAACCTGTTCTGCAATTTCATTGGTCTAATGTTATGGGGCTCAGTTTTTTGGCTTGAAGCTTGTGAAAAAACCCATAAATTAGCCGCTCCATTGTTTAAGCCGCGGGGTTCAAAGCGTGGGGAAAAAGTAGCGGCTTATAGTCCGGAAAATACGGTAAATATGCTTAAATGCCTTTGTTTAATAAATAAAAAACAAGCAAGCAAGTAAGCAAGCTCGTACTCACCATTTGTACCAGGCTTTGCAAACCCGCATGCAGACAGCCAGTTCTGTTCGGCTCAGGTAACGAAAGACTGACACCCACACCTCCTTCTCACACCCTGGCTCGTTGCCCACATCCCGGAAGGAGGGATGAGTAAGAAGGGAAGGAGGAGAGAAGCCGGTGGTAGATGTCAGGTGGGAAGAAGGAGGAGAAATGCATGAGCGAGAGTAGGTGGAAGAAGGTGAGGCTCTACCATCAAAGTTCAAATTCCTGTGGCGTGTATGACGGACTGATGATAAACTGGCTTTGGGCTGTGAAAAACCATTTCCAGTGGAGAGAGAGCTGCCATTTTTCTGCCGATACTTTTGAAAGGATTTGCGCTGGAGTAAATCGGCATTACCAGGGTTGCGAGGAGACATCGCTGCCTCCAGCTTAGGTACAATAGAACCAGGATCACGTTTGGCTTTTGATGGACGCTGTAACGTGACTGTCAGATAAGAACCATTTAACAGTTCATCGTTTAAATCTGAGACAAGCAGAACAGGGGGGTCAGGGTCCGAGTCTGAACGGTTCTCGCCGTCGTCATCGTCATCTTCCTCACCTCCATCATCTAGGTCTTCCATCTCTTCATCCTCTTCATCAAAGTCTTGTTCTTCACTTTCGTCATCCTCATCGTCGTCTTCGTCATCCTCGTCACCTCTGCGCCGCCGATGCCGTGAACGGTGATCTTTTCCAGACCTGCCCATGTGCCTTTCATCGTCGCTTTCATCCTCTTCATCCTCCTCGTCATCATCATCCTCTTCGTCGTCATCGTCGTCGTCATCGTCATCATCATCGTCGTCCGTTTCATAACGTCTTCTCTGCATTTTGGACCCACCGCGTAAACGAACACGACTTCCGCGCTCACCCCTTACACCAAGTCCACGCCTCATTTTCAAGGAAGAAGAGTTTGTGGTCATGCCACCACTCCCTCTGCCCCCTCGTTGTGATGAGCTTCTTAACAGACCCCGCCTACTGGATGCAAATCCACGATGTGCAGATACTGCACCCTTCGATTGGATTGATAGCTTTCTTCTTCCTTCTCCTTCATCGTCCTCACTGCCCGAATCCGGTCTGCGGTAGATTTTAGCCACGCGAGGATCCATCGAGGATGACTTGCGTTTCTAAACACAGAAATTGCATGTTCCAGGTTCATTTTCATGTTCTTCTATCTTTAATAAAGCATCAACTATGAAGGTCACACCTGAACAATTCACAAAGGGTATCTAAAATCATGTGCAACATGCCACAACAGTATAGACAGCCAAAATCTAATTACCATAAGTTGCTTTTTGCTAACAAAATTTGTATCTGGAAACTTAAGTACCAAAGCAGAAAGTTTGGGGGGGTTTTTTTGGTGCCACAAACTTTGGTACTTAAAGCCCCTATTAGTTTAATACTTACATGCATTTTGCCTGGTTCCAATTTGATCTGTTAGGAAAACAAGTTTTTTAATGAAGGTTACAAATACAGGCATACAGGATGCACAACATGATCAAAGCGAATGAAAAATCAAAAAGGGTTGCAGACAAAGCTGATTCTGAGGATCTCTTTCCCCCCCCAAGTCAGTCCGAGCAGCGATGGGGCAACAGGATGATGATGAAAAGGGGCGGGAAGGGCGGGATAGGTAAAAACAAAAAGAGGGACAGAAAAATGGCAGCAGGTAATCAAAAAAGGGAGATACAGAGAAAAGGGGATAGCAGGAGATCGGGTGTATGTGCGGCAGCCGTGGCGTGAGTAAGGCGGAGCCTCTCACCCTCTTCCTGAGCCGCTGCTCTGGGGCCGCCACTTGTTTCCGTAGCGACCCATGTGACAGAGCGGAAGGGGGCCGCCCGACCCCAGGCCACACCCCGCCCTCGCCCCTCAAACCCCCCGACCCCTCCTGAGTTGTAAGGTCATCACCGCTGCCCGATGACTGACACAGAGGGGAAGAAGCAGCACTGTTAAATACTCAGGAGGTGTGCGTGTGGATATATCCAATAGTACTGCTTTAAATGTGCTATCCAAAACTATCAATTCTATACATACACATACAGCATATTATACTTATTTGGAACAGGATAATCTGTGGCTGTAAAAGCACTGTTGAAAAACCAGCTTGTGTGTTTTACCTCTGAGTCTGTGTCTTTGCCTACGACACATTTTGGACATTCCCAGCAACTAGGCAGATCTTTGTTTACTACACCCTCACCTGAAACCTAAAAAAAAAAAAATAAGGGGGGGGGGGGGGGGGGGGATGATACAAGCACAATTAAATACAAGTATAAAAAAGATGAAGTTTAATATGGTCCTGGTATTGCACTAAAAAGTGCAGGATTTCTTTAATTTGTAGCCAACTAATAAAAATAGTTTTCAAAGATTATTATATTAGTCTTAAAATGATCAGATTCCATATAAATACAGTACAGGGCAACAATATTCGACTTCAAGACCTCTCAAAACATTACATAATGTACTATGTTAAGATGTATGATCTCTAAAACCAAATATAATTTGGTCTTTTATAACTCGGCTCAAAATTTCTCTGATGGCTCCAGACATAAAACTGATAAGAACCAGTCATGGTGTCCTCATAGAATTATGATCCAAGTACCAAAACAATAAATATTTCTTAACATGTGTACATGCCTTTAAGCAGCTAGGGTGGGCGATCTGCGCACAATTGGAACATTCCATAAGTTCTTCTCCAGTATCCTGGCTCCCTTCTTCACAAATTTCACAAACCGCAGACAGAGGCAAACCAGGCTACATGTGAGCAAAAGAGAAAAAAAATTAGTTTATATTTTAAGGCTCTGGTTGCGAGTTACTTCTAAGTCTCTTTCGCTTACAGTTTTAATTTGCTGTGTTGGGATGTGAACCATTTTACACTGTTGAATATTAATATTATATATATATATATATATACATAAAAATACATAAAATTATCAATGGATTTAAACAAGGAACACAAATTATCTGTATACTTAAATTTTATACATTGGTATAAGTAGTTTTAATACCATGGTGATAGGTGAAAATAGCAATCCCATTTGCAAGTTACACTACACTCACAGCAAGACATTGGCGAAGGACACATGTCTGTTTCAGTTTGCCAGGGCCACCAAACTTCTTCATATCTCTGCAGAAATTGCACTCGCCACATTCTGGCCGAAGACATGCCTCACATCGCTTACAGCGCACGCGCCGTCTCCTTAACGCAGACATTGAGGAAGCTGGTTTTGTTGGACGAGGAACGATAGGAGTGGTGGCTAATTTGGGACGACCTACTGGGACAGGGGGCTGCGGAGGCTGGTACCAGGATGGCTAGATGACAAAGTAAGAGAGATTGAGAAAAATCGTAAACTAAATATATAAAATAATCTTCAACCAAAGTGAAACGACTCAAAGGTCGAAACTAAATATTTATTATGAAACACATTAAAGAACCCATGAAAAGGGTCTAAACGACTACAAAGCACGACAAGTATATATATTAAAGATATGTTTTAACTGCAAAATCTTTCACTGGTTATAATATTTAAAGTTTAGAATGATCTTACCCTTTTTGGCCATTTAACAATGGGCTTTCCAGTGTATGAAAGTTTAGGGTTATCATTTGCATGTTCTTTAAGTAATGCCTGTAGGGGAAACACAATGGCCACATATGAGAATTATGGTAACTAGCCAAATTAATTATTAGAATTAGAATTTCTTTAGTAGAGATAAACTGCTCTGGTATGGTATTAAACATGCTGAACATAGTATTGCTTGAATTTATTATTCATAGTATCACAGATATACACAGCAATTAAATGATCAAAGGCCATTAAAATTACATTTAATATACTTCATAACGTCGTTTTAGCATCATTTCCCTAAGCTTACCCGCATGTCATGGAGCAAGGCAGGTGCGTTGTGTATTCCTGCAGGAACACACTTTTTTTGTGAGGGAAGAGATTCGAGTTTTCCTAGCAAATTCCATAAACCCTCCAGCTCAAAAGGAGTCATGTGAACTTTCATCCCTGGCCGAGTTGGCGGTGAGGGAGGATCTTCGTCTTCCTTTATATGACCATTCAAGACTTCAGAACTGGAGGATTCTCGCTTGAGGCCTGAAACAAATGTATATGCTCACTATAATTCTTGATAAAAGAGCTTAAAAAAACAAAACCAAAACAAGCTAACAGCAAATGTGTCTAACAATGACAGAGTTAATGGTGTGTATTTTGTATCTATCTGCTTTATGCCTACTGATAAAATACTTTTTATTCACCAATAGCGATTTTAGATTAAGTGTTCTTGCTGAGATACCAACCGATGCCTAGAGAGTGTTTCTGAAACTCAGGGATGAGGTAGGAGGTGTTGGTCAGACTGTACACATACCGTTCCAGCACATACCAACACATCTCATAATAAAATGGGTAGCGAAATTTAGCTGGCACCTAATTTAGTGAACAGAGAAATAGAAAACATGTTAACATTGTATGGAAAAAAAAATAAAAATAAAAAGCTGTCAAAAGTTTCATTAATGGAACTGAAATGTTATTCAGAACGAGTTAATAATGACCAATACCTTTAACAGTACAAAAAAAACAAACAAAAACAAAACATCTAATGCATGCTTATTTTTGATTTGTATACATAGTTTTATCGGATTACATAATTTTGCACACCCTTGTTCTGTCCTCAATGTTGCAGATATTAAGCTGCATTGGGATGTTAAAACTGTGTAGGAAATTTCCACCGAACACAAGTGTGTCCACAGGTGTGTACACTGCATGAATCCAGCCTGTGGACGTAAGCAGATATCCACATAAATACAAGTTTTAATAAAAAAAGACATTTTTTAACTTGATATTTAACTACTTTAGTAAAATTACTCAATGTATGTACAATTTTCCCACCTGAAGGGATAATAAATGTGTAGCCTTGCTTGAGTTCAATCCGCTGGCACTCTGTGGCCTTGTCTCCAAGGAAAATGTCACTTTGTTTTCCAGATAAAACCCAGTTCTCATACATGTCCAGGTTCTGCGGTGTCGGGGGAATTAGCCAAAATATCTGTGGCACAGAAGGTAAAATTCCAGCTCATGTCAGTCAATTACAATAAAATTCACAAGCACAGTGGCATATTGAAGCTATTCATTTACTGATGTTTTGAGTGACTAAGCTTTCAGAGAAACTAAAACAGAATAATAAATTTCATTACATTTATAATGGCTAATAAACTACTAAAAATGACCCTAAATCACGCTTACACCTTTTCACTTATGGAGGAAAAAATAAATAATTAATGCTTTGTTACATCGAGATTATACTACTGTAATGCTTTACTGTCTGGATGTTCTAGTAAGTGCATAAATAATCATCAGTTAGTCCAGAATGCAGCAAGAGTCCTTACCAAAAACAGGAAATATGACATCACGCCTGGTTTAATCAGTAATCACTGGCTCCCAATTAATTCTCACATTGATTATAAAACTGCTACTGGCATAGCACTGAACGGTCTTACGTCACAGTTTTTGAGAGAACTTTAAAATAAATTATGATCCCCCATGCCGAATTAGATCAAAAGGTGCAGGCTATTTGTTGGTACCTAAAATAGGGGCAGGGGCAGAGCTTTCTCTTACAAAGCCCCACAGTTATGAAACATCCTTCCAATTACTGTTCTGGAGTTAGACACTGTGTTCTAGACTGAAAACATTTATTTAAATCAAGCCTTCTGTCAGTAGGTCCTTCCTTAGGTCTTCCATCGTTCCTCTACAGAGCCCAGCTTACACACTTATCACACTAAATAATTTACTTAAACAATGAGAATGCTTAATCTTAATTTTCTCTCTTCCAGTCGCCCGCCAGCTCTCTCTCTCTCTCTCCCAGTCGCCCTCTCTCTCTCGTCCCCAGTCGCCCTCTCTCTCTCTCCCCCAGTCGCCCTCCCTCTCTCTCTCTCTCTCTCTCTCCCCCCAGTCCCCTCTCTCTCCTCCCGTCCTCTCTCTCTCTCCTCTCTCCCCCCAGTCTCTCCCTCTCTCTCTCTCTCCCAGTCTCTCCCCCTCTCTTCTCCCCCAGTCTCTCTCCTCTCCTCTCTTCTCTCCCCCAGTCTCTCCCCCTCTCTCCCCCAGTCTCTCCCTCTCTCTCCCCCAGTCCCCTCTCTCTCTCTCTCCCCCCAGTCGCCCTCTCTCTCTCTCCCCCCAGTCGCCCTCTCTCTCTCCTCTCCTCTCCCCCCCAGTCGCCCCTCTCTCCTCTCTCTCCCCCCCCCAGTCGCCCTCTCTCTCTCTCCCAGTCTCTCCCTCTCTCTCTCTCTCTCCCCCCCCCAGTCACCCTCTCTCTCTCTCCCCATCTCTCCCTGTCTCTCCCTCTCTCTCCCCCAGTCTCTCCCGTCTCTCTCTCTCTCTCCCCCAGTCTCTCCCTCCTCCTCTCTCTCTCCCCCAGTCGCCCCTCTCTCCCCCAGTCGCCCTCTCTCTCCCCCCCAGTCGCCCTCCTCTCTCTCCCTCCACTCTCTCCCCAGTCTCTCCCTCTCTCTTTCTCCCCCCAGTCTCTCCCCCTCTCTTTCTCCCCCCAGTCCTCCCCTCTCTCTCTTCTCCCCCCAGTCGCCCTCTCTCTCCCCCCCCAGTCGCCCTCTCTCTCTCTCCTCCCCCCAGTCGCCCTCTCTCTCTCTCCCCCAGTCGCCCTCTCTCTCTCTCCCCCCCAGTCCCCTCTCTCTCTCTCCCCCAGTCGCCCCTCTCTCTCTCCTCTCTCCCCCCCCAGTCCCCCTCTCTCTCTCTCTCCCCCCTCCCCAGTCCCCTCTCTCCCCTCCCTCTCCTCCTCTCTCTCTCCCCCCAGTCTCCCTCTCTCTTCTCCCAGTCTCTCTCTCCCAGTCTCTCCCCTCTCTTCCCCCCAGTCTCTCCCTCTCTCCCCCCAGTCCCCTCTCTCTCCCCCCCCAGTCCCCCTCTCTCTCTCTCTCCCCCAGTCTCTCCCTCTCTCCTCTCCCCTCTCCCCTCTCTCCCCCAGTCTCTCCCTCTCTCTCTCTCCCCCAGTCGCCCTCTCTCCCCCAGTCGCCCTCTCTCCCCAAGTCGCCCTCTCCCTCACTCTCTCTCTCCCCCCAGTCTCTTCCCCCTCTCTTTCTCCCCCAGTTCTCTCTCTTTCTCCCCAGTCTCTCCCCCTCTCTTTCTCCCCCAGTCTCTCCCCCTCTCTTTCTCCCCCAGTCTCTCCCCCTCTCTCTCTCTCTCTATACAAATAGAGAAGCACTATACAAATAAATTTGAAGAACATTAGGTTGATTAACTAATTATGTTGATTGGCAACAGGTCAGTAACATGATTGGGGATAAAAATACTATTTCAAAGATAGAGTTTTCCAGAAGTACAGAGCTTCACCAATGCAAAATACTGTGTCTACAAATTGTGGAACAATTTCAAAATAAAATGTTCAGCATAAAATTGTGAAGGCTTTGAATATCTACAGTGCATAATCAAAAGATTCAGAGAACCTGGAGAGGTTTCAGTGTCCAGGGGAAAATGGCAAAATAAGGGAAAATCAATACTGGTTGCCTGTGATCTTCAGTCCATCAGGGGCACAGCATTAAAAACAGGCAGGCAAAATTTTACATGTCCCCAAGTTAAAATTTTTTTTTACGTTTTCTATGTTCAATTAAGGAAAAAATGGGTTTATTCGATGTACTGTTTTTAAATTTTCCTTCAACTTTTTTTGGCATTAGGGTTGTATGAATGACAGAATATAAATACCTGGAACTTTTATTTGGCGAACAGATTTACTACTATAAGTAACTGATGCGTTCACGCCACAAACTTTATTTTACGACTTCACACGCTGAGCTCAGATATGAGTGGAATATGGGCAAAGTATAATTAAAATGCCACATAGTTTCAGTTTAGGAAAACTTTAATAAACAGAGAATTTCTCCACACATACCTTGCATCCTCGCAATATGTGGTACCACACAGACGTGCCCCCAAAGTCTATGTGGAAGTCTGTATAACAGCCCTGCACGCTCATCAGACAGTATCTATTCACACAAGAAAACAATGAAAAAAACAATTCGCATCAGAAGGAGGGTGATTGGAGGCAGAATACTGATGGAGGATAAGCAAAGATGATTAGGTGGAGGAAAAGTGATCCTCTAGTTCATGAATGAAACAGTAATTTTGTATTATTTTATATATTATGTACCATAATTTCCGGACTATAAAGCACACCCAAATATAAGCCGCACCCACTGAATTTTACAAAGATTTTTATTTTGAACATAAATGAGCCGCACCTGTCTATAAACCGTAGGTGTCTACATTGAAACTAAATAACTAATAACTAATGAACTAATGAAATATGTTGTGGCTCCTTTAAGTGCAGAGCGGTATTTTGGGAATAGCCTGCCGCCGCATTTTCCGGTATTACTGCATGTGTGCAAGACCGAGGAATATGTCCTTATTATTTTCTGATGCTCATTTCTAAGTTTCTATGACTAACCCATAACGCTGTTGCCAAGAAAAATAAAAAAGCACGAGTTTTGGAAACTTGTCTGTGCTTATATGATTTCTGTTGCAACTGGAGTTAGTGAGTGAGCAGCAGGTCAAACCTCAGAGGAACCTCATCTATATTTATGATGTGGTGCGGTCTGATTCAGTGGGAGCGCATCTGATTTAATATAAAGAGTTTCATTGTTTCACCTGAACCCGTTCCGCAATTTCATTGGTCTAAATGTTATGGGTCTCAGTTTTTTGGCTTTGAAGCTTGTGAAACCGGAAAAAAACAAAATTAGCTGCTTCGTTGTTTAAGCCGCGAGGTTCAAATTGTGGGAAAAAAGTAGCGGCTTATAGTCCGGAAAATACGGTAGTATTTGTAAAAAGGTGTTATTTGTAACGGCTGTGTTCTGAAGGCTTTCCAGTGCTAGAAATCTTTGCATTGCGGCACAGACAGCTCCTTCCATAAATGTTAAATGAATGCCTCCTACAAAAAACTACAGCAATTAGACTTTTCTTGTTGTTGCTGAATATAAAGAAGCATTGGCTTTGTAAAGGTTCTGATAATCCTTGAAAACAGCTGACTCCTGTTAGAGAGTAAGAGCTAGGAGAGTTTATCCACACAAATTTACTGATCATTTGGGTACCTTGATGTGGATCACGTATATATGGGTATGGTTTGTGGGTGAGTGTGGGTTTTCTGCAGTGGATAAAACGGATCTCCGTTTGTTGCATGATCGAAAAGTTTGATGCTCAATAGATCGTGTGTGGTCTTTGCCGGTGTTCAGGCTTTTAAGCACGCGAGGCCAAGAGCAGCCCACAATGACATCACAGAGATACCTTATGAATTCACTGTAAATCTCCCTCTAGTGTTGAAGCATGGAAATACCACATTTTCTAAAAATGTTTATTATTAGTCTTATGTTATGTGGAGGAAGCCCCCGTAAACGAGTTAAGCTAATAACGCTTTACCTCATGTATAGTAAGTGCCTTATTTACACCTCTAAGTCATATAGCACCTGGAACTTCTGTCTACAGGTATACATAAATAACTCATGCCTCCTTACCACAGATTCAACCATTCAGTGGAACAACAAATGTACAAATGAGATGCAATTTTAACATACTTTTGAACTTTAGGGTACTGCATATCAATGATTGAGTTGGTGGAGTCTCTTTGCCTTTCCTTTAAGTGCCGTGGCCACATATTGTCAACCCAATCTATCATGTCCACCTGGGAGACAACAAGAAAAAAAAATCAATCAGACTGAATGTGTGGAAAGAAAAATAACCTGGTGAATTGAGTCTACATGCACTTACTGTTGTAGGTCGACTGACTAAATTTTCCAGTTTGGTGTGGCTAAACTCCAAACTGATGACGTTGTACAGCTTCTCTCTCTGGGATGGCGGGGTCTCGTAGTATCGCCTCCACTGAGCCATAGACATCTCCGTGCCCTTTTGAGTAGCCACATCCATCACGTCAATCATTCGCCGACTGCCTACCATAAAGAGGGTTTGGCATTCTCATACTGGCACATGATATAAATTTTACACCAATTGACTTCCTATTTTTCATTATCAACACTATTCAAGACACACATTTAACATGGGTACAAAAAAGAAAAAATGTTTCTTACCCACAAACATCTTCACATCGTTCACACTGAAATCTGAACCTGGCATGCTAGAACAACATAGCAGAAAAAAAAGAAATGAGAATACTGGAGTAGAAAACAAAAACAGATAAAGCAGTAATACAAAACACTTGACTTCACATTCAGCTATGGAGTTTATAGTGAGATCCCCCCCATTGATACTCTGCATGATTCATGCGTCAAAGAAGATCCCAAGATAAATGCTAAATTAAAATATTAATAACAATGTTATGTTTATTTAAGCTGCACATTGACTACTTTAAAATATATCCAAGTTTCATTTCTATAGTATTGTCCCTTAAAGATATTCTACAATGGTTTTATAAAGATACTGTATGTACCCATGCACCGAGTGTACAAACTATTCAATTCATTCCTATTCATTAATCTCATCATAAATTAAGCAGATTTACAATGTACAGAAATATGCTTACTTTCCTCCCCCTCCATACAGGGACATGTGTCTACCAAATCACTCAAAGGCCACAAATGTGGTGGCTATAAGTTAGCGTTAAAACACCGAGGTATTCTTTGAAACAGGTTGGAAGAATTATACTACACATTATAAATACAGGACAAGATTCATTACTTGATTCCAAGTCCATCTGGTCGTTCAAAGATAATTGGATCCCTCAGCCCGCCTTTCTGGATGAATTCAAATGTGAAATCTGGGAATGAAAAATTTGCAGATCATTTATTTACAGCACAAAATACACTAAAGAAATGTCTTAGTTTGCAGGCTGTAAAAAAATAAAAATAAATAAAAAGGCAAAAAAAATTATGCTATGTAATTATCTTTCCAAAACCATACAAAACAGAAGGTTAACTAATTTGATGAATTAACATTGGGCCAGGTTTCAGTCTTCAACAGACTTTCAGAAATGCACTACTACCTCTTGTGCTTTAAACTAGAGGAACCCAGGGTCTCCATTTTTGTGCACCAGGTTTATGTAGCATGAACACACTACAAATACAAACGATTCAAAGAGCAGGCAAATATGTCCATCCAATTCTGAGCATCACTATGACTTTTTTTCCCCATCAATACTGGCCTTAACCCTTATACTCAACATTCAGCACATGTTCCTTATGTTATTTTGTATTTTATCCTATAAAGAAAAAGACTGATAGACAAAGGTCACTTGAACACAATGTCTACAGTGTTTTACTCCAAATGTTCTAACACTCAGTAGTGACCAGTGAGATCTTCTACATGATGGACTGAAGTAGTAAGGTCAAGGCAATACACCAATAACAACATGCTAATCAAAAAAGAAGGGATTCATTAAAAACGGAAACGCTGCTTAATGACAAAACAGTAGGTTTGGACAGGTAAAAAAAAAAATTGTCACAATATAGGTTTTTATTGAAACTTACTGATCTTATTGTGTACGGACACTAGCAAATTGGCACAAAAAGATCGGTCTTCTCTCATGCCACAAACTGTCAAAGCCTGTTATTCTCAAAGCATTATTCCTATTTTGTATAACATTAGTACAGTCATTCTAGCTGGATCATACTGAATATGGGGGAAAACCATTAGACTATGAACTTTATAGTCTTCTTAGTTCCTGTTATTGACAGTTCCTCAAAATATGCCTGAACCTCGATGAAAAACAGCAAATACAAAGAAATACAAGCTAAAGTTGCAACATTGTGATGTGGCTTTTGCTATTTTCACAGTCCTATTCACTTTAAGGTAGACCATTTTCACAACCAAAAGATGAAGACCACAAACAATAAAGTGTTCAGTTACTTGCTTAAAGTTAATGCTAGTTAGTTCGCTTACCGTTAAGACTGACCAGGTTATTTATGCAAGTGTGCGAATGCTACAAATTATTGTAGTAGGATTAACATACTCATGTCCATTTTATTCTCACTTCTTTCTCAATTAGAAGGCATATGAAAGTGCAATCAATTAATCCCTTCCCAAACATTAAACAATATGATAACTTTACAACCATTTTAACAGCCATAATCTAATAGTGTTCAACGTGGAGAAAAAAAAATATATATATATTGCAAGTTGACACCCATACTAAAATAAAATAAATAAACCCATTAACATTGTTTTGATATGTTTAAAATTAAATGGACTTTTTGTTCAGTTGTGAAGACAAGCATCTAGAATATATAATTTATTTAGTTTTGTTTTATAATTAAATTATATATGCATAAATTAAATACACAAACATTGAAAACAAGCATTTAAATGTAGTAAACCACATTTGAAAACAGATTGTTTTCTGTTGTTGTACAAAAAAAGAAAAATACATACACATTCTCTGAAAACCATAACAGTGACTTAAATGTAATTGTTTACTGATGTTATTTGCTGTTTTTTCGCACTAGTTTAACTGAATCACTATGTTGCGAACGAACAGATTACGAAGTTATCAAACAAATGGTTTACACAATAGCACTTCATTAAACTGCACCATTCTCACATGATTAGGATTATACAGTTTTTGTTTTCCGTGTAGATATTATACCTTCACCCGCGACACCAGTGTGTTTTCTTTTCATGTGCTCATGCATCACTGTGGTACTTCCATGCCACACAAGCTCCGCTTTGCAGAACTTGCAGGTTACAATCTTCTTTGTTGCGTTGGATATAAAATGCTTCCACGCCGTGGATTACTTGGAACACACACTGTCCTGTGCCAGTTGACCTGTAAATGTCCGCTATTTCGCAAACGGGTATTTTATCTTGCCATCGCGCTAACCCTTAACTTGAGGAGCTTAACTAATCGATACGGGCATTTGTTGAAAACAAATTTAATTATCGATTATTAAATATTTTATCGATTATTTGTTGCAGCCCTAGTGTTAAAATAATAGAATGTTCAATTTACAAAATTACAAAATTTACAAAAATACCTTACTGACCTTAAGGCAAGGAAGCTCAAGCTAAGCTGTAAAATTGGGAGGTACCTTTTCCTTCCATACGTTTGATTCTGTCCGAACCAAACCGTTCACTGTACACTTTCTCCTCCAGGCCAAAGGTCCTTTTCCCATCGATTTCATCATCAGAGATGCCATCATCGTGGTAACGTCGCCGCGTGCCTGACCGCTGGGAAGATGGGGGGGGAAAAGAACAATTAGAAGCCTATTACTCATTCAACAGACAGAACATTCGATATCATGTCCACAATTCAACACTGCCTACTGCCTGTGTAACCAACTGTGCAACACAATAAACTCTGCTGCTTTGTATCTATAACAAAAAGTGTATACTTATGATAAATCTTATTTTAAACCTGAAAGCATGATACCATTGCTCATGTGCCCTTTGAATAGACAATTTAAAGCAAAAAGGAATCAGAACAAGCTTTATGCATTAATATAACTGCAACAATCACTGTGCCTCAAATCAATTCTTTTTTTTTTTATGTAGGTTGTCCATTCAATTATTATAGGTTAATAATAAAGATTGCAAAATGTATTACTAAACAAACCAGTATTTAAGAGGTAAGCAGTATTGATTATATTTGAATAACTAGTTATTCTCTTGCAAAGCAAAAAATACTGGCAACATTGTAAAAATGAGATTTATTTTAATAATGGATTCAAATAGCTCTTTGCAAAATACTTACTGTTTAAGCACAACTACAACAAAGTAGATGTGATTATAAATTGTGGGTTGATTGTGGCCTCATTCTCTCAATCCCCTGATAAACATCAACCCATAAATGAACAATAAAAACATATAAAGATATAAAGCGTCTCCCCTGAGATGTTACACTACCAGTCAACAGAGAGCATTTTATAGACACATCATCACAGTCTGTCTCAAACCCAAATTAAAACAAAACCTTGCAATGACTCAGCAACATCCATGTGAATAAAATGTTACTAATAATTCGGCTTTATTGATATGTTCAATCTCAGGGGGTAGACAGAAAAAACATTTCTGAACTAAAATGTGAATAATCCAATTTGACCAGTGACCTAATAAAAAAAATAATAGTCTGACTAAATACCACTATGCCTTATACACTGACCCATGGCCAAACATTACTTTAAGAAATCAGACAAGATTTTGTGACATTTATGTGGTCTGGATAAACACAAATATGGCTAGCTGATAGCAAATATTCCTACAACATAATCATTTCCTATGTCCATCTTCAACCGAGGTCATTAATACTGCACAGTTCAGTGAGCAAGATCGAAGCAGACAGACTGCACAGATCACCAGGAACATTGTGTTCTTACTCAGACAACACCAAAAGGACAAATGTAACTGCTTAGATTTCCAACAGTTAACGGCTGTTTATTAGGTCAGCAATAGACAGACTAGCAAAGTGTAGTAGTCCATATAGCAAAAAAAATTCATAAATACCTTAAAGTGCACTGGCCACAAAATAAATAAAAAAAATGGAGCACTGCAGGCAAGGCTGATAAAACAGCTCTCTACATTTAAGCCACATCTCCACCACAGCTCTGTTCTTTCTTTTAGGATCCTTGCTATTCTATATCTGAGGCCCGAAACTGCCGTGCCCCTAAACGTAGCCCTTGTAAAGGGCAAGAAAACACTACACACCTCGCACCTTCAGTGTCACATCTTCGTCCTCGTTCTTTCTCTTCTTCTTCCTGCCTGGCTTCTTCAACACACCGCCATCTACAAGTCTAAGTGTCTCCTCTCTGTCCTCCATCGCTCCGTCTGCCTTCAGGTTTTCCTTTCAGTGCTGAGACCAGTGTCCCGTCCTCCTCTTGTGATCCTTTACCTCTGCAGTGTCCCCTCCCTCCCACTCCCACTCCTACTCATCACCCCTTCCGCATCTCCGCTCACATGGCTAGCTCGTCCAATCACAATGCTCCTATTCTCACTGCCATTCCTTTGAAAGAGACAAACCACTAACAGATCAAATCGCCTTGTACCATCGCTTAATATCTCTTGCTCTCTCTTTTGTCGACCCGAAACAAATCCTCTCTACATATTTCTTTCTTAGGTGTTTTTCAACCTTAGCAACAGGATGCACAAGTTTGGCATTTGGCAGAGAGTGTCAAATGTTTCAAGAACAAAAACAGCAAATAAATGCCCCATCTTCAATTCTCTCACAATCCAGAACAATTAAACGCTGGTCATCACATAACCACTGGTCATCACACTATGCCCAATCGAAACAAATGAACAGACTCTGAAAGACAAGACAAAGCCAAAACAGTGCTTTGTTCCTATGTTTTAACTAAAAGACTTAAACAAAACCAAGAATTTAACCCAAAACGGTTAAATGACAAATACACCAAGTTCTGACCGAAAAGAATGAACAACGAACATATTCAGTCTCAAAACAAAAACAAGGCACACACTACTATTGTCTGCTTGTGCTCAGACTGGATCCAACACCGACTGCCAGGTTGGAGATACTTGCATTCTCGTGGATCTAAGTGCAGTAAGATCAATGTCAAGTAGACTTATTAAACCTTATCCACATACCAGTCGTTTGCTGTAGCGTGAATTTTGATCTTCCATATCCAGAGTCTGAGTGTGGAAATGACTTTCAGAAAGACACGCCTGTACTTTTCTGTCACAGCTTGGGCGACTTGGAAGAACCTACTTGCTACCTAGAAAATGTTGGCTAAGATTTGGTACAAACTTTCGGGAATAGAGTTACTAAAAAAAAAAAAAAAAAGAGTAATATTTTATAAAATTATGAAACGTCAACCCAAATGGTACACTTTGTTAGTTATGTGCCTATACGTGCCAACTTTAATAACAAACTGCATGCAGCTAGATGTGTCATATTAAGGCACCACTTGTCACACACTTGATACTAAAAACTAAATTTAAACCGCTTAAGATTTAATTAAAATTTCAAACTTGAATAAACAAGTTGAGGTAAACGCACAGGTTAGCTAACTACCCTCCACTGAAGTGAACCATTGCTCCGCCAAAACAAAACGATTAGCATTAGCTCACAGAGCAAAAGTAGCTAACAAATTGCTTTCGTGAGATTTATTTTCTTCAGGTGTGATAGCTGTCAGTAACGTTTATTACGGATAAAAAGACAAGAAGATATGAAAACCCAGGAGAAAACGTAAAAAAATGTCATTAAAGTGGCGCATCTCGCGTTTATTTAGCCAAGCTAACTCAGCTAGCTAGCGTTACCTCGGGTTTAGAAACCTTTAAGTTCTACCGTTATTCCAGTTTTATACGTTATACTTCGTTCACTTGGCCTTAAAAACTCCCACCGGCCCGAATGCGTCTCTATTAAGAACATAAACGCTCCGGTGAGCTTTCTTTGTCAACTTTTTTCAGTGCTGAGGGGGAAATTATGTCGCTCGGACCGGACCGCTCTCCGTGCATTTACGGTCAAGTTCCATTGGTGAAGCCGTTACGCCGCCATTTTCAAAATCGTCACGAAGCCTCAGCGGCCCCTCGGACCAAGTCCCGCCCACTTGTGCAGTTGCTCCAATCACAAGTGAATGCGACACACTGGGGACAGTTACGAATGGTTGGAAAATGTGTCAATCTTCACCACGGACCATACAAAATCGACATAAAGGTTCAGCTGCGTTTACGATTAAGTCCCGCCCATTGGCGCGTTTGCTCCAATCACAAGCAAATGCGACACACTGGGAACGTCTACGAATGGTAGGAAAATATGTCAATCTACGCCACAGCCTGAGCCATACAATAGTGTCGTGTAGATTCTGAAAAAGCAGTAACAGGCAGTGTCGGTAACCACTAAGGAAGCAAATCTGAGGAATTACTGCGCGGACCAGTGATGTCGATCAATATAACAAGAAACTATTGGCTTTCAAGCTAATATAACGCTCGTAACCAATCAAAAAGGACCCCCATGCGTAGCGCGTGGCTGGTGGGGAAACTTGGTGAACATTCAGAATACACTCATCACAAACGATTGAATAAATGTACATCCACTGCGTATAAAGTCATAATTTCGTTTTCTACCTTTACTCGCAAGGCGCTTGACATCGCATCGCTTTCCGCCGGTCCGTCCATACTCTCATGTAAAGGCTCGATTTATCCCGGATAATTTGCAACTCCCTTCAAATGGGCGAAAGACAAAAGAAAACACGTTCACAATATAATCCAGTTAAAGCCATTCAGGCAGGATGGGCTCTATGACCGAATAAAAATAAGAGGTAGCCATGTACTTTGTTCGTCCGCATGGTCTCACCCCAGGAGCACCAATGGTGCGTTTTTGAACAAGGAAGTGATTTCTGATTGGTCCACCACAAGAATGGTAACGCTGATTGGCTAAAATATCTATTCCCTGAATTAACATATTTTTTTAAACAGCAAAAATGAGCTGGAAATGAGAAATATTAGTATTTTTGTTGTATAATAAAGTGTGTTTAAGAGTTACGATGACTATAAGAGGACTGGGAGAACCACTGGTGTTTCTTTCACAACCTTTACAACAAAATATAAAATGTTATATTCTACATTTTAAAATAAAGGCATTTCATTTTATTCATGGATAAATCTATATTTCTATAATTAAGACCCAGATATTATTATATTTATTATCCCATCCTTACAGCAACCAGACAGCAAACTAAACTGAGCCAAACTAAACATAGACAATGATTAATGTTAAGCCAAGAAAGTTAAAGCTTAATACACAATAGATTATATATATATATATATATATATATATATATAATATATATATATATATATATATATATATATATATATATATAAAACAAGAACAATTCAAATTTATTTCCAATTTCTTTAATTTATTTATACAACTTCATAGCATACCTTTTGTTTTGTTAAACAGGTGAACCCAAAAGGAAGAAACTCTCATGTTGTACACAGAGCCATTAAAAATTCATAAAATACACAGATAATGGCAGATGATGTAGGTGCATTACTTAAACCTTGAAAAATATAGTTTTCTGATTATCTATCTACCAAAGAAGAACAGGCTGTTTACAAAAAAAAAAATAACTAGACATTATAATCTATGTAGACTGCTCTGTAGACCTACAAGGAATAATTAAAGTGAGTTAAACATTTTGGATTAAAAAAAAATGAAAACAATAACAAACAGTGGAAATAAAAGAAAGGAAAGGCAAAAAAGCCTGTAAGTCTACAGCATCGTCTCTTGATTGATGTCTAAGCCTCCACTTTGACTTGGGTCTTGGGCCAAATCTCCTCTTCACCTGTCATAGGGAAGAAATGAAAGCAAACAAAATAATTACATATTTCCTTAGAGATGGTTCAAAATTTGTATGATTTCATATCTAAGATAAAGCACGGTGCATAACAAACCATTTTGCCCAGCAGAATATTTACTTCAGCCAGCTATACATGAGAGAGCCAATGATGACTGCGAGAATGATGCAGCACAGCGTGATCATCATCTGTTTCTGTTTTATGTAATGAAAAATTTAAAGCAGGAAGGTGAAGAATTGAGACATTTGGGGGGGAAACAATATAGTTACAACGAGTGATAGCGAGCAAGAGAGAGAGAGATGAGCAGGATTAGTCAAACAAACAAACAAAAGAGAGAGAAAAACCATTGCTAGACAAAAAACAGGGGAAGAAAATAAGAAAATATACACTATGTGGCCAAAGGTAGGTGAACCCATGATTATCACACCCACATGTTCTTTTTAAATATCCAACTTTAGGGGATTTTGCTCTTGTAAAGTCTTCTATTCTTTTGTAAAGACATTTTACCTGAATGTAGAGCATGGCTTTGGGGATTTATTGTCTTTATAAGACTGTTCAATTGCATACATGGGTGTGATAAACCTACAATACACTGAATTTCCCAATTTACCCTCCGGGCTTCCTGCTGATACTTGGCTGCTTTTTTGGTGTCAGCCACTGCTCGCTCTACAAAGCCCACAGATTGGTCCATGTTGCTTTCAATCCTGTCAATTATGCTTCCCTATGCACAAAAAACAACGATACAATAGAGGTCAAGGTAAAAATGTTTAACCTATTTCAATACTAAATCAATCAATATAGAATCAGCTATTAGTATTATTAGTATTATCTGCCTGAAAGTAAAAATTTACAGAAGACACAAAATCATAAGTGAACACTTAAAACTCTGTTGTAGCTCTGGGAAATTCAAAGCTGTTGATGTTGTACCTGATTCTCCACTAGCATGGCAATGTCCACAAACATGTCATGCAACTCCTTAATGCTGCTCTCCAGTCGTATGATGTCTTTGTGTCTTGCTTCAATTTCACTCAAGGCCTGCTTGGAGATGGCTGAATCCATGATCTTCACACAAAATAAATATAGGTTATATTTGTTTCTTAAACAACTGCTAACTCATCTATGAATGCATGTATGAATGTACACACAAGAGTTCAAAAATGTAAACATAAAAAAATATTTTTTTAAAATGGTGCTGCGGCTTTTAGGAAACACACACACCCCTGCTGTGAAGACAGCAGCATTGCCACCATCCAACATCTCCTCCAGCTCCTCATCAGTGGTGCTTTTTCCAGCTGTTACATCAGATAAATAAAATCATATAACGTCCCGTTACACACTAGATCCTTTAGGTATCATTAATTACTTTGAAACTGCACAACAGTCTTATTTGCATTAACAGTAATGTCATTTCTTGTAGAGTATGTGACATTGGATGCATACTATGTGTGTTTAGAACAGGTGTTTGTGGGACTTACTGATCTCTAGCTGTCTCTGGATCCTGCCTTTGCTCTTCTCTCTGAACTCTACTTGTGCTTCATTGTACCTGGTCATAACCTCCACAAATTTTCTTGCTAGGACAGCATGCTGGGAGAAATTATAATTAAATCTTTGTAGCACTGTTACATAACATTTGCATCAGGAACAAGAAAGGTTTAAATCTCAGGATTGCACAAAACCTGGTTTGGACTTTTAATTGAGAACCTTCCTCCCTGATTAATTAGTTGTAATTACCGTACATTTTCAATTCATTTTGCTAAATCATAAGGTACTTGTTACCATCTACTACAAATGTATATATGTTACCTGCGATTTTTTTATTCGTGTATCGGCGGAGACTCTCTCCTCTGCACTTAACTCCAAAGTCTGCTCGATGCCTAATGACAAGAGTAAATATTCACTATTTTCCCAGAGGAAATATCTCAGGAAGAAACTAAGTTATAACATAACAGCAAATGTCTGTGGTATTGAAGGAACAATACACATTGGGATTCTTGTACAGTAATCCCCCGTTTATCGCAGTGGTTATGTTCCAAAACCGTCTGCGATAAATGAAAAACTGCGATAAACGGACGCCACCCCAAAAAAGCTATTTTATGTATACAGTACTGTACTGTATTAAAATTTTACAATTAATAATTATAATTGTATTAATACATTTCATTATTTCAACAGAAAATTCCATAAAAACAATATAAGCTATATACGTTTTTTGGTCTATCATGCGATCCGCGAGAGACCAAGAAAATCTGCAAAACAAAATAGTTATGAGGCAAATACAAATCTGCAATTAACCAGGGGCACGAGATTCAAACCGTGGTAAAAAGGGGGATTACTGTAATGTGAAAATAGTAATAAATTCATAACTTTTGTGGCGCTAAAAAGGCAAAATGATCTATTTCTTTATTTATACAGCAATCATTCTGTTCATTAATTTGACAAGAGAGTAGCAGAATCAGTAAACATTTTCTATTTTATATTCCCCTATTTTATAATGGTTCATACTACAAACCCGATTCCAAAAAAGTTGGGACACTGTACAAATTGTGAATAAAAAAATGAATGTAATAATTTACAAATCTCATAAACTTATATTTTATTCACAAAAGAATATAGATAAAATATAAATTTTTTTGAAATGTCATGCCAAATATTGTCTCATTTTGGATTTCATGAGAGCTACACATTCCAAAAAAGTTGGGACAGGTAGCAATAAGAGGCCAGAAAGGTTAAATGTACATATAAGGAACAGCTTGAGGACCAATTTGCAACTTATTAGGTCAATTGGCAACATGATTGGGTATAAAAAGAGCCTCTCAGAGTGGCAGTGTCTCTCAGAAGTCAAGCTGGGCAGAGGATCAACAATTCCCCCAATGCTGCAGCAAAAAATATAGTAAAGCAATATCAGAAAGGAGTTTCTCAGAGAAAAATTGCAAAGAGTTTGAAGTTATCATCATCTACAGTACATAATATCATCCAAAGATTCAGAGAATCTGGAACAATCTCTGTGTGTAAGGGTCAAGGACAGAAAACCATACTGGATGCCCATGATCTTCGGACCCTTAGACGGCACTGCATCATATACAGGAATGCTACTGTAATGGAAATCACAACATGGGCTCAGAAAACATTGTCTGTGAACACAATCCACCGTGCCATTCGCCGTTGCCGGCTAAAACTCTATAGGTCAAAAAAAGAGGCCATATCCAAGGCTAATTTAAAATGGACTGCGGCAAAGTGGAAAACTGTTCTGTGGTCAGACAAATTAAAATTTGAAGTTCTTTTTGGAAAACTGGGACGCCATGTCATCTGGACTAAAGAGGATAAGGACAACCCAAGTTGTTATCAGTGCTCAGTTCAGAAGCCTGCATCTCTGATGGTATGGGGTTGCATGAGTGCATGTGGCATGGGCAGCTTACACATCTGGAAAGGCACCATCAATGCTGAAAGGTATATCCAAGTTCTAGAACAACATATGCTCCCATCCAGACGTCGTCTCTTTCAGGGAAGACCTTGCATTTTCCAACATGACAATGCCAGGCCACATACTGCATCAATTACAACATCATGGCTGCATAGAAGAAGGATCCGGGTACTAAAATGGCCATCCTGCAGTACAGATCTTTCACCTATAGAAAACATTTGGCGCATCATAAAGAGAAAGACAAGACAAAAAAGACCAAAGCAGTTGAGCAACTAGAAGCCTGTTTTAGACAAGAATGGGACAACGTTCCTATTCCTAAACTTAAGCAACTTGTCTCCTCAGTCCCCAGATGTTTGCAGACTGTTATAAAAAGAAGAGGGATGCCACACAGTGGTAAACATGGCCTTGCCCCAACTTTTTTGAGATGTGTTGATGCCATTCAATTGAAAATCAACTTATTTTTTCCTTAAAATAATACATTTTCTTAGTTTAAACATTTGATATGTCATCTATGTTGTATTATGAATAAAATATTGAAATGTGAAACTTCCACATCATTGCATTCTGTTTTTATTCACAATTTGTTCAGTGTCCCAACTTTTTTGGAATGGGGTTTGTATACTATTGATACAGTCTGTATCAATGGTCCATTTAACCATTACCCAGTACACATTATTTAGTTGTTGGACGTGGATTTTGATATTCCTTTTTTGTAAACAAAAACCCACTTTTGAGTTTATTGCGAACATTGTTGGCCAATTTCTTGATTTCATTGGTGATAGCTTCCAGGTCATCTTGTGTCTCTAAAAGCAAAGAGAACATTAGGTCAAAAAATGAAATTACTGAAGTTAGGAAACGAGTAAAATAGCAACAATTAGCAATTATCAACAGTAATTTCTGGAGAAAAAGAAAGAGATGACTTTAAGGGGTTAATGAGACGCAAAACTAAAACTATATTGTGAGGATATTTGTGATTGATGAATAGAAAGTTTTACTTTGGTCAGAGGTAGGTGCAGAGAGGATGACAGAATACAGCCGCTTGATCTCAGTCACATGCTCATCGATCTTATCGATACTGGTGCGGATCTCCACAATCTGATAAAAATCACACACACACACACACACACACACACACACACACACACACACACACACACACACACACACACAATTAATAAACATATGAGCCCCCCCTTAAAGTATATCTGCACTGCTAAGACTGACCGACATACCTGAGAAAAGAACTCATCCATAAATTCCTTATTTTCCAACTGGATCTCCACATCATCAGGTGATTGATCTGTTTTCTGATAGAAGAACTTACAGTCAAACACAAACTCACCAAAACATACTACCAGTGACCTATTTTGGAGCAAATCAAAGACAATGGCTTAAATAGGTCTGCACTGTGGAAAAGATGGTGGCCACATCATATGCCATTTGCAAAGGCCTAGAATGGGAGAAGTCATTCCCCCTAATCTCCTAAATCCTCTCTACCCCCTTTACCCCACTATGTTGTGTAGGAGGAAACTGGCAGAATGCCTGAGAATGCCAGTGTTGTCGAATTGTTTTTTATGAAAATACCACATTCAAATGAAATTGAAATGAGAAGAAAAACAGCATTAGGCTGATGACAATTCATAAATGACTAGTTTACAATGAATGGGTTTCACCTCATGACAATCACACCAGTCTGGCATGATCCATTATAACAACCTGAAATATACAAGTTTCCTTTTTATTATTCAAATAATGTCTACTTGAATGAATGATTTGTCTACATTTTCACTCTCAGAAATAAAAGCTATAAACTGAATTATTTACAATTATTATTATTTTTTTTACCTGTAGTGTATCTTGTACACATGAATGTAATTGCATAGTACCATGATAATGATTATTAAAGAACATAACTGGACATTAAAAGCTGTTTTTAAAATACTTTTAATTAGCTTTTGGAGTATACAACAGTCACCTTTCGAATTACAATTTATTAACTATTTGTACAAAAGATGTACCATTAACAGAAACATCTTGTAGTGGTATCTTGTAGTGACCACATTACTGACCCTTTTCTGACATTGTAAAGGATAGATATCGCATTCTAAATAATTTAACTGATTGAAACAGAAATGGAAATCTTACTTCTTTCAGCTGTGCCAGTCGGTCCTTCATCTTGGTCTAATTTTAAATAAATTATTGTAAATTTCAATCAAAATTGAAATAAATATCAATGGTCAGACTGGAAAAAATATTATCAAATGAAACCACATATTATTATTTAACTTTAAACAGATTTATTGCTAAAATTATAGGCAATAATGTTTATTTCCAGAGTCAATAAATAAACAATATGACATGCAGTGCCTTCTCCATGTAGTATTTCTAAGCCTCTCACAAAGGATTAGAGTAACAGTTGTGAGTTGCCAGATTTGTACTTCAGTTTCCAGTCTAGATTACACAACGACTTCTGTATAAATAAATGATGAATAAATTCCAAAACACTTCTTTTGTTCGAGTAAAAATCTTACATTTATATATTTTTTTTATAATTTGCATTTTCTTTTTTGCAATGTTTCACAGATTTTCAAATACAACATGTGTGTACTTGTATGCATTATTTACATTATTATTTTGTATTATGTTTACGCAGTTCAATTTAATTGTGATTTATAAAAGTTAGAACGTTTTTCTTGTTAAATAAAGTTATATTTTTATATATACCGGGTGAAAATGCATACTGGATCCGATTGTATTCTTTGGATCTTTTCCTGTGCAATGATGTATATTAAATAACTAAAGAAACAACAACCTGGCAACCCTGCATGGTGCGTTTTAATCTCTCTTCATGGACGCCTCTCAATTACCGACAAATGACGAAAAAGCAAATACGGCGCATGCGCAGTGCATACATTGTGGCAAAAAATTCCTTTAGTCCCCCAACAGGATATTTGAGAGGGTGTTAGTATCCATGAATTTATAGTTCAATTAATAGTGGTGATTAATTATAAAAATAGATGTCATGACCAAATATCACACAATATTATTATTTTCCTCCTTGAGTCTTAACAGCTTTCAATTGAATTTTTATGTAAATGTTTATACTACTAACCCCATCCCCAAATTATTTTACAATATTTAACACTAATGCAAAAATGTTAATGATAGATGCAATCATTTAATCTTTTTTTATACACCTTTAGATCAGGTGACCAGTTGTTACCCCAAAAATACATGTAAAGTGATGAATCAGGTAAAGGCTCTACTTGCACTCATCATACTGCAGTGTTCTTAAATATTATGTTAAATGTTAACGTAAATGTAGTAAAGCAACCAAACAATACATTTTTCTCTCTGTTGAATCAAGCATGCTTCTAAAGCACCAAATGATCTTGCCCTTTTCTTCTTTCCGTTCTGATTTATCCTGAAGTGCTACATCTGCATGAAGTTCTTTTCAGTTGGAGATGAACAGTCTAAAGAACCATGAGATTACTGTCGAGGGTTAACTCAAGAACCATGGAGATGGATTTGGACTGTAATTAAAATAAACAATCGGTTAAAATGGCTTACGACAAAATTTTTCCTTGTTACTATCTCCCTGCTCGCTTGCTCATTATTGATAAACTTTGAGACAATGACCACTGTTAAAAGTGCTATGCAGTTAAATTAAACAAAAAAACAAAATTATATTATTTTGTAAACAAGATCACATGATGATAAAAGAAAAAAGCTCTGTTTTTCCCAACATTAATTTATTCAATACAGGTATTTTGTACAGTTATTATAAGGACACACAATCCTGTCTGTCATTCTGTAAGTCCTAACATCAGAGTAACAACACAAATGTTCTTTCTGCAACACTCCTATTGCTGAGCTGTGCGTGTAATGTAAAGTATTTTTTGTCTCACGTCGCACCCTTCTGAGGTGGGCTTCTGGGACAGCGTGTATGTGTACAATGTGTTGTGGAAACTGTACTCCTATGTATGTGTCAGCCAGTGGTTTTGTACCGAAATACAGTATCCAAGTGCCATGTTTTTTTTTTTTTTTTAAAAAAGAGCTTTTAGGATTGATAGGACTTTCTGGACATACATTGTATTTTTACCATCTTAATTATTGAAGAGTCAATCAGTATTCCATGGTGTCTGTGCTGAAATCCATTTGGCCTCTTAACCTTAATCAGGAGTAGATGCTGACCAATTTATCAATGATCTTTATTGATGGATAGCTAAAATTTGGTCGGTCAGTCAGTCATTCAGTGTGTGTGTGTGTGTGTGTGTGTGTGTGTGCCAGGACCCAGCCAGCCTGTCTATCTATAAAGATAGTCGGCCTGAATATTCCCTGCAATTTCAGCCTCCCATTTGTCTCCATTATTGAGCAGCTTTTCCTTGTTATAGAGAAGTTCCTCGTGAGTCTCTGTACAAAATTCAAAGTTTGGCCCCTGAATAAAAGATAGAAAGGTAAAAGGGAGGAAAAAATAAAAATAAAAAGTGAAACATGGCTGTCTTAAAAAACACACAAATAATCATTAAGACATTAAACTATATATTGGGAACAAGCAGATTGACTAAAGCTTACCTCTACAATTGCATCGACAGGACAGGCCTCCTGGCAAAAACCACAGTAGATGCATTTTGTCATGTCAATGTCATAACGCGTTGTTCGCCTGCTTCCGTCAGCACGGGGTTCAGCTTCGATTGTAATAGCCTGGAAAATGACAGCAGATAGATGCACGTTTTATACATTTACAAAAAATTTGGTAAAACGACATTTTCTTTTGATATTACACTTGAAATGTGTAATATGGACAAAAGTATTAGGACACCTGACTATTCCAGCCATATGTGGTTCTTTTTACCACAAAGTTAGAAGCGCACAATTGTATAGGATGTCTTTGGAGGTCATAGCATTACATTTTCTTCCAGCATGACAATGCCCTTTTGCACAAAGCCAGCTCAATGAAGATATGCTTTGCATGGGTTTGACCAAATTATCTTGAGTGGCCTGCAATTGGGCTCTGACCTCAATTAAACATCCTTGGAATAAATTGGAACACTGACTGCATGAGCACAAATATCCACAGCTACATTTCAAAATCTATGGAATATCTTAATAAAAGAATGAAGGCTAATACAACAGAAATTGGGACTAAATGTGGAATGGGTCGACAAACTTTTGTTAAACGTTTTTAATGAATGTTAATGAAAACTAAAATAGTTTTTTATTTTCTAAGCAATTTATGAACATCCACTGGTTTAGTCAAGTCAAGTCTATTTCTATAGCGCTTGTCACAACAGACATTGTCTCAAAGCAGCTTTACAGAAATCAACAGTCAGGGTGAATGGTGTGTGTTTATCCCTGATGAGCAGCCGTGGCGACTGTGGCAAGGAAAAACTCCCTTAGATGTTATGAGGAAGAAACCTTGAGAGGAACCAGACTCAAAAGGGAAACCCATCCTCATTTGGGTGACATTAAGAGTTTGATCATAAATCTTTAGTGCATATTTACTGCACCATACAATGCACATTTTACTCCTATATTCTTATAGATAGATAGATAGATAGATAGATAGATAGATAGATAGATAGATAGATAGATAGATAGATAGATAGATAGATAATTTATAATCTATTAAATATTGTTTTTACTATTATTATAAGACTGTCGAAAGAACATTACTCATGATCTTACATTCCAGTGCTCATGTTAGTTCTCACTCTCCAGTGTTCTGTATTGTATAAAGACTATAATTACACTCTCGATATCACCCAAATGAGTTCCCCTTTTGAGTCTGGTTCCTCTCAAGGTTTCTTCCTCATAACATCTAAGGGAGTTTTTTCTTGCCACAGTCACCATGGCTGCTCATCAGGGATAAACACACATCATTCACCTCGATGGTTAAATTCTGTAAAGCTGCTTTGAGACAATGTCTGTTGTGAAAAGCGCTATAGAAATACACTTGACTATTGTCCATCATTATTAGTCACAAATGCGACAAAACTCCTAGAAAGAAAATGTGTAAAGCTACCAATGTGTAAAGCTACCAATGTAGTTTAAAGATTATTAAGCTATAGAAGGAGCATGTCTGTGAGTATGTTTGCGTATACCTGTGCAGGACAAATAGCCTCACACAGCTTGCAGGCGATGCAGCGCTCCTCTCCAGACGGGTACCGGCGCAAAGCGTGCTCTCCCCGGAAACGTGGGGACAGTGGACCTTTCTCAAACGGGTAGTTAATGGTAGCAGGCTCCCGGAAAAGATAACTCATAGTCATTCCCAAACCTAAAACATAAAAAAAAATGTGGCATAACATTTTTAAATCCAATTCCATGACAATTTGGTGTGGCTTGAGCTTAATTAATGACAAGTTTCATAAACTGTAAAGCAGTCATGGTTTAAATAATGTTTAGGAAAAATAGAATGAAAGGTAATGTTTTCTTATAATAGTACAGATGTTCTGAGCCCAGAGTCTGTACATGTGCATTGGGGTTTTAAAGATAAAACTGAATTACTGACCTCGGAACAGCTCTGTCCAAAGCAGGGTCTGAGCGGCTCGATCTGTGATGGACTTCATATCATTGAGAGGTTCCTGAGCATTCACAAATTCTACAGAGAAAGAGGGATTATATAATGCACAGAATGAATGCACGGGTTAAATCTCAATTTTCTTTTTTTGTAAGTCAGGTTTTTGTTGAAATCAAAACATTTATATATTCTGCCACTTAACATCAAATAGATACAATCGACATAAAACATAGAAAACAAACTCCTGCTCATTTATCCCATTTTTATACTTTTATATTTATATGTTGCCATAAGTGATCCCTGTTTTTTTTCCCCTTCACTATTCATTCTTCCCAACTCATATGGATCCATTAGGAGTAGTCAATGTGCAGCTTGTATAGCAGTCCAGATTTACTGTCCTACCAGTTATTTAGACAATAATGGCTGCGTAATGAGATGTTTTTAGAGGACAGTAAATCTGTACTGCTATACAAGCTGCACACTGACTACTCTAAAGTATATCCCAATGTTCATTTCTATAGTATTGTCCCATAAGAACATATAATAAAATGGTTGATGAAATGTCAGGTTGTTCTTTTTTTTTTTTTTGTGAGATACTGTATATAATATTCTCATTTGTATTGAACTTGTTTTTGACATAGTGCCTAATTTTCTGATTTTGTGTGCATTGATTAATACGATTAAACTTACTGTAACCCTCTCTTTGCGCTGACAAACTGAGAGGACGCACAAGATTGTGGCTCACTACAAAAGAGCCTGATGTGAGGGGAAAAAATAAACACAATATAAAACATATTCAAATGTACACAATAAACCAGAATGCATTTCCAGAATTTAAGCATCATACCTGGCCTGGACATAGAATAGAGAAGACGTAACGTTGCAGCCATCACACCTGGAATAAAACACACTATAGTCAAAAAGCAGATTGAAATTTTACTATATTAACGTAGTAAATGGATTTTAGGACCGGGAATGGGATATGATATATATGAATCTAGTTGTTCTACTCTAACATTACACACCTTTTTGTTGTTTCTTACATGCAAGGTAAACTAGCGTAATATAAGGGTGAGTCAAATTAAATCTTTAATAGGGTTAATTACATTAGTGAAAAGGTACATTAAACTCGAATCTGCAAAAGCAACTGCTGTTAAATAGGTCAATCTCATAAAAAATTTAGTAAGAGTGAAGAAAATAGGGGAAAGATTATATAAAAAAATATAACATGCAGGTTTATAGATTAGTGAAACTAATACAGTGAAAATATACAATACATTTCAATGCTTATTACAGCTATATTCAAGCTATAAGTAACACTTCCATGTGTTTGTAATATCGTGGACCTTTAATAAAAGACAGATCTGGTCCTGATTTTTTTAAATGCGATAAGACACTTATATTCAAAAATTATATTTGAACATAAACCCTGCGATTATTTGGTGTTGGCATGTTCTCTGGATTTTTAATTTGTGAATTTACCCTATGAAATTGGTATAGGTTACAATTTGATGATAGGATTACTTTTCTTCTTTTTTTTAAACAAAAATTGTGTTTGCACGACTCTCAAAACTGTTTGCTGCTGCCCCTTGTGGTCAAACGTGGTAAATGTCACTATTTTCATATTGTCATTACTGGAACATTTTCCTCAGATTCCCTGCAATACAAAACCATTTGGAATTCAGCAACTATGAATCCTGCTTTTTCTGCGCTGCATTGTTCAGAAACGTTCAATGTTTTTAGAGATGCTTATAAAAATGGGGGAAAAACTACACTACACGACTCACACGCCACCACACGGGCGCGAAGTTTTGTACCGGTGGAAACACAAACACAACATTAGTTCCGCTGAAGTCAGGTCCCATCATCTGTTTCCCAACCATATTTAAAATCATATAACAGCATATAGATAATTTGTTCGTCCTAATGTGCTTGCAGGCGTGAAAATTAATAACATTCTGGAAGAAACACACCGACACATATACACGATTAGCTAGTATAAGAAACATTAGCTTGTTTAGATGATCACTCAAAAAGCAGTGCAATAACAAATTTTCTGTATACATTGACATTTAAGTTGATAAATAGAGGATTAAATATATCCCCTGTCCTCTGGGATGAGATTTTAAACACTGCTCTACACGAACATACACACAGACTGACTGCTGCACTCTCAAGGACTTTCAATGACTGTCATGCTATTGCACCCAAAATCCGCAGTTAGCATCAGGTTTGTCTAGACCAGATAATACACAACGAGTTTTAGCTACAAGATGAAAAATGGCCACGCGTTAAAATCTTATAAAGACCAAGCTGCACAATTTAATTCAAAAGACACTCACCGGGTTGTCGCTATTTGGCCTTCTAAACCAGAACAGCGGACGGGTTAGGAAACGCACATCCGAGACGGCGGAAGTATCACTGACCACGTGACCAAGTTTTCCTTTTTTGTTGTTGTTTTGTTTGTCTGCTTTTTTTTTTTCCTTACCCCTCTCTTTTTTATTGCAAACAGGAAACGAACAATAAACAATCACGAAACAGATGTAAAAACAAAGAAGAGGAGTGAAGGCATACAGACATTGCAAAAGCATAAAAAGCATACCTTTGTCACCATAAAATATCAAAGGTTTCGAACAATGGGTTCAAGAATAGTACAAGTTTTTGAGGCCTTTGAGTTAAAAGGTTCTGGCGTGTACTTAAAGGAAGTGAAAAGGGATTTAATATCAGATTGTCTGGTATTATGTGGTTTTTTTTATTAACCTTGAGATTATAAATCTTGTTCTGTTGTCTTCTTTGCCATATTATTGTACTGCTAAGTACTTAAATTTAATAATTTAAGCTTCATTATTATTAATAATTATTATAAAAAATTATTAGAGAGAAGTGGTAGTTAAGTGGTTAAGGTTTGGTGTTCAAGCCCAAGGATCACCAAGCTACCATTGCAAGCTACCATTGCTCCAGGGTTACTGAATAATGGCTGGCCCTTTGCTTTGAACCCAACTTCCGAACAAGCTGGGATATCCAACAAAAATTTCACTGTGTTGTAGGGTATATGTGAAAAGTAAAACACAGGCTTCTTTCTTATAAATAATTGAAGCGTTATTTTCGCTTTTCACACACAAACACATACATATAAGAAGGTTTTAGCTCAGTGGTTAAGGTTTTGGACTCTGAATTGGAAGGTTCAAATCCCAGAACCACCAAGCCCCCACTGCTGGGCCCTGAAGCTCAGTTGTAAGTCACTCTGGATAAGGGTGTGTGTCAAATGCTGTAAATGTATATAGATAGAGTGCTTTATAAATTTCAAATGAAAGTATACAATTTTCACACATGCCAGGAAAGTTGGGGTCAGAGCCCATGGAGCAGATAGGCTTTTTTAAATGTGTCATGCTCAAGGGCCTAACAATGGCAGCTGGGCAGTGTTATGGCTTGAACCTTATGATAAAAACCCAGAGCTTTAACCACTGAACCACCACAACCACACTTACTGTTCACTGCATGTTATACTCTTTTTATGTATACATAGTTAACTGAATTATGTTTTGCATGTGACTGTTGCAGTACCTTTTGTGACTACTGAAGGGACTAATACTAAGGGACATTTGTTAGGTTCTACTTGGTTCTTGGTTTAAAATTTTAAAGCACTGCTACATAGATTTGTATATATAACTTACGATCAAACCTTTTAAAACAACATACAAATGTCAAACGTGGCAGGATTGCTTTTTTGTCGGGACTTTCGGCATGCTGCATGTTTTCATATGATGTAAAAAACAAACCTTCTTCATTCTTACCATGAAAAATTATAGCGCTGGAAGGTTCTCACAAGGATAGTAACACAAACATGTACCTGTGTGCGTCATGAAATGAAGTAGAAACAGCAGAATAAGGGGTTTATTGCTTATGCTTAATGAAGCAGTATAAGTTTAATTAAAATCAGGGGCGGTGTTTATCCCACTTGCATTGATGTGTGTATGCACATCCCTTTTTAAGCATTTGATATTACTTATTATTGGACTGTGGTTTGAAAGACTGCTTCTTTACTAAGAAAGTGAGTATTTAAATAATAAAGTTTTATTCTATTATTGGAAATCTAGGGTTAGGGTTAGGACTGCCAGTGCCAATAGTAAATATAGTTGCAGATCATCACATTTGTTTTACTGTCATTTATACTGTTGTTATTTAAACGACATTTTGAAATGATCCAGGAAAATAAGTGTAAAGTTCTTGTGTATTGTGTATTTTACTGTTGTGTGTATTTATTGTGCTGACTTTGTAGTTAACATTAACCTTGCATTTAAATTGTTATATTGTTTTCACTGACAATATCACACATTAGCATTTTGCCGTTCATGTTTCAAATGTTTGGATATTTAATAAAAGTGTTAAATAATGTATGTTAATGTATGTTAATGGTGGGGAAAATAAACATTTATCATTTGTGTTTTTATTTTTAAATGTGATGTAAAAAACATTGAATGATGCAAATTTCCACTCACATTAGAACTTTTTCGTTAACAGTAATAACAACTGCTATAATAAAAATCAATAGATATGATAGAAATACATGCTTACATTTCTGCTATGTACACATATAAAATTTCATATTTTACTTTTCACCAAATTATAAATTTATATACTTTATATAAGCTATAAGTTTCCAATCTGTTGCAATTTCCAGATAAAAGTAAACAATATATACTTTCTCTGGGGTGCCCTTGAACCTTGAACCTGATAATCATTTTGGACTATTTCTGTTACCATAAGAAAAACCATGGCCTAAATTATGACATAATGGGATAAACTGAGAAACAAATATAAAATAACCATTTAATGACTATCTTTGCTGTTCTCTTTTTCTAGTGGCTACAACTAACACAAGTGAATTTATAGAAGAGCCATGGTCCAGTGTGGAGAAGTCTGTGCTCGTGGTCATTCTTAGCATTGAGATTGTGCTGGGAATTCTGGGAAATGGCCTGATCCTAATTGTTAAAATGGTGGTGAGAAAAATGATGCATTTATTAGTTCCTCTTAAATTTTCTTAACTATTTTTTTACATTTTATCAGGGATTTAAGAGGAATGTTTATTGTTATTATATTTTTATTCAATAAATATTGTATTCCGTATGTAGTGTGAAAGGAGTACATATTAAAATTATTGTAAATCATCCAATATTTATTATTGCTGAACAAAAATATAAAAGGCAAACTTCACCTCTGAGAACTTTGGAAACCAGACAGACAGCTGATCAAGTAGTTTATACAATTAAAGATTTTTTGCAGACAAAAATGATGTTAAGGATGATGATTGAACGCATAGTGTCTTATCCAGGCTTTGGCTTCACATCATTTATGGCATATGAAAGACAACATTATACAGAGCAATTTACAAAAGTGCATAGTGTACATAGTGATACTGGTGATACATTAGAACACAGACTAAGAATACCATGAGTCAAAAACTCTGTTGGGAGAGAATATAGTTAGAGAACAATTTATTTAATATAAATAAATGTAGAGAAGGTGCTAATTTAGGAACTGCTGGAAGAGGTAGCTCTTTGGAAGTTTGTTCTACCACCTAGATGCCAAAATAGAATAGAGTCTTACAGCATGTCTTGAGCATTGATTAAGGATTGGAGGAAGCATGGTGTGGTGTAGATTGAGACAAATGTTATGACTTGGATGGGTGCTGGTCTGTTACTGGCCTTTATATGCAAGCATCAGTGCTTTAAATCTACAGGAGGCCAGTGGAGAATGGAAAATGGGCTGGTATGGAAGAACTTAGGAGGGTTGAAAACATATCATGTGGCAGCATTTCTTAATCAAATGTAGATTCTTAATGTCTTTCAGTAGTGGATTTAAATGCAGTTTTGTGTCCTTTGGCAGCTCTTTGGTTTGCCCATGGTGGTGGAGAGGTTTGAATGGAATAGGTTGATTTTGTGACTGGTGTCTTTTATACACATAACAAGTTGATATTAGGATTTTTTTTCCTAAAGGTACAGGACTAATTTAGGTGTGTGGTAGTCAGATTTCTTGCTGTTGGTAGACCTCTTGCATGCATCAAATTTGAAATGACCTCATTTTGTGCATAAATGTGAAAATAATTCTCAGTTTAAACATTCATGTTCTCTATGTTCTATTGTGAATAAAATATTAGCTCATGTGATTTGAAAATCTTTTAGTTAAAATAAACCTACCATAAAAATTCCAGACTGTTCATTTTCTTTGTAAGGGGTAAATTTACAAAATCAGCAAGGCATCAAATAATTGTGTTCCCCAATGTAATCAATTGTTTACTAAAACCTATTTTTGTTTGTCTGGATTCCATTCATATATGATTTTATTAATACATACTATGTATTGTTTGAGTGTTGCATTTATATTTTTGTTCAATGTCATTTAAATGTAGGTAAGTTTGTTTTTGCAAATGAAAGCCAAATCAAATTGTTTCAGAACAGTGATTATATATATAACAGTATTAGATTAGATTCAACTTTATTGCCATTGTGCAATGTACATGTACAGAGCCAATGAAATGCAGTTAGCATCTTACCAGAAGTGCATAAGTGGCCTACGTACAATAGATAACAGTGGATAAATAAGGTATGAGGTCCATATATACAGGGGTGAGGGTGAATAATGTACAGAAGGTACAGTAGGTAATAATATATGGTAGATATTGTAATATACAAGATTATGCATAGACAGACATGTCAGAAGATAATATACTTAAAAGACATGATATAGTTATGTAAAAATCTGAATGTATGCATGACACTATATATACAGTATAAATATGGGTGGAATGTACAGTAGTGCAAATGTAACTTAAGGATGGTGTGACAAGGCATTATTGAATCAGCTGTTCAGTGCAGTAACAGCTACAGGAAAAAATAAAGTGACTTCTGCATCATTTTTGGTCTGTACCTCTGTCTCTCCCAGTGTAGGAATCAATATCAGTGTGTTTACTGGCTCCCATTTGTCAGTCTCACACTCTCTGACTTGTGTTGTGCCATTCTGATCATGACCGGTTCTTTACTGGCTGTCCTGACCGGAGGTCAAAGTTCACCATGGTGTGAGGTGGTCAGCCTGTTTAAGTTCACCTTCATCACGTCCTCCATTGGAAGCATAGGTGAGAAATTAAACCATTCGCAACAGTAGACCAGTATAGCCACAATGCCACATGTGAACTTCTTATAAATAGAAGTAGCTTCTTCATAAATAACAACAATTATTATAATATATTTTTTTCCGTTTTGCTGTTCTAAAAGCAAATTAGAAATAGATTTACGTAATGTCATACATTATGGAATCCTAATTTAAATAAAACCAACAAAGCTTAATAAAATGTATATTTCATCTTATGTTCCACAAAAATGTGATATTTCTCTTTAATCAATACAAAACTTGTATTGTTGGCCAACACTTTGAAACACGCTGTTATAATGACTTCTGCTTTGTGCTAAGCTTCTACACACCAGTCAATATAGTTTTCTTAGAACATGAAACCTTACTATGTTTTATTTATTATGTACATATCATATCATTTGACAATTGCCAAAATGCGCATATTGGCCTTTTTTTTATTTAATCGATTCATACATTTTCTTTTCTTCTGTCTGTTGAATGACAGCTATCCTCTGTGTCCAGCAATATACTGGCCTGCCCTCTACTAGAAGATGCTTCTCTGTCATCATAATATTGGCATGTTCGGCTACCTGGTTGTTAGGTGCTGTGTTTGGCGTGGTTCCTGTGATCTATGATTGGGTTAGGTAAATTTGATTCATGAAAATATTCAACACAGCCTAGAGAAAAAACTATTTCTCCAATGTTTGGTTTAAGTTGTTAACAAAGAGAATTAAATTTTTGAATCACAACTGTGTGATAGGTTTGACCCTGCAGAGATGCTGTGTGCTGTGTTTTGGGAGAGCAGTTACTCCGACATGATGATTTACATCCTCTCCTCCTTAGCAGTCACGATATTCCCATCTCTGCTGCTCATTATCGCCTGCTCCTTTTTAACTTGGGCTGGATATGGGAAAAACTGTGCCAGGTATGATAAATCCAGACACTCATAATAATTCTAATTATGAAGGTCTTTTTCTATGACTTAAGCTTGTATTCTCTTTTAGGAAGATGTACTGACAGTACGCATGCACAAATATTTAAGCACATTTTATCACCATTTCTGACACTATCTAGTTTTGACTAAACAATCAAAAATGCACGATCCTGACCAAGGATTAAAAATGCACGGTAAACATGATAATCTTTCAGAGATAAAAAAAAAATCCATGAGTTTTTTTAATATGAGGTTTAATTAAAAGAATTGCCATTAGATTAATTGCTATTAATAAATGCTTTAGGAATTTTTTAGAACTTTTGTGGAACCTAGCACTGCCAATAGCATGTAAAATTATAAAGACACTCTGAACGTAGAGTATGAGTTCATTCTTACATATATGTTGGAGTGGAAGCTGTGTTGAGGCAGTGTGTAATTTTTTACATGTAATAAGAAAAATACATAGAATTACAGCAAGGCATTTCTTTCAAGCCCAGAGTGTACACTGATTCAGTGAATCAGTCTAATCACTCACAAAGTAGAAAGCTTTAAAAAAATATTGGCACAAATTTAAAGTGAGTAGGTTGCACAGTGTTTTCCCATTTGAGACTAAAAAATGGCTTTCAGAAACTCTTTTCTCTGTTCTGTAGTCAGACTGATTTGTCATCTGTCACGTCACTGTTGGTGGGAACTTATCTGTTCTGCTATACTCCTTTTGCTGTGTCAGAGGTGAGTGGTCCTTCACATTAACTGGAAATGGATTTTGTAACCAACCCCAGCCATTAGGGTTGCACAAGCCTTAGTGCCGGTCCCAAGCCCGGATAAATGGGGAGGTTTGCGTTAGGAAGGGCATCCAGTGTAAAAACGTGCCAAATCAAACATGCGGATGGTCCGCTGTGGCGACCCCTAATGGGAGAAGCCGAAAGAAAGAAAGTTAACTGCAGATGCATAAAAATATAAAATATGTATAAAACATACAAACAAAAATCAGTTTTTGAGGTGTGAAACAGTTCTACCTTTTACACAGTGAATTATACTTGTAAAGTGTCTTATTGTAGGATTCTAACTTTAATAGTTTTCTAAGGGGGACAAACTGAAGACCATTTAAAGTGATTAAATGAATCTTCTTAGTTTTTTTTCCTACTGCTATAAACATTATATTTATGTGCTGGGAGCTGTGTTTTATTACCTTATTTACACTTTAAGGTCATTACATTCCCTATGGTAATTTATTTTATGTCAGATTTTGCACTCAGGTTTATACAAACAGTCAGCTGCAAACAGTTGACTTAATTTTTACAATTATTTATTATTGCACTAACAAACTCAAAATTTTGTTTTGTCATAAACATATTGTAGCTGATTCTTCTTGGGAGGCTGGATCTGTCACCATCTCCTGAGTGGCTGAGAACATTTTCAGCAATAATGGCATATCTGGACTGTAGTTTGAACCCCATCATTTACTGCACTAACCAAGAGTTTCGAGAGGCAGTACTTGCACTTCTTTGGACCAGCAGAAGGTCTACCATCCCTGAACCAGTACTGACTAGCATAACAAAAATAGACACATAATATTGGTGTGAAACAGAGACTAAGATCAATAAATATCATGTTGTTGAAAAGCCAAAATGACGTTGCCATTATTATTATTATTATTTTTTTAAAAGATTACCACCTTTTCTCAGAAACATAATTCATATGTCTACTACGTATCTCTTAATTTCAAATAATGGATTTGTATTCAGTTGTGATTTAATGGTTTTTGTAAACCATTGGAATATTTCAAGCATTGCAGCAAATACAACCTCATGCAATTAGGTTTTAAAGCCCACAGTGTATTACTTTAATAATATAAAGAAACAAAACTAAACATTCATTAAAAAAATTAAACAATCTATACAAACATTCATAAATATTCAAACTAGGCCCATCCACATTTTGTGGTTATTAATCATTAGTGCAGATAATCATATAGACTAAACTATGTATTTTTGAAGCATTAATGTTAAACAAGCACTCACTTATTCGTTAATTTCTAATTTAGTGGATTCAATGGACAACATCTGTGGAGACACAGAGAGATGTGAGCCACTGGTTTTCCTGCAGTGTTTTTATTGTGATTTTTAATTACTTTTATTCATGCACGTACATGCAAACTTAAAAAAAAGACCAGAATGTCATAAAATATTGTACTAGAAATCTCAGTACTGGCTTCATTTTGCTATATTTGTTGGTGTAACATAAAAATAAAAAAATTATTGCTCTATGTATAAAATATTTTATTGCACTTAATAAGACTGAATGTAAGTCTCCTATGTTTTATTTGTTAAATCAATTGTAATTTCATGCTAAATGAATTAATACAACCATTTTAAACTAGCAACTACTATAAGGATAGCTCATACTTACCCAGCTTTAGCATCATTATATTGAGAATTGAACTTTGCATTTTAGCACATTACACATTTAGCTGTAGAATAAATAAACTTCCACTAAGGTAATCCATAAGAAAAATATAATTTTATTGGTTTTGTGCCATAATTAATTTAGTTGTCATTCTTCTTCTGAAAATATTGTATTACTAATGTATATTATTCAAATCATTTGAGTGTCTACCTTAATATATATATTATCACTTCAATTATTGTTTGTGTATTTAGTTTGCATAAACAGTTCTGCAATTAAGCACCAATCAGTGAACAGTTGACAGCCTCAACTGAAACTATAATAAATGGATATTCGTGGAAGGCTTTTGAGTCTGGTTGCTCTCAAGGATTTTTCCTCGTACCGTCTTCTGGAGTTTTTCCTTTGCCACAATCAGCTGCTGGCCTGCATATAAATTAAAGTTGTATAATCTCTGTAAATCTGCTTTGGGACAATGTTCATTGTTAAAAGTGCTATTCACTTGCAACTTGAATTGATCTAAAGTGATGTATGTGTGTGTTTGTGTGTCACTTTAGATCAAGTCAAGTTGCAAGTGAATAACTTGAATTATACATGTGTGTATATATACATATACACTCTGATTTTATGAGGCATGTTTGTGCGCATTTTGCGTAAGGTGCGTCAGAAAGCAGAAGCTGTAGTGGAACTGCAGTATATCGCACACTTTGGACCAAAAGTGTCCAGTGAGATTTTGGAAGAGCGAGAATTTGGCCAGCTCGTGGTCCAGGAGCTTTAAAAGCACGAATCCTGCACACGAGAGCGCAGCCTGGATGAAGTAGCGCAAAGACACCGCGTCTCCGGCGGTGCGCTGAGCCGCGGCCGCCTGCAGCAGCGCCGCGGCGATGTGAGCTCCGAGAGCCACCTCAAAGCCGCGCTCATGCAGCAGCGCCAGCGCGTAGCTCGCCAAGGAGCACACCTCCGCGATCAGCGCGTAGCGAGCCGACCAGCCGTGCGTAATAGCCCGACACCACACCGGCACCCAGGCGAATATGGGCAGCGTGAACCACTGATCCAGGACTGAGGGCGCGCGGCGCAGCGTGGCCAAGCGCGTCCACTGAACCGGGCCGTACGCCAAAGCCATGAGCGCGAACACGTCCTTTGCGTACGCCGCACGGGGATCCTTTATCCTCCTGCTCAGCCAGTACACACCAACCACAATGTAACCCACGTTCACCAGACAGTTAAACGGCATGGCCAGAAACGCAGGCAGCAGATCCACTCTCTTCTCTGCGTAGTGATTGTAGGACATGTCCACCAGCACATTGTCGAAAATGTCAGTGTTTGCCAAAGCGATGCAGAGCAAGAACGGCAGCAAAACGTGCACGACTGCTGACATTTTCAATAATTACCTTATTCAAGATATAAAAAAAAAAAACAAGTGCGCAGGTTGTTATTCTTCCGCACTATCTGGACAGGAAAACAACATCCGCTTGTATAGGAAGCACCAGAGCCCAAGAGTATCTTTAATATACAATTTAATTCCTTCCCTAAAAAAAGCTATATCATTTTATAAGGCAACGATGAATGCAAATGTAGATTTGTAAGCAATACACTTTTCCATGTATTTTCAATAAACACAAATACACACATTAACATTGGACACAACTGAGCTTTTACTACAATTTCCATATATTCTGAGAGGACTTTTATTTCCCGGATGTACGCAATAAAACTGGCCAGGATAGATCTGCTGATCAATTAAAAAAAAAAATAAAAAAAAAAAGTCAACTCAATTAATTATAATATATGATATAATACAATCCACATACATTAAAAAAATGATAGCAAAAAAAAAAAAAAAAAAAAAAAAACCTGCATAATTTTTAGTTTTATCAAAAATAAACTGAAAAAGCGTTTTTCTGCCACATGGTGGCCACCAGAAGCATAGCCTTTATTTCACATTGGAGTAGAATGATCAGTATGCAATGTCAAGAAAACTGTTAATTTCAAGATTAGATGTAAATGCAGTTGACACAATTTTCTGAAGGTCGATTTGCAGGACACTTGGTTGACTCTACTCCTAGTCCTTAGTGTTCTTTCAGGCCTGGATATTAAAAAAAAAGACCAAATTTGTTGGAATGTGCATATTTTTAGGCTAATCATATTAAGCGTTTAACGTTCTTAACAACAAATTGTTGGTCAAAAAATTAGCAAGAGTTTAATACATACTTTAAATGTCTTCCTGCTCTATCCATCCTGGTTCCATTTATGCACTTGTTATTGGGCTATCGATCAACTGGTTCAGGTGTGGCAGAAAGCTAAATAATGACTCCTAATCTTAAAAAAAAAAAGGATTTTAATCATTATCATGATTTTATGTTTGCATTCAAAAAGACTACAAGTGAAATTGGTACAAAACGTCTATGTGTTTAGTAAATGTGTTTATTAACTTGAATACACCACTGGACTTCACCATATTTGATCATACCTAATGCTACAAAATGCATAAAAACATATGTAGGATTGTGATTACTTTGTGTGCATGAAAGTAATTGTGAGTAACAAAGAGTAAGAAAAAATTATTTAATGAGGAAGGAAGCAAACAAGTGCTGTAAATCCATCATCTTCATATTCAGGGTTTGTTTAATCGTGGTCAGGGTCTTGGTGGATAAATTCATAATTCACCATTGCTCTACTCTGCAGCAACAGCACAGATTTACCATGTTACACGTTTTTATAACTCCACACACTGTCATATTTTGGTGTGTAAAAGAATGCCATTTGACAGAAAACCTGTATGGGTGGTTTTGAGAGCAAGGTAAGAGGTTAATAGAGTTATGACATTAGAGGCAGTGAAATGGGAGGTGATGAAGCCAAGAAGTCTTGATCGTAAGTCCCTTAAGCCGCAAAAGAGGGAACTGGGAGCAGAAAAAGATTTAGTAAAGCAGGACACCACAGAAACAACAGAAACGGTAAGAATGGGCTTGTTAATTGGGTGTTTTGTTTTAATGTAATTGCAACACAATACAAAAGCATATATTTACTTTAAAAAGGTTTATTAAATTAAGCAATATACTTTAAAAAACTGCTATTATGCAGGCATGCATTATACAAACATGCATTATACAGGCATGAGAGGTCCAACCTTGTCAAGCCCACATTACTGAACTATAATTTCTAAAACTAAAAAGGGACGACACTAGCAACATTAAAGTGAATAAGCTTCACTGATTGGTTTTGTGCCTTCACATTCAGATGACTGAAGAAAGACAAGCACCCAAGGGCATCTGTCTGCTTCAATCTATGCTGAACAGAATAAAGTCTTCAGAGAAGCTCCAAGATCCTTCTCATGTAACAGCTCAACACTGTAGACACCGGATCGACACAAACCAGTGTGATGATGTGCTTATCGCCGAGTTAGACAAACCGAAGAGGAATTTTGAAGAGTCAGATCATTCAGAATGCTCAGACAAACTTGATTTGGAATATTTCACTCATAGGACAGTTGTTCACGAGTCCAATCCTACTTACACCACTATTTCTCAAAGGGACCCACCGTGTAGTTTGCTTCACAATGTGATAAGAAAAACGTGGCATAATTTACAGCCCAGTGAGGGTCATCCCTTATTGGAAGAAGTGAAAGAGAAGCAAGCATCACAAGCTAAATCTGATTTTAGCATTCTGAATAACAGTCCACCTCATGAACTGTTTACTCATGAACCATCAGGATCCTCCGATTCAGACTCAGAACATGGGTTGGTCAAAGAAACAACTGTAAAAAAAGAACATGATATAATGAAGCAATCTTGCTGGAGTGAAAATACAGTAAGTCGTTGTGTTTATTCAGTTAGTCTACATTTGAACAAAATCTTTAATATTGAAAAATTTAGAAATGCAAGAGAAGTCGCTATTCATTTCTATTGCTTCCAATCAAATAAATAAATCATTATCTAGGTTACATCTGTAGAGGAAGCAGGGCCTCCACCCCTCCCTCCTAAACAGAGGAATTTCAACCAGATGCATGTCCAATTACAAAGGCAAGTATCTATATCCATATCTACACACACATTCTGTTCCAAAAGCAGAACCTGATACTTAGTCCTGTAAGGGAAATTGAATTATCAAGAACAAAGCACCATAGAGCACAGATCTAGTAACACTCATTGGCAGGCAATTATTAAATATAGCAAATACAATGCACACAAAAGAGAGAGACAGCCAGCCAGACAAAGAAAAAAAGAGAGCGAGAAAGAGAGAGAGATAGTCAGAGAGATGAATATGTACACACAGTGCATTTTACAAAAATGTATTTAAAATCAATCATATAATTGTTTAATCACAAACGTAATAGTAAGTTCTCAAATTATTTCTTGACTATGGTGGAGAGTAACAAAGTAAATGTAATTTGTTACTGTACTTAAGTAGCTTTTTTGCATATCTGTTCTTTACTGAAGTATTTACTTTTGGTGAGACATTTATTCCATTTACCAGATTTTAACTCCACTACATTTCGAAGTCAAAAATCGTTTTTACTCAAATACATTTTGCAAAATCAGTCATTCCTTTTTATTTATAAGTGGATAAAAGCTTAACTGGTCAATCACACAGCAAGCCAACAATTAGGGTTGAGCGCTTGCTCTGTTTTGAACTTGTTTTGATTGGCGGTTGGAGGTATCTACTTAGCATGAACATACAGTTTAGCATCGGTTCAACAGCAAGCAGAACATTTTGAGAGTAATAAATGATGGAAAAAAAACTCCACACTCTTACTCTAACAACAACCATGGCCATATTTGTGCGATTTTTTTGAAGCAGTAGTGAAGTAGACTCAATAATTTAATAGATATAAATCAGTGACTTCTTCTTCTTCGTCTTCTTCTTCTTCTTTTTCTTCTTCTTCTTCTTCTTTCGGCTTCTCCCATTAGGGGTCGCCACAGTGGATCATCCTTCTCCATACCCCCCTGTCCTATACATCTGCCTCTTTCACTCCAACCACCTGCATGTATTCCCTCAACACATTCATGAACCTCCTCTTTGGCCTTCCTTTTTTCCTCCTTCCTGGCGGCTCCATCCTCAGCATTCTCCTACCGATATACACCATGTCCCTCCTCTGCACATGTCCAAACTATCTCAATCGAGCCTCCCTCACCTTGCCTCCAAAACGTCCTACATGTGTTTCTAATCCTGTCCATTGTCGTCACTCCCAACGAAAACCCTAACATCTTCAGCTCTGCTACCTCCAGCTCCAACTCCTGTCTTTTTCCTAATGCCACTGTCTCTAAACCATACAACATCGCAGGTCTCACCACAGTCCTATAAACTTTCCCTTTCACTCCTGTAGATATCCTTCTATCACAAATCACTCCTGTCACTCTTCTCACCCACTCCACCCTGCCTGCACTCTTTTCTTCACTTCTCTAACACACTCTTCATCACTCTCCATTAACTTCTCCAAATACTCCACCTCTTCTTCTTGCAACCGCACCACTCCACTGCCCTCCCTCTTATTCACACACATGTACTCTGTCTTACTCCTACTGACTTTCATTCCCCTTCTCTCCAGCGCATATCTCCACCTCTCCAGGCTCTTCTTAACCTGCTCATTACTCTCACCACAAATCACAATATCATCCACAAACATCATAGTCCACCATCCTGTCCATCATCACTGCAAACAGGAAAGGGCTCAGAGCCGATCCTTGATGCAGTCCAACCTCCACCTTAAACCAGTCTGTCGTTCCTACTGCACACGTCACTCCTGTCACACTGTCCTCATACATGTCCTGCACCACCCTCATATACTTCTCTGATACACCTGACTTCCTACTACAATACCACAACTCCTCTCTCGGCACCCTGTCGTACGCTTTCTCTAAATCCACAAACACACAATGCAAGATATAAATCAGTGACTAATTAATATAATTATGTTAATACATTAATGTGCAAAGAGTAACATTAGTCTTTTCACATAAACTGAGTTGATTTAGAAAGAGTCTTGTGACAAAAATGTTAATAGAAAAATGATAATAGAAAAATTATATTCATAATTATTAAGTATACTTTGTATACTTAAATAAACTTGGAAGTAAATACTTTTGCACTTTTACTCAAGTGAAAGTTTTAAGAGACCACTTTTACTTTTACTGGAGTCATATTTTACCTACTGTATCTCTATCTTTTATTTAAGTACATGGTTTGTGTACTTCATCCATTACTGCTCATTGTCAAAAAGCCTGTTTGTATAACAAACTAGCATTTTCAAAATTAATACTCCCAGAGTCACATTTGTTTCCTTCCTTTTGTATTTCTTTTGCTGGAAATTTAGTGAAATATTGCTCTAAACGTACATGTACTTTATAATATTCTTACCCAGATGATTGTTATCTGACATAGTCTGTCATCTTTCAAAGCATTTAATTCATCTGTGTCCAACATTTTCCAACCTGAGAGTGAGAGTAACTTTTTTGTAACACACACAAAGTTTTGTCATCTTAGGTATGCCACATTTCTAGTATGGTAACATTTGAACATTTTTATAAAACAGCTGATTCTTTACTGATAAAACTTTTCTGTGATAGGTTTGGATAGCATTTCTAGACTATTTTGTCCAGCTTTGGTAAGGGTGGCCCTTTATTATAGGTCTTTGTGTGAGAGCGTGCGCTCTGTTTTAAAGTTGTTTTGATTGACGCTTAGTAGGGGTGTGTTTAGGCAGAGGTGACATAGGCATGGGGCAAAAAAAGAAAAATCTATGTTGCTTTTTTAACCACTCATTTGCATGGTCGTGTCAATTATTATATCATGTCATGGTAAATGAATCTGGACAGAACTTGGAGTGTGCACCCACTGCCTGGAGAACTTCCCTCATTCATACACTCAGAAAGAGGAGACGTTGGGTGACATCATGTCAGTAAGGAGAACTGAATCCAAATTAAAATAGATGACAACAAAGCTTAAAACTTAAGTACTTTGTCATAGTACTTTGATACTTAAGTACATTTAAGGGCAAATACCTTTGTACTTTTACTCAAGTGAAAGTTTAAAGGGAGCACTTATACTTTTACTGGAGTCATATTTTACCTTATGTATCTCTACTTTTACTTAAATACATGCTTGTGTACTTCGTCCACCACTGTCAAATCGCAGCACAGTACCACTGCCAAGCCTTTAAATTGCTGACATTATAATATAAAATAAACAGCCATTCCTTTTAACTCTGACTATTGGTGACACTGGAGACTGGTGACCAGATCAACCATTATGCATGTTATGATCAAAATCATGAAATCAGCAGTGCTATGGAATAGACAAAAAAAAAGGGTTTTGTGACTTTAAGATCAACACTATCAAAACATTGCAGAAATGTTATTTTATATTCCTACATTCCTACGAGCTATCAAATCTTCTGTTAACGGATGAAAATCTTTTGTCCGGAAGAAATACCAATGTGTGCATCGATACTGTGCTGATCAGGTTTATCCTATTTTTTGTTGACTGGAATTGAATCCACAGTCCCTGACTATTAGTCCCTTTAATGACATTTCAGCTCCAGTGTTTGTTGTAAAATATTTGAGTCTTTTTTTTCTTAATTACAATGAATTTTTTACCATCATGATTTATCATATCATATTTCAAAGTGCTTTTGCTGCGATCGTATCTACTTTGTAAAGCATTACAAAACCTTGATTGAATTTATGTAGTTAACTCAGTTTATAATACAGGTGGTAATTTAATGTCCAATGGACCAAACGATTATTTTAGATGACCTTTTACTGAAAACTGTCAAAAATCAAACTCTTATATGTTATGTTTTTATACAGGACTTTCACACTAAACGATTTCAGGCTTGACCTCGAGCCCATCAACTTGCTGGAGGAGGTTTGTACAGGAGATGAATGGGCAAAATTTCTGCCTGTTATAAATCCCTCAGCTTATCCAGATGCCAAAGACGATTCACAAAGAGAGGATTCTCATAATTCGAGTGATGATATCGGACCATGTAATGCAGTCATAAAGCTGGCACTATCAGCAGACAAAGAGCAGTCAGAAATTAGTTCTAGTCTAGTCAGTGTTACTGACAGTCAGATAGACAGCGTAATCCAGACCAGACAAGAAACATCTCCTAAAGAGTCACCCTTTTCTGACCTTCCCAAAACACCACAAAAAGGTTTTGCAGTTGCACAAATGCCAGACATACTAGAATATGAACAATTAAAGAAAAATTACTTTATGGTAGTATATGTACATGATAAAACTGACCTGACTAAAGTCAAGGACATGCCACTTGATCTGTCTGTTGTCAAGGTGAGAAACACTGTAAAAATAAGAACAATTATTGTAATATAACAATTAATTAAATATTTAAATACTAACAAACACCTCCACTTATCTTTTACAAAGTCATCAGGAATATTAGACAATTCAGCACTGAAGAGTCGAATTCATCTGAATAATAAAAGAAAACATCAACCATCAGGAAAGAGAAAAAGAGGTAAAAACTTTAAATCAGTAAAAAAGCAGAAGTGGAAGTTAAATGAATATGTACAGGCATATCTGTGTTTGTGTGTGTGTGTGTGTGTGTGTGTGTGTGTGTGTGTGTGTGTGTGTGTGTGTGTGTGTGTGTGTGTGTGTGTCTGGAGGTGGAACACTCAAATAAAGTCTTTTCTGCACATTTTAGGAAACATCAAACTACTCTTTCTTCGCAAACGCAGTGCCTCCACAGCATCCACTCAGTCTCCCACTTCTTCACCTGCAGTTGTCTCCTTTCCCTTCTCTAAATTTTATTCTTTACCAGAATCCAACTTCCACACACAACAAGATTTCCAAACATCTGTAGTTGCTAATGAAAAGGTGAGTACATCGTACAGACCTGTCTCTACTGGACAAAGGAGTTTACTTGGACCAGCTGCATCACTGAGTATTGTATTTTGCTTTTTCTTAAGCCACTAGTAACAAATACTGCTTCACTACAAATGATATCAGAAGTGACAGAATCCTACAGCAATGATAATGACTTTGCAGAAAAGACTGTGCTTTCTAAAAATGATCAGCTATCAATCGAGGCAAAGTTGATGGATGTGCACCATGATTTCTCTTATGTCAAGGTGAAGAAGAAGTTTGTATTGTCCCTTTATTAGCATATAAGGTCCCAAGATTTATATGTTAAATGTGAAAAGATTTTGTGTAAGAAATGTGAATGTTATTTTAGGTGTAGGTTTGCACTAAATCTCCAATAATTTGTAATTTGCTTTTGATTAGATAACACAAATCCTAACATCAGAAGTATTTCTTCTTCTGTTTTATAAAGTCTTCAAGGTTGCTAGACAATTCTGCTCTGAAGGATCGAATCAATTTGAGCAAAAAAAGAAAACATCGACCCCCAGGGAAAAGAAAAGATGGTAAGAAAATGAGCTCAGAACAACTAATAATAAAAAAGCAGTAAGGTGAAGTGACGTGAATTAATTAAATGAATTAATAAAAATAAATAAAATAAAACTAGTATTTTTTTATATATTTTAGAAAATACCAAAGAAAAGTTTCTCATAAAACATGTTTGCCAACCGAGTGCCTCAAAGTCCCATCAGTCTCGCCCTTCCTCACATGCTTCTGTCTTCAGCTTCTCTGCATTTTATAATATACCATGCTCAAAATCCAAGGATTTCCAGACACATGAAGACTCCCTAACAACTGTACTTGGTAAAGAGAAGGTGAGAACCTTATCAGTCTGTCTGTACTGATCAAATTAGCTCAACTGGACCAGCTGCAGCACTGACATCAAAAATCATATACTCTTTCCTAAGACGTTAGTAAGAAATGCTGCAGCACTGTCAACAATATTGGAAGTACCAGAATGTTCCAGCAATGATAATGACAAGGCACAGCTAAGGGATGTGCCCTATGATTTCTCTCTTGTCAAGGTAAGGAGAAAGTCATGTGTGTACAACATGCATAAATTAGTATAGGTATATGACTGTACTGAATATAGACTAAATAATCATATGCTTTTTGAAATTACAAATCATAATATTGCAGTTTAGAATAAAAATGATTATAGGTATTTCTTCCTCTCTTTTACAAAGTCATCAGAGCTGCTAGACGATTCTGCTCTGAAGTATCGAATCAGTTTAGGCAAAAAACGAAAACATCGACCACCAGAAAAAAAAAAAAGATGGTAAGAAAATTAGTTCAGGACATAAAAAAAAACAGTGGGGTAAAGTGACAAAAAATTAAAACATGGGAATTTAATAAATCAAATACATTGTTTCCTCTTGGCATTTCAGAAAATACCAAAAAGAAGTTGCCTATTAAGCTTCTCCACCAATGGAGTGCCTAAGAGTCTCACCAGTTCCGCCCTTCTTCTCACACATCTGTCTTCACCTCCTCTGCATTTTATAATATACCAAGGTCTTATAATTCCAATGATTTCAAAAGCACACCAGTTCCTGCTAACGAGAAGTTCAGTATATCTTAGATCTGATCAATCTGGCAAACTGGTTATGAAGAAAATAATTTGTCCCTAATTTATAATGAATTTAATTAATTTATAAAAATATTAACTGATCAAAAATGATAAACTTACCTTGTATTTGTTCTGCTCCTGCCTTTGCAGCAAAAGACAAAAGACAAATTCTTGAAACCAAAGCTTTGGAAGATAAAAAGCTCATTTGTGTCCGGGTAATGTAACAGGAACCACGGTCAAGCAGTGTACATGTAACCTAGACTACATGTGACCTGGAAAATAACTAAATCCATCAGTCGTATAAATATAAATACTGTGTTAACCTTTCCTTATAAGCTGCTTACTTATAAGCTGAATTAGTAAAATACCTTGGCTGAAATAAAATGTACAATGTTCCCAAATGTATTTATTCAGCTAAGTTGAAATCACTGTATTAGGTTTTTTGATCCTTTATTCTGCCTTAAATCTCTTTAACATGACTCAGATGTGACACAAATTATGTGATGTTTGCTGAGGAAGACAGCTTCAAGAAACCGTTTGCCTTCTGTTAACATCCATTTTATTAGTATAGCACTTTTAATGACAAACATTGTCACAAAGCATCTTTACAGAAATCCTGATGTACAGAAGTAGATGAGCAAAATAGATGTGACAGTGACAAGGCAATATTCCTGAGACTTCATGAGGAAGTAACCTAGAGAGGAACCAGACTCGAAAAAAGAACCCAATCTTTTTTGGGTGACATCCGATAGTGGGTTAACAATCGCATACAGTTGTAGAAGAGTTATGTACACTTCTTCATTTTTAACATAACATTGTTTCTTACAGTGTCAGAAACCACATGGAGATATGAGCTGGTTTCAAGAAAGTGGTTTAGGCATGCATGTTGCACAGTCCTAAACTATCTTGGTGATCAAATACTTTCATGGTAAATAGGCCAAGCTGTATTTTTATGTTCAATAAAAGACAGACATTTGCTTTATAACACCAGATTGCTGTAATAAGAATAAACAAAGGGGACTTATTATAAACTCATATATATTGTGTTCTTTTTTGTGGTATACCTAATTATTCTCACATTTAATATAATTTCAATGCATGACTGGAAAAGGACATCTTCTTGGTTGTTGGCTTTTACCCATTAGAACTCCAGTCCTAAAAATGACAAAACATGAATAAACAATGGTACTTCTGCATGCTACCAAGATGGTCAACATTACATAGTAAAATTATTAATACAGCTACAAAAATCTTATGTCAAAATGGATCCATTTCAGTCAATCATCAATCCTTAGGCAGAACAAAAGAGTCATTTAAGAGACAGTGTTACCTTCAACTCCACAACTCCACTGTTTTACATGTATAGGACAGGAAGAGCTGTATAATGTTATTGCCAAAGCTAAATCGACAACATGTCAGTTAGATCCAATTCCTACTAAATTACTGAAGGAAGTGTTATATACAACTGGTGAACCTCTTCTAAATATTATTAACTCCTCACTATCTTTAGGTCACGTCCCTAAATCCCTCAAGTTAGCAGTTATTAAGCCCCTCATTAAAAAACCTAATCTGGATCCAAACACGTTATCAAATTACAGACCCATTTCAAATCTCCCATTTATGTCTAAGATTTTAGAAAAGATTGTCGCTGCCCAGTTATGTTCCTACCTGCAAGAGAACAATATCTTTGAAGAATTTCAGTCAGGTTTTAGGCCCCATCATAGCACAGAAACTGCTCTAGTTAAAATAACTAATGACCTGTTTTTAGCTTCAGACCAAGGCTTCATTTCGCTGTTGGTTTTACTTGATCTTAGTGCTGCATTCGACACTATAGACCATGATCTCCTCCTAGATCGATTACAAAATTACATCGGCATTCAGGGACAGGCATTAAGCTGGTTTAAATCCTACCTGTCCGATCGTTACCATTTCGTAGATTTAAATGGAGAGCTATCCAGGCTAATGCAAGTAAATTATGGCGTGCCGCAAGGTTCAGTTCTAGGACCCTGCTGTTCACAATATACATGCTTCCGTTAGGAAATATTATTAGAAGGCATGGAATTAGCTTCCATTGTTATGCTGATGATACTCAGCTATATATTTCATCTAAACCAGGCGATATAGCTCAATTAAGTCGGATAACTGAGTGTGTTAAGGAAATAAGAGATTGGATGACCCATAACTTTCTACTTTTAAATTCCGATAAGACTGAGATTTTGCTCATCGGACCAAAAACTAGTATACAGAAGCTCCAGCATCTCAACCTGCATTTAGACGGATGTTCTGTAACCACTAATTCAACAGTAAAAGACCTGGGTGTTATTTTAGACAGCGACTTGTCTTTCAAAAATCATATCAATCAAGTTACTAAAACAGCCTTCTTTCACCTTAGAAATATTTCTAAGCTAAGAAATATGTTGTCCATATCCGATGCAGAAAAGCTCGTCCATGCGTTCATGACCTCCAGAATAGACTACTGTAATGCGTTACTAGGTGGATGTCCTGCATCATTAATAAACAAGCTTCAGTTAGTCCAGAATGCAGCAGCCAGAGTTCTTACAAGGGCAAGAAATATGATCACATAACCCCGATCTTATCGTCCCTACATTGGCTTCCTGTTAAGTTTCGAATAGACTACAAACTATTACTTCTCACTTATAAAGCACTAAATGGTTTGGCTCCCATATATCTATCCAGTCTTTTAACTCGCTACAATCCGCCACGCTCCCTGAGATCTCAAAACTCTGGGCTTCTAGTAGTTCCTAGAATAGCAAAGTCCACTAAAGGTGGTAGAGCTTTTTCACATTTAGCTCCTAAACTCTGGAATAGTCTTCCTGACGGTGTTCGGGGCTCAGACACACTCTCCCAGTTTAAGTGTAGATTAAAAACATATCTTTTTAGCAAAGCCTACACATAACACACATCACATCATAACCTTGTGCTCCAGAACATCTGATCACATGCACATTATCAACTTGTGCTGTTAATATCATGAACAGCAGCTACGCTAATTGCTCTCCACTGCTTCTCTTTCTCTCCCCATCCCGAGACACCCTGAGGTTTGGCCAGCTCCAGTCACCTCCCACCTCGTGATGATTACGGACCTTTGAAGAAGTAGATGCCGAACTCACAAACATCCCGAACCATCTAGAGACGTACCAGTGCCATTTGGATCCCGCTACATGTGTGGAGTTTGGCATTGGACCTCCTGGAGTGTTAAAGGCTCTGGCATGGAGAAGCTGATGCTGGATCTGTGGTGATCACAAATGCTGAGCTCATAAAACTCGGAGCTACTAACCATATAGACTGTATAAGACTGCAGAAAGAACATCACTTATAATCTTATACTCCAGTAATCATGTTAGTTCTCACTCTCCAGTGTTCTGTACTGTTGAAAGATTTATGATCAAACTCTTGATGTCACCCAAAATGAGGATGGGTTTCCCTTTTGAGTCTGGTTCCTCTCAAGGTTTCTTCCTCATAACATCTAAGGGAGTTTTTCCTTGCCACAGTCGCCACAGCTTGCTCATCAGGGACAAATTCACACCATTCACCTTCACTGTTGATTTGTGTAAAGCTGCTTTGAGACAATGTCTGTTGTGAAAAGCGCTATACAAATAAACTTGACTTGACTTGACTTGATTTATCATCACTCTGATAAGAGATGCAGAGACATATCAGCAACACATCTGGGAAACCATTAGTAGACTGGGTTTTTAATAGGCATCATAATTAGTGGTTTCACTTTACCAGCAATGGACATTAAAGACATCTCTTGTTTGTATTAGTTGGTATGGAAACAATAGAGTAAGAAAGACATTTTTGGGACCCCATATAATGAATGATATGTAAATCAGCAATCATTTGAGATATCTGGTTTCACTTCCTGCAGCCCCAGAATTACCCTGCGCAGCTGACAAGAAGGGAATGTCAGTTAAGCAACCTCTCTGTACAACTTTGGTGGGCAGAAAACCATCTCAAAATGTGGATGAGCTGCATAGGTACCACATGAGGCTTCACTCCTGTCAGTCATGAATAGAAGCTTGAGGCTATAGTCAGCACAGACTCACTAACACTAGTCCGTTGTTCATTGGCAAAAAGACAAGGTAATGTTTTTACAATCTGCATCGATCTAGTATCTGTAAGCTTAATGTATGTTCACTGTAGCCTTAGACTCCTTCTTGGCTGACAGTATTGCGTTCCTACTGTTGCAGCCCAGCCGGCTCAAGGATCGAAGTACATTCTAAAATGCATTAATTAAGTAAACATACACTTCCTATCAGCTTGACCCAGTCCACTTGAGCCATTCCTCTCTGTACTCTTTCATCAGCAGACCTTTCCAACCTCAAAACCACCATTCTGTATAAACTCCTGAAATATGGAACCATATGCACATATTTTTTTAAAAGTTTAATATAAGGAAACACTTACACTTATATTAGTGCATGTATTTATGAAATTTGATTGCACTGAATTAATTGTGTTGCTTTGAAATTAAATATTTATCAAATAAGTTATTATTAGTCAGATTACACATACTATAGGTTACACAAGTGGCTGATCACATGTACTAAAACATCCAACATTTAAACAACTGTCTTATTGCAAGTTGGACTGACAGCATTGTATTTGTAATTTCAAAGTACTTTTCAGGAGTCAAGTCTCTAAGTACCCCCTTTTAAACATCTCTGTTTTTATTCAAAAAATTTCATCTCAAAATCAATCAGCATCTTAGAAAATATAATGAGAAAAAAAAGTAATATTGAAGTTCCACTTACCGGCCCATGTTTTTTTTTTTTTTTTTTTAAGAAATAATAAAACCTTACAAGGTAAAGCCAACACACACTTCTTTAAGAAACTGAGCTACAATTCTGTTCTTTTTCTCAAACAAATGTTTCCCAATGCTTTCAATCTCTAAAATCTGACCATTTTATGTAACAGATGATGTAACACATGCAATAGAAATAAGCTATCTGAATGAAAGTAAAAATAATGAATTCAGAATCAATAATGTATAAGGTAATTCACTTTCATTAATAACTCGTAAAAGCTTAAACCCTGTCATCAAATATTATTTACGATTTGTATTACTGCGATGCTTTCTATTACTAAATTGCTAAATAGTGATACTACTAGTGGATATTCAAATGTACTTCTAATCACAGTGCTACTTTATGCTTTAAGTTACTTTGGTCTTCTATTGCTATAGGCCAGAAAATGACCATGCAGATATTACAACTTGCACTGAAGCATTTATATACAAGGTGTCCTAAAGGTTATAGGGAGGTTACCAAAAAAATTGCAGTCACAGCAAATCCATTATTGTTATATATATATATTATTGTGAATGGATTTAAAAAATAAACTATCAATTTATCTAATAAAATAATAAATCTGATAATCTATTTAGCATTTTTGGAAGTGGTGAGGAAAGAACTGTATATGGCTTTAATGTAGGTGATAAGAGAAACAAACCTTTTTTAATGGATTTTTCATTCATGTATATATTTCATGTATATCAAGCCTTAAAGTTAACTGTAGTATAAGAGGAATAACACACTTTAAGTCATGTTGTTATTGAAAAATGATCATCACACCATCTATCGCTGAGTATTTTTCCCATTATAAAATCAAGCCCTGGTGTGTTTTCTTCCTTACTAATTGTTATATCCATATATTGTTATAATCCTTACTATTGTTATTATTATACAACATATGAATAGCTTTTTAAGGGTTAGTTTAAATATATTTTTGAACGTTCAGGTTTAGTTTGTCTTAATTGTTATTACTGTAAAACAAGGCTAATTTCAACATCTAATCTACAGAAAAAAATTTGCAGAAAACTTTTATTCATGTCTTCTTATATTTTACACATACTGAACAGACAGAAATTTAGACTCCCATGATACATTATTTCTCATGATCTTAAATTGAATTAGGACTGTAAGAAAGAGTTTAAGATACAGTGATTTTGATTTGTTTAACAGTCTTTAGTTATAATTGCATTTACACCGTGTATACTGTGTACTCTGCTGTAAAGCTTAATTGAATCGTCATGTATAGTAAATTGTTGATCGTTATTGTACAGTTTTTCTTCTTAAACGCAAAATCTGTGCTTTATGACTAATAGGACACCGTGTATATTAAAATCAGTACCAGAATGTGATACCTTACTGCTATTTACAGTGCATTTTCATATTAAGCTACAAGTAAAAGTGTGCAGGGTGTTTAACTGTTACTAGAAGCAGTTCAGAAAATGGTGTTAACCATACTGGCCAATGGAAAAAGCCCCTGAGTCATTAGAGAACTTGTCTTCAGGTCTGACTGACAGCTGGCTGTGATCTCTGGTCCGGTACATGCTACTGCTGTAGGAGGGTGATTTTTCAAGTTGTGCATCTGACACCTAGAGCAAAACAAATAAACCAGAAGCTGCTGCATTTGTTGTTATTTAAACAAAAGGAAACAAAAAGTAATCATTCTCTAATAAATTGACATACCTCTTCAAATTTTCTTGCCTTGTACTGATCAGCTCCTTTCAGGAAATTTAGGAGGATTATATCACAAAGAACGGCCCCCTAAAAACAACACGTAATTCGAAAAAAGAACATCAATTCAAAACAAGTCAAAAAAAATATACAAACACTTTCCATAGCTGCATTTTTTTACAAGTTAAAATAACACTGTCCTTAAAAGGTTAAATTTAATTTACATTGTAAGCACACACTTTTTTTTACAAAATGATTGGAAGCAATAAATGCAGAATTAATTTTTGTGGTAAATCTGTGATTGGTGCTGGTTAGTTAAAGTTCTGTAACTGCCCTTAGGTTTGCTACTGAAAGCCTTTAGATGTACATGAATTAACAGTATGCTGTCTTCTCTATTCTTCTCATTTCAAAAGCATTGCCCTCTTCTAGGCTTAATATCACCTGTAAACTGAAAATTAGAACTAATAAATACTAATACATTTGTAGGTCCAGATGTTTAAAAGGGAACCCCAAAGGTCAAAAAAGGGAATTCTGTTTAACATATTGTCTTAAATTTGAGTTTAGAGATGGATTATTTAACTTCTGAACACCCTTATTTTGAGTGATTTGTGATAGAAGGGTATCTGCAAGAGTGAAAGAGAAAGTGTGGCGAGACCTGCTGTGTTGTATGGTTTAGAGACAGTGAGTAAAAGACAGGAGGTGGAGCTGGAGGTAGCAGAGCTGAAGATGTTAAGATTTTCATTAGGATTGACGAGGATGGACAGGATTTAAAAAAAAGGTTTATTAGAGGGATTGCGCATGTAGGATGTTTTGGAGACAAGGTGAGGGAGGGCAGTTTGAGATGTTTGGACATGTGCAGAGGAGGGACATGGGGTATATCTTTAGGAGAATGCTGAGGATGGAGCTGCCAGGAAGGAGGAAAAGAGGAAGGCTAAAGAGGAGGTTCATGGATGTGGTAAAGGCAGACATGCAGGTAGTTGGTTTGAAAGAGGCATATGTAGAGAACAGGGTAGCATAGAGACGGATGATCCACTGTGGCGACCTCTAACGGGAGCAGCCAAAAGAAAAAAGAAGAATGAAGCGTTTTTTTACTCCTTGCAATTTAAATGCATGAAAATTAGGCATTTTTATGAACCACAGAAGCAAGCAATAAAATTCCCCTGCCAGAAAAGCTGAAGGTAAAAGGGACATTCTTAGCACATGTATGGGATGGCAGATCCAGAGATTCATATTTCACTGGTGTTAATGTTCCACTGGTGAGTAAAAATGAAGATCAGTTTTTTTCTTATCCATTTTAAAGGCTGTTTAGTATACACTGCAATCATGGCTTTCAAGCAATGTTACAGGAATATATTCAGATCCACCATGACCCTGATCAGGATAAGCGAGCTTGATGAAATGAATGTTCTTCTTACAGCATATTAGGAAACACATACTCTCAACAAAATGCAGGATAAAAGTCTAATAGTTCACAAATTGTATCTAACAACATGCGGTTGAATATTAACATATAATTATATCGATATAATCAAAATGTAATAATAGCTGATTTGATTAGACTGTACACATTAACTCAAAATATTTAAAAGAACACAAACTTACCACACCCACAGACGTGAAGGCAGCCACCATATTGATTAGAGTAGGGATCATATTAAATTTCCCTGCCTGCAAAAATGGCAGAAAATTGTGTGAACAGAAGGCTTATTCGCACTTACACACATATACATATACACATATTCAGACAGCCTTTATTTATGGAAACATTGAACCAATTTCTTGGAAACTCACATCTCCATTGACCATCACATCAAATCGGATCGCGACTGCCTTCAGCAGAGTGCGGTACTCTGTCCCATTCTCCATCTTAAAGTACTTTGCGAACCTTAAAGCAAAATTATGCATATGAGCTTCAAGCGCATTTTCAAGCTGAAGAGTTATAATTTGACAAACTGTTTTACTGAGACCTGACTGTTTCATGTACAAGTAAGTATTATTTAGGAAAGAAACTAAAAGTGCATTCCTAGTTTGTACCTACCTAAAGTTGTACCCTGGAGATACACTAGTTTTCTCAGACATGGCATCCAGTCGAGTAAAGGAGTATGCAGGCTTACAGTCATCCTCTGATTTATCCAGATCACACACCCAGGCTATCTTTATGCCTATCACTCCACCCTGAGAGGTAGGTAAAGGAAGGAAGGAAGAAAGAAAGAAAGAAAGAAAGAAAGAAAGAAAGAAAGAAAGAAAGAAAGAAAGAAGGAAAGAAAGAAAGAAAGAAAGAAAGAAAGAAAGAAAGAAAGAAAGAAAGAAAAAGAAAAAAGAAAGCAAGCAAGAAAGGAAACAACAGTGCGAGGAGCAATTTGTACTTTGTTTTTATTAGAATTAATTAAATTACAAGAGAATGCAGACTCACTTTATTAGCCAGCGTGGTAAAGTTCTGATGGCTAAACCGGATTACATCTCCCACTCTGAATATGGGGCAGTAACTGTTTTGTTCAAAGTCAAATTTGCACTTCTTTATATAACTGCTGTTGATGTTGGGTAAGAAGTTTCCTCTGTGTTAGAAAAAGAGTGATGATGTGAGACACTGCAGGCCAGTGTGTGCAACTGAAACATGTTAGAATACGTGTATATGAAAAGGGTTGAATTTTATTGTATCTATTTAGATTTTTACTACCATTACAATACTACTACCACTGCTAAGACTACTACTACTACTACTGCTTTTGCTACTACTACAACCACTACAACTACTACTACTACTACTACGACTTAATACCACCACTACTACTACTACTACTATTACTACTACCACTACTACTACTACTATTACTACTACCACTACTACTACTACTACTATTACTACTACCACTACTACTACTACTACTACTACTACTATTACTACTACCACTACTACTACTACTACTACTACTACTACTACTACTATTAACACTACCACTACTACTACTACTACTACTACTACTACTACACTACTACTACTACTACTACTACTATTACTACTACTACTACCACCACTACTACTACTACTACTACTACTACTACTATTACTACTACCACTACTACCACTACTACTACTACTACTACTACTACTACTACTATTACTACTACCACTACTACTACTACTACTACTACTACTACTATTACTACTACTACTACTATTACTACTACCACTACTACTACTACTACTACTACTACTACTACTATTACTACTACTTAATACCACCACTACTACTACTACTACCACTATTACTACTACCACTACTACTACTACTACTACTACTATTACTACTACCACTACTACTACTACTACTACTACTACTATTACTACTACTTAATACCACCACTACTACTACTACTACTACTATTACTACTACCACTACTACTACTACTTAATACCACCACTACTACTACTACTACTACTATCACTGCTAAGACTACTACTTAATACCACCACAACTACTACTACTACTATGACTTCTACTACTACCACTGTTGAAACTACTACTATTTTTCCTTTTACTACCACCATTACCACTATATATGCTATTAACACCACTATTACTGCAACCGCTACTACTTCTATTCTTACCACTACTACTATTACTACCGTAAGTACTGCAATGGTTACTACTACTACACCTCCTACTTTTATTATCACTACTAGCGTGATCAATACTGTACCACTTTCACCACTACTCCAACACTAATACCACTACCAATAATCTACTACTATTTCCACTAATAACATCACCACTACTCTACCACTATTACCACTACGACTATCACCACTATTACCAGTATTATCATCACTACTCTACCACTATTAGCACTATTACCTTCACCACTACTCTACCACTATTACAACTACTAAGAATGATAACGATAATAATAATAATAATAATAATAATAATGTTAATAATAATAATAATAATAATAATAATAATAATAATTATTATTATTATTATAATGATAATAATAATAATAATAATAATAATAATAATAATAATAATAATAATAATAATAATTGGGTCCTCACTTTGTGAAGTTGAAGCGGGGAAAGCGAATGCTATTTTTAATAAATATGGTGAAGTTCTCAACCTCCATCATAGGTGTTCTAAGAAACAGTAGATCCATTGTATTTATACAAACTGAACAATGAACACATCCATTGAAATACAATGCATTAGAAAACAACTTTCAGTGTACTAGACAAAATCCACACATACTCAACATACTAAACATACTTACATTGGAATGTCATCAATCTCTGCAGGACACCATCCTCTTATCTGACAGGTTTTTGCAGTACCTATGTAGTTCACACACTTTCCTGTCAACAAACCTGACAGACAATGTTGTCAGTACATACAGTACACATTCAAACACTTGGAAATGTTGTGTGAGTGGTACAGAATTAATACATCTTACCATTCGAGCCTGGCTTTGACATTAACTTTGTGCAGTCGTCATCATGTTCACATTTAAATTTTCCCTCACTCTAAAACAGACACATGCAAATAAAGAGAGAATTATTCCATTGTTGCATTGCTATACATTCTTACAAACATCCAGAGACTGAGGTACATTGTGATGATGCTGATAATAAGCTGTAGCGGTGATATAGTTGCTTTACTTACTTCAGGACACAAACCCTGCACCTGGTTCTCTGTTATGATGAGTTTAGTAATGATGCAGAATACTGAAGCTCCCTAAAGAATAAACACACACACACACACACACACACACACACACACACACACACACACACACACACACACACACACACACACACACACCAATATATCACTGTACATAGAGTACTAGAGTACTTTCACTTCCACACAATACAAGAACAGCTTTTAACATTTTACTTCTCTTTAATCAAATATGTAAAACAACAACAACAAAAAAAACAACAAAAAAATGACAAGGCTTTTTAAACCATTGTATTATTGTATAAGTCTTGAATACAAATAATGTAATTATAGAGAAGACATGCCAAATGAATGAAATTAATCCAGGTTTTCTTTTTTTCTTCTTCTTTTTTTTTATTTTTACCCCTGTGCACTGGGTTAAACAGGCTTAATTGGCTAAACAGACCTGTGAAGGTGTGACAAAGTCTGCAACATCCATGGTTTTATTGTGGTGTTCTCCAAATCCTTTAACTTTTGTCATCACAGATGATTCGATAGCAGTGTCTCTCTCTTGATAGGCCTTTTCATATAAAAATACCCAACTGTCAGAATGACAAAGAAAAAGAATAGCAAAAGATCAAGAGAAATAGAGAGAGAGACATAGACAAAGAGACAAAGACAGAGAGAGAGAGAGAGAGAGAGAGAGAGAGAAAGAAAGAGAGAGAGAGAGAGAGAGAGAGAGAGAGAGAGAGAGAGAGAGAGAGAGAGAAACAGGAGATGGGAAGTGTAAAAAAAAAGACTGCATTAATTCATATCCATCTTGAGATATGTGCACTTTCTATTAAGCCACACAAGACTGTATTGTCTAGGTGTAAAGTTTTTTTTTTCATTTTTTTCCATAGTAAAATAGTACACATATTTGGAAGCTTATTATGTATTTTCTGACTTTTTGATTAACAATATTATCTAGTTATAAAATTAAGTATGGGGGACATTAGTAGTGCAGTGCCCACACACAATTATCTTTTCTTTTTTTTTAGCTTCAACCATATTTCATCTTAATCTGTTTTAATCTCAAAAATCTATTTGTGTTACTGGTGTTCTGACCCATAAAGAGAAAAAAAAGGCAAATTAAACAATGTTACTCTCACATTAATACCTGACACTGTGAATTCATTTACAAACACTCCTCAATGACTTTTTAATCTCTACAAAAAATCTATTTCACTTCCTAATAATGAAATTACTTTTAAGCAGCCTTACCCAACAAAGTAAGATATTATAAGCAGCTGTACAAGTCGATTGATGATGCCGATGGTCCAGCTCTTCACCACCACAGACTTTGTCGTCTCGTAAGTGAAGAAATCTGTTATGAAGCCCCACATCTTTTAAACACCACTGTAAAAAACAGTACACTATACAGTTGTATACACAGTGTCTTTCCTTTCAAAAACAAAAAATCAAAAAGGTGAAATCCAGTTCTTTGAGATTTAAGTCCAAGTCATGAAACTTTCAACCAAGAAACAATAACATTTTACAACAGAAAAAAACTTTTCTAGTCTTTCAAGACAGAACCAGGATTAAGACAAAGAGCTGTTTGTGTGTTGCGAGTCATCTTTTAGTGTGCTGCAGAACCTCCCTCCCTCCAGCACTTTCTTTATAGTCCCCTCCTCTTTTCTGGAAATTACATAACATCCCAAATTGGACAAGAATGAATCAATAATCAGTAAGTGGCCTAATAGCACACAATTGTGTATTAAGTGGCAACATGTTTGATAGCTTAAGCAGGTGCTTGTTATATAAATTAAAACAAGTGTATTAGTAACTAATAAACAATAGTTTTCTTTTTGATGGTTTTAATAATAAAATAATAGAAGAATTATGCAATTTCCATAAATAATGATTTGCCCTATTCCAGAAGACAAATAGAACAACAATTCTGAAATAAACTTAATTTGTTTTTGATTATCATTTCAAATGTTTCTTGCTGCAATTAACTACATCTAATCTAATGATTTCTATATTCTGGAAAAGTTAATCATCCAGAAGAAAAAAAAAAGTCACTTCAGACTAGATTTCCCAATAATGTGTATAACAAAACATCAAGATCTCAATTCAATGCTCTGGTGCACTTCTAATCAGTGTCCACTACATTAACAAGTTTATCAGGCAAAAATTATATTTAGAAAATCACTTATAGATAGATATTTATACAACAGTACATTAGAATCCTCTAATTCTATTGATGTTGATTAGTTTTCTATAAGAGAATCTCAGATAATAGTGAATGGTATAGTTTAAGTAACAGGTAAAATACTCATTTAGACTCAATTAGATTGTAATGTTCACTGTACAAGTAAGCATAGAAATGATAACATGTCCAAATGAATATTTCACCTGTTATTTAAACTACAGCATTCACTATTATCTGAGATTGGGAAAACAGTAAATAATAGCGTATAGAGTTAACACTTTGGTGATAACCATAGTTCAGAGTAAGATAAAAATACAAATTCAATACATACAATGCTATATATGTGTTTATATTTTTTTATATGTGTGTGCGTGTGTGTGTGTCTTTTTGCCTGATATTTGGTGTTCATATCCAGAGAATTGCGGACCATACATATAACATGTATACATGTAATATGAAAGTGCATACCTTACTGTGTTTTTTCTGAGACTGAAGATGTCAATCGTTATCGTCAATATTCTTCATATGTTAATTCAGTTCAGTTTATTTGTATAGTGCTTTATAATAAGAAATTAACTGTATGGTGTAACAGACTGCTTTATATACATATGACAATAAACTCCAATTTCCAATCGAGTGACTGGTCACGTGAATTGAACATATTTAATCCAAATCTGAATAACTCAAACATTTTATTAAATATGCAACAAAGTGTTCTGTAAAAGTTCAGGAATAGAGTTCGCAATGACTAATAAATAGACAGTTTTAATCTACACATTTAAATCTGCACTACAGGGGATCAGTGGAAATGATTTAGTAGTGAAAGAGATCCCTGCCCATGAAAAGTTTGAGAACCCTTGGTCTAAACTATTTTCTGACAAATAACAGTAGAGTGACATTGTACAGTGGTGATCCCTAAAATGACAATCTATCATTTATAATAATCCACTAATTAATAATTGATGTGCAAGAGTTCATGCATTAAATTCAGTGAAAATATCATACGATATAATTCTTCAGTCAGTACAGATCAATAAATAATCATTGGCATCTCAGCCACTCCTGTGCTCAACATAGTCAGCATTTCAGAAGTGAAAATCATTTTAAAACACAATGTAAAAGATTCCAAACCTTTTCTTCCTGTTGAAATGTATTCTTTAGTAGCCTTGGCGAACCTTCCTATCTTGACCTTCGTGGAGACAGGATGCTCCTGTCTTTGCTGACCTGTACATTTTGTGCTATCGCGTGACTGGATGTTAGAAGACCAAGGGCGTTCAGTTAGAAGATAGCTATAAGCTCATCCTGTTCCCTTTTCTTATGCACATATGTTTCTGACCCCTATCTCTGTCAACACACGATAACTCCGTGTCGCAATGACCTCCCCGCCTTTCTTACACACTATGGCTTGGACTGATGTGTATATCTACCCGGCTTTGCAGCCCAGTTCTCTGAGCAGTTGTATTGAATAAACCAGACTTGATTTCATTCGTGTGGGTTGTTCTTTCATTGCTCCGGAGCGCTCCTAAGGCTTTGCAGAGAAGAGACACAGACGAGAGGGCAACGTTGTGGTCTAACGTACTTCGTTACTCCTTATATTGACAATTTAGCTGGTTGGACTGAGGCAACCCCTCAGATTCCATCATACCCTAGAGAGGGTACATTTGATCCAGGATATTTGGCCTCCGCATATCGCATGATTTTCGAAGGACTGGGAGATCTACACTGGGATTTTAATTATATGCGGGAAAGTTATGGACGGTGGTATGAGATGAAAAAGGTATGGGATGAGTCTAAGAAAATTTACACTCCAAAGAAGGTCCTTAAGGCCATTCCCAAGCCACAGAAAAAAAAAGTGTTGTGTATCTTCGACCTCTCCGCCCATTTCTCCTGTTGAACCGCCACCCTATTCAGGCGAGGAGCAGAAAATGCCGCTGCTTAGTGCTCCTACCTTCGATCCCCCACCTCCGGTGGCCAATCTATATCCATCGCTAGCCGCGATGAAGGTTACTAGAATGTTTCATGTGTTACTCACAACAATGACTTTCCTCCAGTGTTATTGTCTGTGGAGTCCTCCCTGTGGGCTGATTACAAGGATGAGGTGGGTCCTGTTTCGTGTCCTCCATACGAGGCCAAACATTTGACGCCTGTGTTTATTAAACAATATCCTTTATCACCTGAAAAAACTACTGTCCGGTACCTGGGCTATGAACTCTCTCAGGGTTTCAGGAAACTGACTGCTGAACGAATACAAGTCATCATGGACACTCAGCGGCCTGCCACTAAACAGGCACTGCAGGCTTTCCTCTGCCTTATCAACTACTGCCGTCAGTGGATTCCAGACTGCTCTTTGTATGACAAGTGTCTGCGCACTGCAGTGAAGCACTCTGATCCCTCAACCGCGCCCTTGACATGGAATCCAGAAATGCTGACCGCCTTCGGGGCCTTGAAACGAGCCCTGTGTACGGCTCCCACACTGGGACTGCCTAACTACAGCCTTCCGTTCCACCTGTACGTGGCAACTCAACCAGGAACAGCATCTGGGGTGTTGGCTCAGGAACAAGGGGGAGGCATGTGACCTTGTGTGTTTCTTTCAAAATCCCTTGACTCCGTGGCTCAGGGTTTGCCGGCCTGTCTTCGTGCCGTTGCCTCCTGTGCTCTGATGGTAACTGATGCTGAAAAGATCGTTCTATCTCATCCTCTGATTCTGCACACCTCACATCAGGTAACACAGATTTTACGCAATGTAAACACACAGCACATGTCTTCCCAACGTCGTTCAGGGTATGAGACTGTTTTGTTGGCCACTGAGCAGTTAACTATACGTCCCTCGTCTTCCCATGACACTGTAGCTCACGCCCTACAGCGCCTGCTTAATGCACGGGATGACTGTATGGGGGGCTCCGACCATGATTGCCTCACCGAAATTGTCAATGACACCAGTATTCGCCCTGACCTATCCTCTGTTCCCCTACAGATAGGCGATGTTCTCTTTGTTGATGGCTCCTGCTCTAAACCTAGTGATGGTGTTTACCTTTGTGGTTATGCTGTCTGTCGCCTGCCTAACACTATCCTTGAGTCTTTCTCTCTTCCTTTTTCTTCTGCACAGGCTGCTGAACTATTCGCACTCACCCCCGCCTGTGTCCTCGCGGAAGACACCAACGTCACCATTTATACTGACTCCCGTTATGCCTTCGGGGTGGCTCACGATTTCGGCCGCATCTGGCAATCTCGGGGCTTCACTGCCGCTGATGGCAAGCCTATTTCGCACACCTCGTTAGTACAAGATCTAATCACTGCCTGCCACCTGCCCCGTTCGTTGGCTATTGTAAAAACTAAGGCGCACTCCTCTGGTGATACAGACGAGGTGCGGGGTAATAGTCTCGCCGACCGCATGGCTAAGCAAGCTGCGGCCTCACGCCCTATGCCACCAGATTTATCGCCAGCCATGGTGTCTGTTAATACCATGATCAGCGCTGTTCTACCTGACATGGACCTCCCTTCACTGCAGGCTTCGGCTTCACCTGCTGATCGCCTATTTTGGACGAGTCAGGGTGCTACTGACTCCGCAATCGTTCTAGATGGACAGGGTCGTCTTTGCCTCCCACGTCACTGCACCCCATTCCTCGTCCGCGAGTTTCATGGTCCCACTCACCGCGGACAAAGAGGGGTGTTATATGACTTAACTGAGAATTTCTGTATAGACCACCTGTACACAGACGTGAACAACATTCTAGATAGGTGTTTAACATGTGCACAAAATAACATCTCCAAACCAGGTGCCATACACCAACACCTTCCCACACCTGAGACACCTTTTCAGGAATGGCAGATCGATTTCACGCACATGCCAAGACAGGGCCCTTTCAGATATCTTTTGGTAATGGTGGATAAATTTTCACGGTGGGTAGAAGCTTTCCCCTGTAGCAAAGAAAACGCTAGAGTTGTGGTTCAAAAGCTAACTACTGAGATAATTCCTAGGTATGGCATCCCTGTAGGAATTGATTCTGATAAAGGAACCCCATTCACTTCTAAGGTCACTCAACTTCTATGTAAGGAGCTGAAAATCAATTGGCATTTCCATATTCCGTACCAGCCACAATCATCAGGCATTGTGGAACGCGCTAATCGTACGATAAAGGACAAAATTCGTAAAGCCATGCACGCATCTGGCTCCAAAAATTGGCTGCATGCTCTCCCACTCGTTCTCGCAGATATGCGAATGACCGCACAAGTGGCCCTTGATCATCTTTCACCGTATGAACTTGTAATGGGGCGACCCTTTCCCCTCCCATGGCGACGAGGCAAACAGGCTGTGGGTACGGGGGACCTAGATGTGCATCTCAGCGAGTACGCTGCAGGGTTGCTACAAACATTAGACGATTATTGGACGCGGGTAAATGCAAGAAGAACCCCAATTCCGACCAAAAACACTCACTTTAAGGTAGGGGATCGAGTCTTGGTGAAAAGATTGACAAAATGGGAACACCCTTGGGTGAGACCCCATACAGTGAACCTGCAGACGTGATCGCTGTGACTCGTACGGCTGTATTAACTGATCTCTTTCCACAGTGGATCCACGCCGGACGACTGAAACATGCCCCAAAGTGATAATTGTTATAAAGATATATACTTAACTGTGGTGTTCTTATATGTCCTAGTGATCAGAAGTAAGAACTGACGGCCATCGGTAGAACTTATTCTTCCACAGAGTTGAAGAGGGGGAATGGTCTAAGTAAGCTCGTGGATGACCTCAGTTACACCTCAGAGTTTCCTGTGCCGCCTCTTCGGACATTCTCCACATTGCAGGAAGTGTCGGGAGAAGCAGCGAGGGACTGAACAGCAACCTCTTCTTGAGAAAAGCGCAGCCAGTGACCGGTATGGCTGCCATCGCTCTCCGAGAACCGCAGTACATGCGTTTGCGAAATTCATCTAATGATCAATACACCAATTCACATGTGTAATTATACTTATTAGTTATTAAGTATAAAAGAGGGGATTGTTGAAATGTATTCTTTAGTAGCCTTGGCGAACCTTCCTATCTTGACCTTCGTGGAGACAGGATGCTCCTGTCTTTGCTGACCTGTACATTTTGTGCTATCGCGTGACTGGATGTTAGAAGACCAAGGGCGTTTAGTTAGAAGATAGCTATAAGCACATCCTGTTCCCTTTTCTTACGCACATATGTTTCTGACCCCTATCTCTGTCAACACACGATAACTCTGTGTCGCAATGACCTCCCCGCCTTTCTTACGCACTATGGCTTGGACTGATGTGTATATCTACCCGGCTTTGCAGCCCAGTTCTCTGAGCAGTTGTATTGAATAAACCAGACTTGATTTCATTCGTGTGGGTTGTTCTTTCATTGCTCCGGAGCGCTCCTAAGGCTTTGCAGAGAAGAGACACAGACGAGAGAGCAGGGGATCTTTCTTACACTTCCCTAAAGCAAATAACCATACAGACATTTTTTTGCACTCTATCCCGTTCAAATATTTAATAGATACTCACACCCAAGGCATTTTCAAATTACCACACACATAAAAGGATAGATCACATAACAGCCAGAATACATTAAACACACACAATAAGCATAATGGTCATCCTTTAACATGGCCATAAAGAATCAGAAGAGTGACCATTAGCTTGTGGCTTTGTCTTAATGCAGAAGGTTCAACGGTGCTCGTCCCCTACCCCCCACCCCGATTTACTTTTTCTCTCGTAAAAAATATGTGCATATATCTCAAGAGCAAAACCTGACAAAGCACCAGGTTCTAAGAAAAGCAGGGACACTAACAGTATAGGCAGGTCATGTAGAGATCATGATTGCGGTCATTTAAAATGCAATGCTGAGTGCTGCACATCTTGATTTGATTCTCTTGAAACAAGAGCTTTAAAAGAGATAGAGCAAGAGAGAAAGAAGAGAGAGAGAGAGAGAGAGAGAGAGAGAGAGAGAGAGAGAGAGAGAGAGAGAGAGAGAGAGAGAGTAGGAGATGCAGAGGTAATAAAAGTGTGAGGGGTGGGTTGAGAAAATGCACTTGACTCAATACAAATTGATGAATAAAATTGCAGTAAATGTAATAAGGAGTAAAGTGGTTTGAGAGAGCAAGTGCTGGGAGAAAAATGGACAGAAAAGGAAGAGGTGGAAGAGAAATGTGGGATTTGTGGACAAAAGATATGAGAGGACCCGAATGATCTGTCACAACATTTGAAACCTGCAGTAAATACTTCCGCAATGTGTATGTGACCATACACTCATACGGATGACAATAGAAAATAAAATCTTTAAATTTAAGGTCTCTGTAAAAATGTTTTTCTGTGCTGTGAAACATCTGAGAAACAAGTTAGTTCCTGGTATCACTTGTATTATTTGTTATTCCTCTTTATTCACAACAGTTTGCCGGTGCCCACAGTCTTTTACCCATTGACACATCATAATGTGTAAAATGTGTAAAAATGTTTAATTAATAAAGGTAGAAAAAAACTTTTGTGTTTTGTGGCATAATTTCACAAAAGACCAAATAAAAAAATATGGAAAAGTTTATTTTAATGCCTGCCTCTGTCATTCTTTCATTCTAATGACCTTCAAAGCTGCCTTTTCTCTGTGTGAGTATGTGTTAGAAAGAGAGAGAGAGAGAGAGAGAGAGAGAGAGAGAGAAAGAGAGAAAGAGAGAGAGAGAGAGAGAGAGAGAGAGAGGAGAGAGAGAGAGAGAGAGAGAGAGAGAGAGAGAGAGAGAGAGAGATGGAAAGTCAGTAGGTGAGACCTTGTTTATACTGTACCTTATCTTAAATTCAATATAACAAATCACATTCTAGTATATACAGATAATACAAAAGCTGTTGTACAAAAATATACATTCATTTTACAGTTTTCAATTAATTTTCATAATTGAGAATAATATGATAAAGAAACATCTATTCATGAATTCCAAGTATAATTCAAAGTAAAGCTACTAGTTTTTGTGCTGAACAGTACATTGTAGATTGTCTGCCCTCAACCAGCAGGGCCCAAACATCTAAGATTATTATTAATGGTTCTATTTTTCTTTTTTTTTTTTTTTTTTTTTTTTTTATTTAATACAAACTTTTTTTAAATTATCTGGGATGCCCTAATTTATTTATTTATTAGAAAAAATACAGATCTTTAATATGGAAGGTACTCAAAGTGAACAAAAACATGGACAAGCAGCCTTGATCAGTGACGATGTTGCTCATTGAATAGTTTACAACATTACGTATCAGCATAAAGGTGGAGATTGGTGGTATAGCAGTAATAAGCAGTTTCTGTGGTGTGAGGACAGAGACCCTGACCTTACAGAGAGGAGGATTTGAGTCGAAATGGAGTGATCAGACAGAGTTAATGCGCACTAATGTGTGTGTATGTTTGAGTGTAGTATCGAGTTACACTCACTTGAACACTGATAGTCTCTACTGTCTGCCTCTTTAACTCCCAACATGCTCTCTGTAGTTCCACTCTAAAACCACAGCATCAACAGCTAACCTTAAAATCTCTCCATCCTCTGTGACCGCACCTTTCTTCCTCCTTTCTTCTGGTTCCCTATCTACCTTTTTTGCTTCTTACGCATGCATGTCTCCTTGTCAAAAACCACAAAGAAGCATCCACTTACTGACCTTACATTTTAAAAGAATTGCTGTGTATGTGTGTGGTTAATGGTGGAACAGAGCCATGATTCAAACCACACTGCAGAGTGCAATACAATTTATAAACCACACACACAAAAAAAGAGAAAATTCAGACTCAGGAAGCAGAAAAACAAAACAGAAATTATTAGTTTTAAATATAAAATGGGGTTTTAATGAGAAGAATGTTTTTTACTTACAGTCTGATGTTCAGAAAAACTGGACTGAATACATTGGAACATTTTGGCTGATACTAGACATCCACAAAAACCTGGTAGATTACACCAAGCATTAATAAATATCAGTTTAAAATGACAAGGGCAATAAGTAACACCAGAAAAACATGAACAATTAAATACTTACACTATGTACAATTTATGGACAAAGTATTGGGACACATGACTTTTACAGCTATATGCGGTTCTTTTCCAAACTGTTTCTACAAATTTGGAGGCACAGAATAGATATCTTTTCCTTTCACTTTAACTAAAAGACACAAACCTGTTCCAGCATGACAATGCCCCAATGCACAAAGCCGGCGACTCGAGGATATGCTTTTCATTGGTTAAAGTTGAAGATCTTGACTGGCCTGCTATAGAGCTCTGATCTCAACTCTTCTGAACACCTTTAGGATGAATTAGAACGTTGACTTCACTCCCAGGCTGTCTCACGCTACATCAGTACCTGATTTCGTTGTGGCTGACTGAGCACAAACCTCCACAAACACACTCCAAAATCTAGTGGAACGTCTTCCCAGAAAGGTGGAGGTTATTAGAAGAGCAAATGGGGACTAAATGTGGAACAGATTGTTCAAAAAACACATATGAATGATCTTATGGTCAGGTGTCCACAAACTTTTGTCCATAGGGTGTAGTTCAAACACATCATCATGATGTAAAAGTGCACTGGGGTAGTCATACTTTACTTTTTTTTTACTTCATTATATAAGGAATAAAACAAGGCTTGGGCATGCTGTTCTATGACAATAATCAATGACAGTTTGTTGTGATGTTACCAATATTTCCCAGTAACTGTACATCCCAAAGTATTTTATTCCTCTTACACCACAGCAATATGACAATGCTAAAAAGAAAAATACATATGAATCAATGGCAAGTTAATATTTTTATCTGTTCACAGTGAAACTAATGCTGTGAAACATCTGAGACACAAGTTCGTTCCTGGTATCACTTGTATTATTTTTATTCTTCTATATTCACAGCAATTTGCCAGTGCCCAGTCTTTTACACGTTGGCACATCATCATTTTTGTGTATATGTCTGTAATTTATGGTAACATGTACAATATAAACTGTTGATCCCTCTCAGGGTTTTTTGTTTTTTTTTTCTCAGTAAAAACCTCTGATTGGTTCACAGCACTGGCACTAGATGTTTTTTTCTAAAAATGTTAAATAAAAAAAATCTCTAAAAAAATGTCACCATATCCACTTTATACAAGAAATCTGTTCATGTGTATGTTGTTTCTATAGAAATGATAAATCAGAACGAGTTCATTAATAATAATAAAAAAACTAACTGTTCTAACTAATCAGAACAGACAATTCTACAACGTTGTGGTATTATATGTCATAGCAAATCATGTCTCTATATCCTTTCAGCTTTTTAAAAGCAGTATAATAAACACTAGACATGAAGAGTGTCAGACTACAGTCTTGCAAAAGGCTTCATCAGAGTAGAGCGTTCCACCTCATTTATCACTCTGTTTAAATTATGAATTCATTTCCAAAGCTTTTATAAGCTGAATTTGTGTTGGAAGAGAGAACACAGTGCAGCACTTCAAGACTTGAGGTTGACATTCCCGGCTAAAACGATCAGACTTATTCAAGTAAGTCATACAGTGGGGCCCAAAAGTCTGAGAGATCATTGATGATCATTATCTGAATGATCATTATCTTGATGATCTGAATGATAATTATCAGTAAGTGAAAAGTCAAATCTGAGAAATACAGTATTGTGACTCCTCACTTTTCCAGCCATAAAATTAGAGACAATTTTAAGTTTTTGGATGCAGAAGTATTACATTTTCGTTTCACTTGAACTAGGAGACCTAAACCTATTCCAGCATAATGAAGATATAGTTGGCATGGTTGATGATTGCTAAGGAGTGTTGACTAAAAGCAGTGTTCAGTTTCAGGGATAAACCTTAGAACAAATCTGCCCATTTATGCAAAGGAGTTGAAACGGTCAATATCACAGTCTACTTTTACATTGAAATGAAGACCTAGAAAGTCAATTATTAATCAAAATTCAAAGACTTTCTGCTATTTCCAGTTTAGAACACAGTTTTTGGACCCCGCTGTATTCACACAACATTTGCTACTTAAAATTCTAGCATCAACCAGCTAAACAGATACGTCAGTAATACACGTTAGCATGGGTTACACAGATACATACTGAATAGATAAAATAGAGCATGGGCAGAGAACATTATTGAGAGAACACATAGAGGGTTTTTAAAAGACAGAGACAGGACAGCTCCATAATCCTGTCTTTTTCTTTCATGATCGGTTTTGCCAACAGCGTCTTAATCTGAGCCAGACTCCTCTGAGCTGGGAGTGCTTTGTTTTTCTTCATCAGCCGAGCCCTGGTGGAAGTTAACAAACAGAGGAACACTTGATAATTAGTCAGAATAAAAAGCCCTTTTCACCAATGGGGAATGGTACTCTTATTAATCATCTGAATTACACTTAAAGGACTTTAACATACTTTTTTTTAATAACATTTACATTTATGGCATTTGGCATAGCTTGTGGCAGCATAGTGGTGGTGGGATTTGAACCTGTGACCTTCCGATAACTTCTCGAGCTACCACCTTCCCCATAAACAAGCATGCCTCCATGTCAAAAACCACAATAAAGCTTCAACTTACTGACATTATATTTCAAAAGGATTGCTGTGTGCGTGTGTGTTTGGTAAAGAATCAAACTACACTGCAGAGAAAAATACAATTTATGAAGCAAACACAATTAATGCATTACATTTGAATCATATTCAATTTGTTTACTTTTTAGAAGAATTTCTGTTATGTTCTTTGGCCCGAATCTTCTCCTCACCCCTCGCTGTTTTCTCTCCGTTTCTCCATTTTTAATTCTGCAACGTTTTCTGTGTTAAACCTGTCCAGGGGTCTCATTAATAAACGTAGCGTAGGCACAAAACGAGGCTGAAAACGTGCGCATACCACTTTCCACGATAGTTTTCCTGTAAGTAAAGTCTGAGGCGTGCGAACGCACAATGTGGATATACAGAAGACACAAAAGGGAAATTGGCGACACAGATAGCGTGCACAAACTTCGTGTAGAAAGTGATGTACGCACGGTTCTAGCCCTGTTTTGTTTATAAAACATTTATAAATGAGACCCCAGAGCTGGCCAGAGTTTAGCGGGTGGTGCAGCAGTGATAATGTGTAGTTATATGGACTAAATAAAGTATCGAGGTAAATTATTTGGACAGGAACTATGCTCCAGTGAGGGGAAAGTGTAATTCTACAGTATACAAAAACCTCCTGTGTAATTGTGTGCATCCAACTAGTAAATGCAACAACAGTTTGGGGATGGTGTATGAGTGTGGCGGTCACGTGTCCACATACTTTTGGCCATATAGGACATGTTTTGACCTCGATGTGTAGAAAATGACCTCATACATGTCTGGACATTTGTCTTCAAACATATTGTTGTATATTTATCAGGGTTTTGTAAAACACTGAAATACGTTGTCAAACTTGCAACTAAAACACCAGGCTAATAGCCTATTATGTATGTTCTCATATTTGTATGCAGACTTGACATACACACGTTCGCAAGCACGTGTGTATATGTGATTATGCGCCCTTACCTTGCGCTTGCGACCTCTGCCCCGGTTGGACTCGGAAGAACTCTCCTCACTGGAGATGAACTCTGGACTCTTAAAGCTGTCATTCCCACCAGCAGCCCTGTTCCTCTCTTTCTCCCTTCCTTTACCTAACTTCTTTTTCTTCTTCTCCTCATTCTTTTTTCCTTTCTTTCTTGCTCTTCGTGAAGAATTAGAAAAAAAAAAATTTGCAAACAACTAATTATTATTGATCCATTATGGGTCATAACAGCTATTATAAGCTTCCACATTGCCTTCTCCATTAGGCCATACAGGCACAATCAGACATATGTTTTGCAGTTCTAAAGAACATGAACAATCCCATACTGATTAAGAGGCCGATATACTGTATGTGTGATATGTAATGTACTGTATTCATAGAAACCTTTTAGAGAATCTCTGTATTATATGTCCTCTATGATCCATACTATTGTACCAAACTCAGACAAAAATACGCATTATCTGCAAACTCTGAGACAATTTGAGAACAACTATGGATTGTTAGACTGCTTATTTGCCTTACTGCAGGCATCTGTGAATCAGAAAAAAAATAAATGTAATAATATAGAAAATCCCTAATGCACTGGCTTTGAAACTGAATCATGGAGGACATTTTGTCATGTCTTGGAGTAAGCAATAATCCATATTCTAAGAATCCAGCCGTGACTGAAAACCTGAAACAGTAAATAGAGCTTTTGTGAACAGCTTGTGTGAAGTACTTTTTTGAGGTGCTTCCACCACTTTCTCTGTATTCCTTCATCGCTCGCTCGTATTCTTTCTTCGCTTCCTCGGCTTTTCCGTCCCACTCCTGTCAAACAGGGAAATGGAAACATCAGCGGGTGTTTGTTCGAAAAACAACAATTGTTAATTAATAATCATTAATATGCGGCTAAACTTTTTTTATTTAATTAATTAAAGTTTTATTTATTTATTTATTTTAATATTCAGAGCCTGGTATCTATGGTAAGGCCTTTCTGCAGCCAAAATGTTGTGATAAAGCAGCTCTAACAGGGGAAGATGTGGTAGAAGATTGCATCTCCCACCAACACTGTGATGGGTAGGATCTCCTTAAAACCCTGATCCACTGAGAGACATCTCATCAGACTGTTTGACCCTTGTTCAAACTTATTTCCTTTTCATTTCTTATAATTTACTACACCTTACAAGACCGTGGATATCAAGTAAAATTGTTATGCTCTCTAACCCATACATCTGTTTCTGCCTAAAAATCCTTGTTCTTCTTCAGGCTTAAATTTAGTCTGTTGTCTTAGTGTTTCAGACTAGTTCCCATTTTTGTACCTAGATTTACATTGTGTAGACTTCTTCGTAGTTTCATTTAAAAAAAAACAAAACCCTGCACCTCATTGCACCTGGGCACCTGCATTGTGTGAAAACATTTCTAAGTAGTTTCACACAAAATAAATAGATTTTCCTGATAATCAAGTTCTTAAATTTGAAATGGCTTAAATCAAGTTTACGAACGTTTGTAAACCCTGCCCAGGAATTAAAAACTCTGGGCATACCACATGAAACGAGGAGCATAGATCACCTCTTTCTTGTCTTTGCTCAGCTGCTTCCACATCTCACCAGCCTTCTTTAAAATCTCAGTGACCGAGATTCCAGGGTTTTCTGATTTAATGCGATCTCTGCTAGAGTTCAGCCACAGCATATATGCACTCATTGGCCTCTTGGGGGCACTGCTTTCTTTCATCGCCTTCTGTACAAGCCAATAAAAACATATAGATAGGTATGACATTTTATAAGCAACTTTTACTTTAAAACAACATTTCAGAATATTAGATATCAGTATAAATATAAAATATAATTGTTATACTCAATCAAAGTATGTTTTAAACACAATGGTTTTATTGAAGAATGAATTGCTTGATATATTTTAATAGTAATGCAAAAAGCCTATACAAAAAAGTCTCCAGACTTTAACCCTAATGACGAAACACTGATTATGTTAATATGCCAATTTCTATAATTGCAGGAAAGTGTAAGAACTTCGATATGAGATATGAGAATGCAGTCAAAAACAATGCAATTAAAATAGTTGATTCTACATTAAATACAATATTGAGCAGTCAGTAGTAAAACAATTGTTGTAAATATTGTCAAATTATAATTTACCTGTACTTAAAACTTACGGTACAGTTTACTAATAAAACTCAATGATACGTTGTTCCAGACTTGTTTCTACAGTTCTTCTGTCTCTGCAGGTAAAATTTCAGAGGGCATCAATACTTTTTCTTAAAAAAAACATGGCCTATTACTTCATATCTGTCAAGATATAGATAGGGACTACATTACCATGTTCCTTGTCACCTTGATTAGCACTTGTGTATATAGATTTAGCCTTCACACCACTCATTGTCTCACATTTGATGAAATTAAGTTGTTTGCTCTTGGTTCATTTTTCTAGTTATTTTGTTTCTAGTGTCTGTGTTTAATGTTAGCAAAGTATATCTCCAATGACATAAAATGATTTAATAACTATCTAAAAAAACATGTATAGAAAGCTTATTTTCTAAATATAATATAAAAAAATCAAAAGGCATTAAATGGTTGTGGTTGTGTTTGTCATTTTTGTATATAAATATTAAATTAAATATATAAATATTTAAACAAATAAACAAATGTAAATATTAAATGTGTAAAAAATTTGTGTTACATTCCCTTGACTGTCACCTCTTTTTTATGTTTTCCTTCCTTCATAGGTTTGGCCTTCTTAGCAGGTTTCTTCTTGCTCTCTTCTCCACTGTCTGCATCTTCAGCACTACTTTCACTGGCTGAAGCTTTACTGTCATACCTGTAACACAGATTCACACGCATCATGAAAAAGCACAACATTTTGCCTGCACAGTACAGACAAACAAAGATTTATTCAAAACCACATACTCTTCTGCAACATCATCATCTTCATCTCCAGGGTTAAATGATTCATCTGTGATGAGAGATTGAGTCAGGATTTAGACCTTTACAATCATATATTGTCATCCCAAGGCTCCTCTGATTGGCTGGATCAGCTGTCACTCACCGCTGCCCGCCTCAGAGTCATCACTGTCGTTGGCCTCCTCACGGATCTTCCCCTCCTGCTTCATGCGCTCCAGGTAAGCATCATGCTGATCGTCATCTGAGTCACTGTACATGTCGTCTCTGACCTTCATACCCTGCCATCATGGAAATAGAATCAACTGGATCGTGACAATGTAAACACTTTAAAATGCGTTTGATCTCATGGTTAGTCATTTTCACACTTTCACACAAAACACTTCACTTCCCACATCAGTAATAAGAATTTTATTACATCTTTCCATATTATAAACACACAGTGATCACACAATCTTTTTCAAACCCTCAAGCAATCCATAATAAACTATAAACTGACCCAAATCTGCTAGTACAAATTCCTTAACAATAAAGTATAAATGGACACTGATGTCTATATAATAAGTACTGATTACTTCGTATCCTTTCAGCACAACTATTGCATCTCAAAGATGTTTCGAGCAAGACCAAGCACACTGCATACCAGTGTAACATCGAAGGGGATCTGCAGGTATTCTGTATGTTTTAAGACCATTGCAATATGAACACTCTCTCTCCAATTTATTTGCAGCCTGGGAGGTTAAGCTTATCGATCATGTGCTTCCTTTCAGACTTTTTTCGAAATGCGTAACACACAAGGAAGCCACAATCTGCCCCCTTTTTCATGCATGAGCCCAAAGACACCTATGATTGGCTAGTATCTGTGCGATTGATAGATTAGATAAAATATCTTTCAACCTATATAGCACAGGCAGTTTTGCTAAAATGCTGTGACACTGTTGGGATTGTCCTTGCCCCTGTGTATGCTAGCTCAACCTGAAGTAGCTAACGTAAGTTACATTTTAATGCACACGCTAGTCGCCCATGCCTTACCATAGTGACCTTTTAAAAATATGAGCAAATGAAATCAAATGTTTCCATACTTTTGCAGCTTAAATTTTAAGTCCATCTAGACTTCAAATAAAATGTGTAAAATGTACATATAAAGCCTTTCATGTGTAATAAGACATCTAAAAATAATTTAGACCTGCAGGAACCCTGTATCAGAAAACACACCTGGCTGTTATTCACTCTCATAAAAGAACACACAGCAAACATTCAATTAAAAGTGCACTAAACCTACAAGGCTGGTACCAACCTTTTTCTACAGGAACACAAACACACACAAATCACAAAGACACAAAGGAGAATGAGTTCATCTGAGGACAACAAACACGAGGGGTTCACGTTCTGAAGTAACGACTGATGATATATGAGGCACGTGAACGATAGGCCCAACTCTATAAATTACTAACCTCTTTGAAGCCTCTGTTCTTGATGCTCAGTTTCTTAGCATTGACAAAATCAAACAACTTTCCATACTCTTCTCTGAAAGAAGTAATAAAGAAGAAGAGTGCAGTGGGGTGAGTGGCAAGTACCTGAAATTAGTGTCAATGACTGCAAAAGTAAAGAGTTTTTAAAAAATAAGTTCCTTGTATAATCGCATTGTGTTAATTTTCACATTTTACAATGATCTTGCAGTACTGAAACATGCATTGTAATAATGGTAATTTATGATCAGTTGTAATATTGGTAGTCTGGTGTGATGGGTATAAAATCAAAATAATACTAAGAGGTATTGTAAAGTTAACGCAATTTTTACATACAAAAGAAAATTGACTATGGTGATAGAACAACTTAACTAGGATTGAAGTAGATGTAAGTTATGTATTTCGTTAATTAGCTAATTATTGCAATGAGAATCCCTTGCCTCAAAAGTTTGTGTTAATAAGCTGCACAATTTGTTAGAGATTAGAGAAAAATAGTGTCTCTGCAAAACACCCAAAACGACTTTTTTCCACAAGATTACTTCAGTGCTAGAAATTGGGATGGATATGGTGAAAGCTCTCATATCTGCCTATATTCTAAAATCTTTATTGTTAAAGTACAGCAGCCATAGCACTCTATTTTCAAATTGCATTATATAAGTAGACGGATATTATCAACTGCCCATAGGCTTCCATTAAAAGTATGCGAATGTAGGAGCCATCCATCCTACACAGAAAGCATGTCCAATTTTGCTCACTTGACCCCTGACCACGGATGTTTGTGGCATCACTCGGACTTTGAACTTGTGATCTTCTAATGATAGTCTTTTCTGGTGCACCACTCAGAAAACTTATGAGTTAGTTTTAAGCAAAAAGTTTATCATTTTTTCCCCCTTGCACACAAAATAATAAGAAAATGTGTCTTCTGTCATCATCCACACTCTATACAATTTCCATACCACTAAAAGCTTCCTACCGCTCAATACTGCTGAAGGTGTACTGGTTGCCCTGTTTGGTCTCAATCTCAAAGTCAAAGGAGCGTGTGGTGGTGGTGCCTCTGGCAAAGTTCACACAAGCGATCTCCTCAAAGCGCAAGTGCACTGGGGGCTTGTGAACATAGATGAAACCTCTCTCCAAAGGATACAGCAGCCCTGAGCTGGCCTTATAGGAGCAAGTAATACACTGAGCACCAGAGTGACTGCAAAGAGACAGAAAGAAAAGTGATAAAGAGTGATATAAATGTCAAGACATAACTAATGGAGTAAATTGTAGGAATAAGTTGTGTGTTTTTTGCAGCTTGTGTATTTGTGCCCGTGTTACCCTTGAAAGTTTCCAGGCACTGTGATCTTCCTGTTAACAAGAGCCTTCATCACCCTGCTGACCATCTCATATAAAGAGCCAGACATGTTCTTAGTCAGCTTTCCCTCAAACCGCCTCTCTACCTCTTCCCTGCAACGAAAAGAAGTCACCGCAAGAGCATTTTTATGACTAACTTCAATATTAATTAATTCTTTATTGAGCTTCTTTGTTTAATGCAGCTTCATTGTCCATATCTTGGTCCGCTGTCAATCATGTCCTAACTTAAGTCACTTATAAACCACTTTCATGTTTTAAAGTTTTTCATCTTACTCTTTCCTCCAACTCTCCAACTCTCGTTCACTCACTCACTCGCTCATGTTGAGGGTGAGGTTTATTTCTTCGTCCTTGGAAAACAGCAGGATGAGGAAATGGTAGCGAGTTTGGCCCTGTTTAATGGGGGGATCCAAACTAATCTGTTAAAGAGGAAACAAGAAACAATGAAGTATAAAAAGCTAAATATTTCTGAGCGACTAAAGCCTCAAAAACACTGCTTAAATAGATTGCATAGGCCTTCATTCATTATTACTTTCAAGCAAAGGCAATGGCACATGAACTTGTGGGGTTTTTGTATGCACTTCCACAGACACAATTTAACACTTTATTGCTTAAAGTGATGTAAATTTATATTCCAGTGGTGTGAAAAACAGCAACAGTAAACAGCTTCCGTGTGTGTAGAAGTACAGTGAAAGCAGGTTAAAGCATTTTATGTAACCCGTGCTTTTCCTTCCTGTCACTCTGATTCTACCAATTAACCCAAAACAATAGTAAAATATTATAAATAACAACTCGTAATTTTTTTTATAATACATTATTTTGTAAACTATGCATTTATATGCTCCAGTTACTTCAGAAATATTTAAGACAAAACAACAAAACATTGTGAGATGTTGGCAACACGGCACATAAAAACGTGGAGATCCTGTGTACCAAGCTGCAGTCTTCACAACCTCTTCTCCTTTCTTTCAGATATTGATAGCTATACTGTACTGAGACCTATCATTTGATACAGACACCCATATTTTATTGCTTTTTTTCAATACTACCAGGCTTTAGAATGTTTTTTTTTACTAAAGCAACTTCACTAATAAACTCTTTTGCACACAAATTACTGAAATAAAGCAAAATAAAGTGGACAAACCTAATTAAAGCAATCCTAACAATAGAAATAAATTGCATATAAAGTTCCTTTATATGTAATCATTTCCAGTTCTTAAAATTCCAAAATCCAATTCCAATCGATGCTATTTGCTACAGGATCTGGTATCTGATATGTTTTCTCCGATATCAGATTTAAACATTTTTGCTGGTATTTGTCTGATATTGATACTGAATATTTGATCAAAGCCTCCTAAGAACTCTCCATTTTTTTATATTTCTTCAAATACTGTCTATATTCTTCTTCAGATATGGGTTCATGGCAAAGATTTAAAAAGGCTGAATTTTTTTGGACACCCTGAATTACAAACTTGAAAACTTGTTTTTTAATCTGTTTTTTAGTTAGTGTCGTTTTTTTATGTGTCAAAAATTAGAAAAGGGGTAATTTTCTTAAACATACAGTATCTCACAAAAGTGAGTACACATTTCACACTTCACAATTCAGCAACCGTTTTATTATATGTTCTCATGGGACAATACTATAGAAATGAGAATTGGAAATATTTTAGACTAGTCAATGTGCAGCTTGCATAGCAGTACAGATTTACTGTCCTCTACAAATATCTCAACATACAGCCATAATTGTCAAAATATCTGGCAACAAAAGTGAGTACCCTAAGTGAACATGTTAAAAACTGTGTCCAAAGTGTCAATATATTGTGTGAACACTAATGTTATCCAGTACTGCCTTAATCCTCCTGGGCATGGAATTCACCAGAGCTGCACAGGTTGTTGCTGGGATCCTCTTTCACCCCTATATAATGACATCAAGTAGCTGCTGGATGTTAGACACATGACACTTTTCCACCTTTTCTTTGAGGATGTCCCGCAGGTGTTTAATAGGGTTCAGGTCTGGAAACATACTCAGCCACTCCATCATCTTCACCTTCAGCTTCCTCAGAAAGGCAGTTGTCATCTTGGCAGTGTGTTTTGGGTCATTATTATGTTAAAAAACTAGTACAAGTACTAAAGTACATGTTGAAATCCATGTTTCCCCTCAATGACCCTGCAGCTCCCCAGTACCAGCAGCACTCATGCAGCCCCAGACCATGATGCTACCACCACCATGCTTGACTGTAGACAAAACACAATTTTCTTGGTACTCCTCACCAGGGCGTCGCCACACAAGCTGGACACCATCTGAGCCCAACAAATTTATCTTAGTCTCATCAGACCACAGGACATGGTTCCAGTAATTTATGCTCTTAGACAGGTTGTCTTCAGCAAACTGTTTGCGTGCTTTCTTGTAAACCAGCTTAAACCACAACCACATGTGTGTGTGTGTGTGTGTGTGTGTGTGTGTGTGTGTGTGTGTGTGTGTGTGTGTGTGCGTGTGTGAAAAATATCATCAGCAACATATACTATGTACAATCATTTCCCCTCCATATCAAATCGGCGTCCTCTAGAACATAAAGACGTCATAAAGTTCAGCAGAAAATAATATGAGATCCTTCACTCACCACAAAGAACATCTGTCTCTGGTCTTTATGGGGTAGCAGGAAGAGGCGCAGCACAGTGGTGTAGGGGATCTTATAGTCAAACGTCTTACCATGCAGATGTAGAAAGGAGGGGTAGATACGAATATCATACCTGCCCAGAAGAACATAATATTTCATCTTACCCAAGCATTTTTTTTTATTTTTTTTATTAATTTAGAATTTCTAAAGTTTAAAGGTAAAACTGCATTAAAAACCCACTTTAATTCAAATGCAGCATGCTGTTCGTGTTTGTAAGCACGTATGTATGTGAGTGTACCTTCCCCTGGGTGTAAGACATTGCAGCTCTCTGAAAATACACACAGCGTCTCCTGTAGCCTGAATCACATCTGCCTTAGAAAGAACATTCTGGGCAAATGCCTGAAACAACAACACAGTAAATTGTTGATCATTTCAATATTACAGTGTATCATAATGATATACTGTACACAGTACAGTGATGAATTTAATATTATTAACTGTTCAAGACAAAATGTTGAAAATTATTAAAATCTTTATTAATATAAAGTTCTGCTATAGTTGGGATTAGTTTTGACCTTTGATTATGTACAGATCAGGCACAACTTTATGGCAACCAATTAGGCATAACATTATGACCACCTGTCTAATATTGTGTTGGTCCCCCTTTTGCTGCCAAAACAGTCCTGACCTGTCAAGCATTAACAGCATTATCTTCCTCAGCCACCGGTTCACCACTGTTTCTTCCTTGGACCACTTTTGATTGATACTGGCCACTGAAGACTGGGAAAACCGCTCAAGAGCTTTAGTCGTCTAGCCGTCACCATTTGGCCCTTGTTCAACTTACTCAATTTCTTATGCTTGCCTATTTTTTCAGCTTCTGACACATTAAACTTGAGGACAAATTGTTTACTTACTGTATAATTGTATGTTGTGTTTATGGGTAAATTTCAGTTTTAGAATAGCCAGTGTTATCGTTGGTATATAGGACACAGGATCACTTAAAAAAATCATAGATGAATCTTTTTTAATCTAGCTATAAAAACATTCAGACATTCAACCACTGAACTGCATGAAAGTGACTGCAGAAGCTATAGAAAGTTATACACATTTATTATGTGTATGTCTGTGTCATGTACAAAAAAATGGTGTCATGTTCTTGGATAGAACTCTGGAAATTCTAAGTTTATTTACAATTATGAATTTCAATATTTTAAAAGAATCCATATTTTTTTTTATTGATATAACACCTTGTTGGACTATTTAGATTCATTGACCTCTTTTTGTGGAAAAGTCTGCCATCTATTGGTCATAGTAGGAACAACAATCTTAAAATACTGGGTAACATGCCTGCTTCAAAAATTGGGTGGTTAAATTAAATATTGAAGACATTTGGAGACTGTATTTGCATGTATGTGTCTCATGTGGGACTGTGAATGTGTTTCTCACCTCTACCGGGTCCGCTCCCTCGTCTCCTGTGGAAGGTGGGACGTAAAAACGAACCTCCATGAGTGACACCTCTGTATCATCGTTCTGATGAAACTCTAAAGTGACTTCATTCTTTCCAGTTGTACACTGGGATACACTGGAGAGTGGGATCTCAAACACAGGAGTGTCACTTACTTCAAAAGACAGCAATGGGCCTAAACAAAAAAACACACAATGATATATTGAGATGAATAAAGCACAATGGGGTGTGCTATTATTGGAAAACAACAAGCAAAAATAATTGCTTTCTGGCCAATAACAATCTGGAATTCTACAGTGCTGTGGTATAAATATCACACTTTGCATTTATAAAATAGCGCCACACTAATATAAACAAACACAATCCCAAATTATCGACCAATAACAAATATTTTTAATTAAAAAATAAACTTTGCTGACCATTGAATTTAGCAGTGCCCCAGTTCCAGCCTTTTACACACATGTCTTTCTCGATCAGCTCCATTTTGTAATTATCTTTGAAATACTCCGAGATTTTTTCAAAGTCCTGGAGAAACCAAACGTAGAATAAGTAATTACATAATTATTATTCATATATATATATATATATATATATATATTCTTCTGCTTTCAGGTATCACAGCCTTTAAACTCACACTGTCTTTGAAGCCATCGTATTTGTACACGTGTCCGCTGCTGGTGGAGAGTTTAATGCCGTGGCCCAGGCAGACTCGCCTCCACTGAGCCTGGCTGAGCTCTGAGACAGGGATACTGTCCACCTTGCCTGTCTTACTGCTTTTGTACACCACCATCTGCTTACTGAATCGCAGACGCCCATCATTCTATAACAAAAACCAGAAAGGCAAGACAAGGAATAGGGCCTCTGTAGGCCAAAATAGCTTTATATATATTTTTTTTTTAACTGAAATTTTATTTTGGAAATGTAAAGAACCCCCAATATACTTATAATTTTAACTTCCTGAACATGTTACATTATCGAATATATACTCACAATAAGTCAGCTGTGCTCGACATAATGCACCTGACTGATAATCTAATGATTTATACTGATGCATGAATAATTATGAAACAAAAATGTACAGTGTATAAATAAAGCAAAAGTAATAACATATATAGACAACATAAACAACATAAAAAAAACTATTTTACTCACTCATAACAGCACTTCTATTCTGTAAAATCTCAAGGGGAGGATTTTATTTTAATACTTGCAATACTGCTTTAAATGGAAAATGTGACAGGGTGTTTGTATGGACCATACAAATACCATTATTATCCTACTTATTTTCTTGTATCACTGAGTTTTGCAGTGTTTTTCCAACAGTTGCTTATGCATTAAAAAAATGCTCAGTATACTTTTTGCCCAGGTACAAATAGTACATTTAATGGTTGGGTAACATCTACAAAACTATTCAGCCTGGTTATCATTAGTCTTTTAACAGCCGTTACCTCACCAGCATCAGCTTTTCTCTCTTTTCTCTCTTTATTCCCCCTCCCAAAAAAAAGTGAACGTATGAGTTGCTCAGTGGTTAACGTGCTGGGTTACTAATTGGAAGGTCAGGGGTTCAAGCCCCAATATTGCCAAGCTGCTACTCTTGAGCCCTTGACCCTGTAATGTATGTGACTATTCCATTAAAAAAGTTAATACATTGAAAATAAAAATTCAGGCCAAAAGAGCAGAGTACTTCATCCTGAAGAGTTCCCCAGTGTCTGAAAGCTTACCGTCACAGCTTCACCACTGACTGACACTTGTGAAGACTCCTTCCATAATTGCTACATATATAACTTATGCTGAACAACTCATTTATTGTTCACCATACCATGAACAATACGTTTTTAAAACTAGTTTACTATGTAAAACATCTCCCACACATCCCTTTTTTAGTGTCATATAAGTTGTTACTGACACATTAATAAATGTATACATCCAGACTTTTCTCTAAATGAAAAAATAATTTAACAATTTATACGTTTCATCTATGGAGCGATGCCCCATCTCAGCCTGCAGGCTGTTTAAATGCTTTGCATGTTTGGAAATACATATCTGTGCAAGAAACTTTTCTGTTTTATGAAAATAAACAAAAAACACACAGAAGTCGTCTCACTGATGCACACGTTCACTCTATCCTGAGAGTTTCCACAGCACAGCACAGAACCTAACCCTAAACAAGAAAGCCAAAAAACATTATTCTGTATCCTGTCTGTCAATTGTTCTTTAAATGTTGATAGTGGTTATTACAGTATTTAACTTTAGTCCCCTGTATGATTGAGTTAGACACCCCCGATCTAATGTCCAGTAACCTGTGTACCAAGACTTCAAACATCAACATGATGTTAAAACATGTTTTTACGACATTATTTATAACTGTTATTTTACACATCTCATCAAGACACTTTTAGGTAATTATTAATGAACTGTGTAAGCTTTTATAGGAGCTTTTACTCACCCAGGAACCCTTGACCTCCTGATAAATGTCATTAAACTCCAGAATGTCAGCCATGGCATCGACTTCGCTCCCACTTCCCAGCTACGATCACAATCTGCATGAGGAGAAAGAATTTAATTATCTGTTCCTATGGTCCAAAAACATTTTGGTCATTGAGCAAGTTAAAGATGGTTAATATTGATGATGTGCTGCGACAAACAGCTCATATTCAGAATTATTGGTGGGAACTTGTAAGCAAAACTCTGCAAAAGAGCATTTGTTTTAAACAAGTTGGGGCTTAGCTATAGAAAATAATATATATATATGTGACAGGAGGTATGAAATGCTGCATTGAACTGCTCTGTTTAGGAACTGTGAATGTAAGGTGGTGTAAATAATGGACAATGTGCAAGAGCTCAGCACGGCATTACTCTCTCAGTGATCACAGCCCATGCAGCTGCCTATAGCACCATACAGTGACACCAACCATGCTAGCTGAATATACCTAGTACTAATAACGGCTCACTATTACAGTTAGCCTAGCTTCTACAGCCATTTCAGTGGGGCTTGCTAGCAAACCATGTTAGCTTTTCTCTCTTTGCAAACCCAGGAACACACTGCGGAAATAATTTGTAAAAAAACAAAACAAAAAAACACCTCTGTTAATAATTAGCTGAATAATGCAGTTAGATAAGGTTATCAGCATTACTCTTTCTTCGGGAAGGAGAAAACCGTTTCTCTAGAGTTGGGAGTCGATTCGGAAAAAAGAGTCGGTTCCTTGTTTTCAGCCAGTGTGTCGAGTCTGAAGCTTTGATACCTGGACTGTCTACTGCAGTCACCAACCTTTTTGAAACTGTGAGCTACTTCTTGGGTACCGATTAATGTAAAGGGCTACCAGTTTGATACACACAGTTTTCAGTTTGATCTGAAATAACAAATTTGCTCAATTTACCTTTTATTATATGTTATTATTAATAATTAATGATATTCTTCTATGTGAAGACATTGATCATGTTAATGATTCCTCATAATAATTATCAACAATGATTTAACAAAGTAGGAAACAGCTATTTTTAGAAAAGGCCCGCGGGCTACTCATGTGGTCCTTGCGGGCCCAGGTAGCCCACCAGGTAGCCAGGTAGCCCGTAGTCCTTGCGGGCTACATGTTGGTGACCCCTGGTCTACTGTACTCACCTAACAGCTGACAGGTCTCTTTAATTACCCCTGGTTTGGGAGCTGGACGTTTATACTACACATTAGATTGCATTATTATATTAATACGTTTTATATTGTAGATCCTAGATTAATTAGATAGATAGATAGATAGATAGATAGATAGATAGATAGATGATAGATAGATAGATAGATAGATAGATAGATAGATAGATAGATAGATAGATAGATAGATAATATATACAAAAATATAATGTATATGTATTTGTGTGTGTGTGTGTGTGTGTGTGTGTGTGTGTGTGTGTGTGTGTGTGTGTGTGTGTATGTGTGTGTATGTGTGTGTGTGTGTGTGTAGTCTCCACATGCAACCTGAATTACATTTGTTTTATGAAACAAATTGCCAAAAGCAGCTTAACAGGTGAAATGGTATATAAAATATATTAGGTGAGGGCAGAGCTTTTAACTCATTTCATTGTCCAATTTTGGAAATTACAGCCGAACTCTGTGATTTTGCCAATAAAAACATTGGAGAAATAGCATTTCTAACACAGATCAGTGAGAAAAAAGGCTCTGTTATATGTATATGTGTGTGTGTGTGTGTGTGTGTGTGTGTGTGTGTGTGTGTGTGTGTGTGTGTGTGTGTGTGAAATTTCACTTACATGTATTATTGTATTTATTGCTGCTATGGACAAAAGTTGGGAAACGTGGAATCGATTCAGATGTTCGAGTAACAGTCAGAGTCGACTCCAAACGTTGAAATAAAATAAGCAGCGTGCGTAACTGTGTGCGTCATCGCGTATGGAAATGTAACGTCATGACGTATTTAGTGCACGCAGACCTCCTGGTTTCTCTTGTTTTGTAAACGAACAGGCCACGAAAGCTTTGCAGATTGTCGATCTCCTCTGTTATCGTAAAGCCAGTTACACTTCTTGTTTGAGATCAATCTGAAGGTAGGTCATATAGACGTTTTCATTACTGCGTGTGTGCAGGTATATGTAAAATCGTTAAATCATATATCATATGCGTCACATTAACCAACAAGGACTATTGCAGCCCTGCACCTCTATCAATTGCACTGCCTCACTTGTCCATACTCTGCACAAATTGTATAGTCAATGTCTTTATCTTGATTTATTACTTTTGTTATTTAATTTGATTTTGTTTTTATAGCTTTTATGGTTATAGAACCAGCACATCATTATACAATCATTGTACATGCAACCTTTATTTGGCAATAAAGGTGATACTGTTTGTAAAATAATCAAAAAAAATATAATAAAAATAAAAGCCAAGATCAGCAAACCTATACGCCGGCCTTATATCAGTACATAGAAAACCATTGAAAGACACTACATTGTATAAGGTGCAGTGTTTACTGTATGTGCTGTATGTGTTATTGCGCAGAGAAAACATGACACTGTAATATCTGCATATTACATTCATGATTAACGAATCACATAATCATTCTCTATAGAGACATGACAGCCAAAAATGGCCTGATCACTGATACATACAAGGTAGTGAAGAAAGTGAAGAGAAGTAACAGACGTGAGAAGAAACCTCCATCACCCCCAGCTGCAGGTATGACAATGTGTATATGTTTACAGAAGTGATTCTTCATTTAGAATTGTCCAAATCAACCAACTTCATTGTAATATTAGATTAGTAGTTATGTTATTACCATGTCATACCCTCTTCCATGCAGAACCTCCTCAACTGAGTGAGAGAGAGGTTGATCTACAGCAGCTGAGGAAGTTTGACTTGACCTGGCAGTTCGGCCCATGTACAGGTAATTAAAGGCATTTTTGTATGCACAGTTATTTTCAGCCCTAAGGGCTTAACATTAATATTTCAGTAGGTTAAATGTAAAAGATGGGTTTAAAAACCAACTAATCTGATCCAGCGTCCTGCTGAATTTGGTCAGGGGTTTGTTTTTAGGTGAGGTGAGCTTTGAACCATAGCTGATGACTTCAAACCAATCTAAAAACTGACAATGTTAGAAATTGCACAGTCAGTAAACAGGTTGCACTGAATATGTGAAAAGAAACCTGTGATCATGTCACCCTGCTTATAATCATCTCTGTGTATGGGCTTATCACTTAAGTCCCTATTTTATTATTAATTTATTGATCAAAAGGATTGTTCTACAACAGTCAGTTGGGGTCTATAACTACAGCCTGTACCTTATGTTTGTATCTTTTACTTGTCTGTGTTTTACATACATTTTAAATTCATAGGACAGATCATAACACTGATGCACTTAGTAGGGCTTCCAGTCTTTGTATTTGCATGGCAGTACATACTGCTGTATCAATCTGTGTCTTCTTTGGGAACTAATTTTGTTCTCAGGGCAAAAATAAACAAAATATTTGACCCTTTTATTTTCTGAAATGTTAATTACATCACAGCTATGCTGATATTTAGTAAACATGATATCGCTTACGTTTTGAATGAATTATTCAACTATTTAGGAATACTATTTAGGTATACTTTCTTTACTGAAAAGAGTTTTAGGATTACATTTTGTACGCCATCATTTATACCGACACGTGTCTTTTCTTTCATGTACACTTGTGTTTAGGGATCACTCGCTTGCAAAGATGGGAGAGGGCAGCTCTACATGGCCTAAACCCCCCACAGAAGATTAAAGACATACTGCTGAGGGAGAGCACAGACCCAGAATACACACACAGGTACTATGAACAATCACTAAGATCACAATGTCAACACTATATATATATATATATATATATATATATATATATATATATATATATATATATATATATATACACACACACACACACACACACACACACACACACACATACATACATACATACATACATATACACATTGCTAAGTCCATGTTTAAACATAAAACCTTATGCACGTTATTTGTTTTGCAGTCTCTGGCGTGACTACCCCTTGTGAAGAAACATGGGTGAAGAAAATGAGACAAAATGATAGAATGAGAAACCAGTTAAAGAATGACGATCATGGTTATTGTGATTGTTCGTGTTTGAATGTTTCTGTTTTGTTGTTTTTGGTTTTGATTTATTTGATTGGGTTTTTGTGTGTTGTCTAATTTTTACACTACATTTTTTTATAAAGTTTTATCAAGCACTGCTTGGCTTCAATTCTTTTTATCCTTCATTAAAATTGCAAGGCATGTGGGACAGTTTGCATTAGTATCACATCATAACTTCCACATCTCTGAAATCAGCTCTTTTGGTTTATATTTGCATAGTCATGTCACTGAATCATGCTCATTATTGCCATGTAGCATGTAGGTCTAAAAGATGTGTGTGTTTACACACAGCAAATGAATTCATTAGTATATGCACATTCCCAACCAGACAATTCTATATAAATAACCCTATGTATCTTTAACATATAATCAATTATATTTTTTATATACCAAATATTATTTATATTGTTTTATTGCTAGTCTCAGATTCTGTTGAAATTCTTTCTTGGTAAGTCCCTTTGTAAGCAGTATCTCTTAAAGAGAGTGAAATAATATTAACATTTAAACCTATTCTTTAAATTCGAGCTTTGATGAAAGGGTAACATACCATAATAACAATTATTTTGTAGAAAATCATAGCAGGTGCTTCGTGGCAGTTCCTTGAACCATTTTCCTTGAAAGTGTGCAATATATCCAACAATGTTCTCCAGCCATCTTTAGCCAGACCAGTCAGTGTGGGCTATGGGGTGATTCAGGAGGACAGATATATATATATATGCTCTCATCTCTTAACAGTAAGGTCGTAAGGGGGGGTGTCTGCATGGTCTGATAAATGCAGGCTTATATCTTTACAAGAATGAATTCTCACAAGATTAAGGGAGTAATTAGCATCTATAAGGACAGATAATTATGGGTGCTTAACTGGGTCAGATTGGCCTTGAGGCACCACGTCCTAACTACTCTTACATGTAGACCATGTAGACAGTGCTGGATATTTTTTGTCTAATATGACACTGGACTGTGCGATTCATAACACTAAATACAATCATGGACAAACTGTATGACAAACTGACTTTATATGAACATTTTTAGGACAGTCAAGACTTCATCATCCTTACAGTGAAGCATTGTCTTGAGCATTACTCAGCCTCCTTGATCATTCTCTGACAAAAGTGTCACGGTTGTACCATATTTTGTTTTATATGTACGTTTTCATGAAAATTTATGTAACAAATGTACCGTTGGTGCACTCCACCTGTTAAACGTAATCAGTTTGAGTAAAAACTGCGTCCCTGCCCTACAAGCACACAAAAAAATAAAAATAAAATTGGGAGGCGGGATTAGTGTTGAATAGATTAACGCGATTGGTCAGCTCGAGGTTCACGAGCTGATTTGCTGCTCGCTGATTGGTCAATAGATCCTGCGACAGAAGGCGATGCTGAAAATTTCATTCTGTGGCCTGGCTCTAAATAAAAGCGATGCTCATTTAGACCGATCGGACAAAAGCCGGAGAATTGTAGAGTTTGACTTTATCGTAAGAAACGTCGCACTGATCAGATCTTACCTGGGAAAAAAAGAAGATGTCGGAGATTTAAATTCGCCGGTGGATTCCTTAATTTGATCATGCAGAATAATCTGGAAAATAGGAGCTGAAACGAATGTTCTGGACTGCTGCTGTATCAGGAACAAACCAGCTGGATAATCATACAGTCGATTTCTTTGCGGAAATATAGGTGATATTACTCGTGTAACGGTGCTCATCGGTTTGCAATAATAAGTGGTGAGTATATACAGTATAATGTCTCTACACAGTTCAGATGGCTTTGCTGTGATAAATCACATACAGCACAGAGAAAGCATCCTCCCTGCATTTATTTTTTACTGTATAAAGCTTTGCATAGCAGTGCAGTTTAATTAAGGTCACTGTTTTGCAATTTGCAAGATAAATAAATCATGGCTGCTGTGGATTAGGTCAATAATAATATTTACATTTTTTTTACTTATGCGACAAACTGATGCAAGGTTAAGTTATTTCTCTGTATTGGTGCAACCTTTTGCTGGGATTCTATTTATTGCTTTTGTTTTTAGTTATAAAGAGAATAGAATAATAAACAAGATAGATAGATAGATAGATAGATAGATAGATAGATAGATAGATAGATAGATAGATAGAGGTAACAGGTGCATTAGAGAAGACCAGAGTGCAGGATACACTACTGTTTTCACCTCTGTGCTCTTACAGCACTTATAATGAGGTTATATCTGCCTAATAAATGCATTCATCTTCATTAACTTCTTGTCAATGGTGCGGTGTATCCAGAGTGTTGGAACACCAGGATTGAGGTGGGAATACAGCAGATATGGATGGGATGTTAGTCCATCACAGGGCAACATACACCTATTGATAGGCTCACAGTCTTATTTAAACATGAAAACAAATTTGCCTGTTTATTAATTGGCTTATTTTAGTGTTGCTGAGGACACCAGAAAACCCAAAGGAAGCATGGGGAGAACTTGAGGAACTTCTCAGGGGGGTAGCTGAACTCCTGCACCATTTTGCACCACCCTTATAATAAAAACATGTCAAAATATTTAATCACTCTTTCATTTAACCTTGGGAAGTCTATTTTACTTAAAGTCAGGGTTGGTGTTCAAGTCAATTCAATTCATTTTTATTTGTAAAGTGCTTTTAACATGGACATTGTCTCAAAGCAGCGTTACACAGATAATGTGTAATGTGAATTTGGGAGCCTGGAATACTGTGCATGAGGTGTTAATACTGTACATGCAGGTGCTGTCCTGGTCTGTGAATGTGAAACGGTAGTAATCCATTTCTGGACCATCTACATCCATGTCATCAACTATGGTCATGAGCTGGGGGTTGTGATAAAAAGAAATAAAGTCATGTGTATGGGCAGTAAAAATTTGTTTTCTTTTCAGGGTTGCTGGTTTCTTGTTTCTGTGACAGTTCGAAGAACTTGAAAATGTGAACATTTTGGAATAGAGCTCCTGCTCTTTCAAATTGTTGAGCCTGGTTATTTGGTCTGTGCACCTTAAGCTTTGATTATAATGGCAAGCTTTTGTTGGTGACTAGAAGTGAGCATGTTCAGAAAAGGATATTTTTATGCAAATGGAGTATGACTACTAATTTGAGTGAAGACATTAGAGAACATGGTATATGTCTTCTGATTTGTGAAATGCCACAATTATTTGTGGAAAGCTACAACACAGTTGCACCATCCACTGGAAAAAAGTAGAAATGCATACTGGAAACTTCACAGTACAGGGTCTGAGACTGGACTTAAGTTAATAAAAATGTTGCATGTTTGAACACACCTTTACCTTATGCACACTCCTATAAGAGCTGCAGCAGGCATTTCCCAGAGGATGGAAACTCTGATCACAAATGTTGAGCTCATAAAACTAGGAGCTACTAACCATATAGACTGTATAAAACTGTAGAAAGAACATCACTTATAATCTTATACTCCAGTGATCATGTTAGTTCTCACTCTCCAGTGTTCTGTATTGTTGAAAGATTTATGATCAAACTCTTGATGTCACCCAAAATGAGGATGGGTTCCCCTTTTGAGTCTGGTTCCTCTCAAGGTTTCTTCCTCATAACATCTAAGGGAGTTTTTCCTTGCCACAGTCACCACGGCTGCTCATCAGGGACAAATTCACACCATTCACCTTAACTGTTGATTTGTGTAAAGCTGCTTTGAGACAATGTCTGTTGTGAAAAGCGCTATACAAATAAACCTGACTTGACTTGACTTGAAACTTCAGGACAGAATCTCCACCTGGAGATTGTATATCTTTTATTAGTTGATTTTGTAAAATAGCTGAGAATAGAAAATGAATAAGAGCAAAATAAATGAGCGTGTACACTCAATGAAAGAGTATATACAGTCAGCACCTTATATGGGCATATCACAGGGAATCATTTGCTAGTGGTGGCTTATCTGTTCCTATACACTGTTGGCCTCCATCAACTCCATCAATCAAACTGTTCATCACTGTCCAGATGCCATTTGGCTGCTGTACATGCTTAGCACTAGGGTGTGCCAACCAAATGTTTCAAGCCAACAGGGGTTCTTATAGTGTGTTGCTGGGATAAGCTTCAAAGCCATTACAAACCCTGACCAGTTGCAGTAGATGAGTAAAAACATATATATCCTAGCTGTTCACCTTAAAGGTTCACTATAAAGGCAAGATTATTGTGGCTAGTGTCAACATTACTTGTAAAACTCAATAAGGTTGCTGCATCTGTTACACTCATCACACCATTACAACACAGACACACACCACAATGCCTTTCTTACTGCTGTGCTGATGGTCCTTCACCTTAGCGCATCACTTGATGGGCTTAGCATGAGTAAAGCCCAGCAAATGCTAATATTCATGCTACAGATGCTACAGATATTTTGCAGATAAAAATGTAACATATTTACTGTTGCAACGTGGTGGTGACAGGTACAGATTCAGTTGTCAGGTAGGTTTAGGGATTTTTTGTTTATTTAAAAACAACCTTTGGGTTAATTGTCTAAACAATAGACACTTACATCTGTAACTGTTGGCTACATTATATACAAAATGTAAAAATGTTAGCAAGATACAAAATGGATTAGGCTAGATTAGCTAGCATTAGTGGTGAACATTAAATTTATAAACGGAAAACTTTTAAGTGATTAAAATACAAAATATATACATGGACTTTCCATTTATTTTTTTATGAATATTCACATTCTTTCACTCCAACAACCCATGTAAACAATATCTGCATGGAGCTACATATTTTTATATCTAAGTCATGTTTTTTACATGATTACATCATATTAATTAAATGGCATGGAAAAAAAACATATAGTCAGGATACAAGAACCCATCTAACAGCATGTGAAAGCAATGTAACTACCACTGTAAGAGATAATTCATCAGTGTAAGACATACTTCAGGGGATCCATGCAGCCTGAAGTCAATGCATGATGTAAATGACATAGAAGAATATCATAGCACATGTGCAGTGATGACTGACTTTTTGTCCACAGGGATGGACAATGCCCATACTAAGACGGTCGAGGAGGTGTTGGGGTACTTTGGAGTGAACGAGTCCACAGGTTTGAGCAGTGAGCAGCTGAGGAAGAATCGTGAACGATGGGGTCCAAACGGTTTGCCACCATTACACATACAACTAGAACATTCTTACAGATAATTAAAACAAATTTTTGTCTAACTCAGTCTTTGAAGTTGTCAGAATGTGGAGTATAATGAGTTGCAATTTGAGGCCCAGAAATTTATTCTAAACTCTTCTCTTTTTTCTTTTTACTGAATCTCACCATTCGGGATGCAGAATTACCAGCTGAAGAAGGTAAGAAACACAAACTTTGGGTCTGGGGCTAATTAATGATGAGCATTTTAAGGGCTATATTCAGTCATGGATTTGATTCAAAAAGTATGTTAGTATTCACCAATTCATCCACAATTGCATTATTAAAGTCAGGTACTGATGTTAGGCAAGAATGCCTGTGGAGAAGCCAGGGCTTTGTGCAGGCCACTTGAGTTTTCCGCTCCAACTTTGGCAAACCTTGGCATTTCTTTATAGACCTTACTCTGTGCACAGCGGCATTACCATGGGGGAACCAGTTTGGGCGTTTAGTTCCAGTATGTATATATATATATATATATATATATATATATATATATATATATATATATATATATATATATATATATATATATATAGCACTGTGTTTAAAGTACTTGGGCACGCAATAGGGCTGTTAAAGTTTAAACTGTTCTTGTTATAGAGAACCGAGTTATTTTTTATGTTCTGTATTTTGAAAATGTAAATGCTAAGATAACTCTCTTATCATGCTATTACTGATTGTCAAACCCTGTGTATCTATGCCAAAACACATAATCTGTTAATTTTTCATCTGCAATCAGAATAAAGTCTTTGTATGTAAACATAGTGACAATGTTGAAATAGAGTGTTAGTAGATCTGGTTACTCTGGTTGTATAAGTAAAAATAGAAGACTTTGTTGATGTTTCAAACTCAACCTGTGTCTTCCTCTGTCTTTGTTTACAGGGAAGTCTCTGTGGGAGTTGGTGCTGGAGCAGTTTGAGGATTTGCTTGTGCGCATTCTGCTGCTCGCGGCCTGCATTTCCTTTGTAAGCAGTAATGGGAGAAAGACACATCATAACTGTGATTCTTAATTACTGACCCCCCTAAGAAATGTGCATTTAGGAATCTAATAAGTAGCGTTGTTAAGAATCTCTCAGATCGTGAACATTATTGTCTAATTGCTACAAAATATCATGACAATAATACGCTGGTGCTCTTTCTTTATTTACTTATTTATAATGTCTTGGAGAAGGACTTTATATGATTCAATTTCATGTCTTTGTCAGACTCTGGCCTGGTTTGAAGAAGGGGAAGGAACCATCACTGCTTTCGTAGAGCCTTTTGTAATCCTCCTTATCCTTATCGCCAATGCCATTGTGGGCGTGTGGCAGGTAAGTGTGTAACAATTTACTTGGCAAAATATGAATATTTGGCTCAAACATTACTTCTAATTGATTAGTAATTTAGTAATTGTTCAAACAAACATCAGAATGGGGAAGATTGTTACCTCAGTGATGTTGGATGCAGAAGGGCTGGTTTGAATATATAAGAAGCTTCTAAACTTTTGGGATTTTGATGCACAGTCATCTCATTATAGAGAATGCCCCTTAAAAAAGATACAAAATCCAAGCAATACCTTGTTAATAATGGAAGCCAGTGGAGACTGTTGGCCAAACTGGTTCTAGCTGACAGAAGACTATAGTTACTCAAATAATTACTCTTTACAACAGTGGCGAGCTGAAAAACATTGCACGAAACATCACACTCACACATTGAGCAGAAGATCAAATCAAGTCAGCCTAACCATGCTCCTTTTACCTCACTTATCAGCAAACGTTTCTGCTCACTGGATGTTTTTTGCACCATATTGTCAAAAACCTTAGAGACACTTCTGTGTAGAAATCAAAGGTTGCTGATGTTTGATGTGACCTGACCTTGACCTGTATCTGCATGGTTTTATGCACTGCATTACTGTCACATGACTGAGAGGATTATTTTTATCAATGTGCAAACATACAGTTGTTCATAATAAAGTGAATAGTGAATCTACATATACATGTTCATGCATATATAATAAATCTTTATTCATATTTAGGAACGCAATGCGGAAAATGCAATCGAAGCACTGAAAGAATATGAGCCGGAAATGGGGAAGGTGTACAGACAGGACAAAAAGAGTGTACAGAGAGTCCGAGCAAGAGATATTGTGCCTGGTGACATTGTAGAAGTGGCAGGTAAGCAGAACATCTACACACATCATCCTCTGCTGTGCTACAGTGTGTTTGAGAGCCGGTTTGGTCAACATCGAACCACAGTGCAACATGCACTGAAAAACAATAAATAGTTAATTGAAAGAATTTAATTAGAAAAGAATATACCTTTATAGAATATCCCACAAAGTGTTAAATATTTAAATTACTGCCCCCATGATGTTCCTGTGTCGGTCACGGATTATATAAAAGTGAAACTTCTCTCTGTCACAGTGTTGGTTGGATGTAGTTAAGCACATTATTTCTTATTTCTTATTTGATATTTGTTAAAAGCTTCTTTCTTTTCACATTTTATTTACAGCATTATCATAATAGGCTGCATATTAACTTATTGAGAGAAAACCGGTAGTTCTATAGGAAATCATACATTAAGCAACCCCATATAACCAAAATGGCATGATCCTCGTTTTATAACACTTCTTTTGAAGATTCGCCTGTGAAGTTAACTCAGGCTCCTCCTATCAAAGCATCAAATCTTCGGCTATTTGGGGTCACCCCTAGATCTTACATTCATGAATTATGTCCATAAATCCATATATTGAACAAATTTGAATAGTTGGGTTTAAAATTATTGTTAAACATCACACTGTATGTGTTTGGGGATTCTTCAGTGAAATAATAAAAAGTGCAAAAGATGTACAGTGCCTTTAAGAATTAAAAATAAGCAATAGATTATTTTATGAAATACGGATTACACATAAATACAAAACAGGTAATTAGCGAATGACATAAAATAGGCAAAACAAGAACTTTAACAAGAAACAAAATGAGGTTAAAAAAAAAACTGGACCATGAGACATAAAACAAATGGGTTGATAATGGCTAGAAAACTAGACAGGTTACCTTGAGACTTAAAATCATGCATGATATATATAATCAAGCATGAAAATGGAGAACATCTGTGAATGACTGACACACGAACATGAGGACCAGTGACAGGACAGGGGTTGAGACATGTCATGAATGAACCAAACAAATACATGAGACATGTGACAAAAAAACAAAAGCACATGGGTTATAGACATTAAAGAGAATAATCAAGCAGCACACACTACATGCTCTCGCAACCTGAACGGGGGTGGGGGGGGGGGGATTGTCTCTTACAAGAACAGGCATCACAAAATATCAAGAGTATGGGGGGCAGTACTGTTTAAGCACGTGTTTAAAACTAAGATAGGTGCAAAGAGAGGAATGGTTTAAGTAATTTCACAATGCATAATTCTTTTTGCTCAAAAATAGTAAATATAAAATAAGCTGCAATGACATAATTCAGCAGTGAGTTAATGCAGCTGTGATATAACAGTAGTATTTCATTTATGTTAGTCCAATCTGTTCATAGACAATTTTTTTAATATAAAACCTAAACCTGGACAGTGTCAAACTGTCAGAAATGTAAATCACGAAATTATTTTTCCTCATAACACTGGTGTTTCATCATATTTCCTGACCCAAAACAGCCTATAAAAGCAAACTGAAGGTCTCTCACAGTGAATCTGTCAGCTGCAGCTGGAGAACATCGCTGTCGTGACGTGAGCTGGCCCTTTGTTTGGGTTGAGAGTCGTATCAGCATTGTCTGCTTAGGATCACTATAATCACAAGTGTCTACCTACGGAAAGCCATTAATACACCACTGGAAAAAGATTTTGTTTAAGCGAGTGGTAAAGCATTCCTATAGTTTTTTGGATTGGTTGACTAGTCCAGAATAACTGTGTTAATTTTGTAATATTTATATATCGTGGAATATATTACCCTTTTTTTTTTTTTTTTTTTTTTTGTGAGGACAGAAAAGGGTTAAGGCCCAGGCTTGTAATTATTGCCATACTATTTAAGCTCTATTCTAGGAATCCCAGAGGTCATGAATAAAAATAAGCTTGACATCCTTCTTTATGTGCCCTAATATAACCGTCATGGGTTCTGAGTGCTGAGTGAATTCAGTGCTTTTATTGGGTAGTGGCATTTGGATGGCTCAAAAAAAAAAAAAAAAAAAAAAAATGCGAAAAAGCATGAGAAAAATGTATGTGGTGTGTTTTGGATCAGGTTTGTCTGGTAAAATCTTTTACTGTAGTCAGACTCTTGAACAATGTTGCTGGATTAAACAGATTAAGTATACTGCACACTTAAACCATTCATTGCCTTGAAATCAAATAAAGGCCAGAGTTTAATGTGCCCATGTTTTAAAGAAAGTAACTAATAGACCTTAGATAGTGCAATTAGTTTAGTAATCATTTCTTTTTGGACCTGCCCTAACATGCTTCAGGGCAGTTATTTAGCAGCACCATCAGGCATCTCTGTGTGCCATATCACTCAGTTGTGTTATACTGCAGTGTTTACATACCACAGTATATTTGCATAGGCTAATAATTACAAATTACTGCCACCCCTGAAGGCTGTGTGCAGCTACTGGAAATGGAAATGCGCATGGCTTCCCAGTAAAGATTATGTCTTAAAGATTAAATCTTACAAATGTTATTATGTCTGTCTCTTAACAGGAGTATATTTATGCTCATGGCCATGCTGTCAGGCCCTACTAGAATTATAATTCTTGGAAAAGTAAAACCTTCAGTTTTTTAAATTTTTTTGTAATTTTAAAGACATCATGCTTTCCTGAGATTGCTTGGCCATGCTTTTCCGTTTGATTTCAGTTTATATTTTTTTGTTAGCCTTCAAAATAATGAGGAAACTTTTTATGGAAAAAACAATATTACTGGCAAATTGTAGTTTTTAGTGAAATTAGTTGTCACTTCAGTCTCACATCCGGTCCATCAAATCCATGTCAGTCTCTGTCATTTCACCCTGAGGTAAAAGTTGCTTGTGGTATTTTAATCCCAAGCCTCTTCTCTGGTGTAACCTTTCTTTACTGTTTTGATTATGATATAATGGTGCAGAAGCATTTCAGACATTTTGACAGCTGGTATCTGATTACAAACTCAATTCATTAGGTTTATGTCCTATGCAAGAACTCTATCAAATTGAGACAATAATACATTTAACTAGAACCACTTTTTAATCCCTTTGCTTTTTTTTTCTTTTTGCAGTGGGTGATAAGGTTCCAGCGGACATCAGACTGACCTCCATTCGTTCCACCACTCTGAGAGTGGACCAGTCCATTTTGACAGGGGAGTCTGTCTCAGTGCTCAAACACACAGATCCTGTCCCTGATCCACGTGCTGTAAACCAAGACAAAAAAAACATGCTCTTTTCTGTAAGTATATACAGTTAAATGTAAGAATTATCTTTCTGAATACTATAATCAGGGTTTGAGTGTGTGCACAAAAGTTCTACAATGTACCTGAGATGTTTTGTTAGTGTGCACATGACAGGTTTAGGTGCACTGTGTGTGTGTGTGTGTGTGTGTGTGTGTGTGTGTGTGTGTGTGTGTGTGTGTGTGTGTGTGTGTGTTGGGCTTACTGTACGTGTGTGCTTAATGAAACATCAGACATGCTGTTTGCTCTCACTTGTTTGGAGAAATAATTTCACAAGCACTTTTAGATTTCATATAGATAATAACCAGGGTGCATCAGCCTCAAAGACCACACACAAACATACTCCAAAGCTTCCATTACTTCTCTCCAGCTAAGAAGCTCTAATGGCTCCTGCATGTCATACAAGGCTGTGCAGTCAGGATGGTAGTCAGGCCACATTCAGACCTAGAAGAAGTATTAAATTTGCGGTTTACCGACTTGTAATATTCATAATATTTTGAATTTACAGTACCTTAATTAATCCATGATTCACAATAATGACATGCAAAGAAGAGTAATTGTTTTTTTATTGCATTGCTCGTCTACATACCTTTTTTCACATTTGTAAAATTAAATGTTCTGTTTACTAGGAGCATTTTAGTGATATGTTGGTTGGTGCTGTAATGCAGCCATGATGTCTATTAGGAAAATATATTAACAATAATTAAATTAAACATGTCATAACAGTCAGGATTTGCAAATGGGCAGTGGCATACAGTCAACACACTGAAATAATTGACATTAAAAATGGTAGGTCAATGGTTAAGATGTTGAACTTCTGAGTGGAAGGTTGTGAGTATGTTTAAATCCCACCACCATCAGGTTGCCTGTGCTGCAAATGCCCCTAACCCTCAACTGCTTATTTTGTATAAGTGAAGTAATTGTAAGATCTACGATTATGATATATTGTAAAGCCAGTCACCTTGCATGTTGCAAACATTTTGATCACAGGTCTGTGTGTGTGTGTGTGTGTGTGTGTGTGTGTGTGTGTGTGTGTGTGTGTGTGTGTGTGTGTGTGTGTGTGTGCATGCATTTGTTGCTGCATAGGGCACAAACATTGCCGCAGGGAGGGCAATAGGTGTTGTAGTAGCCACTGGCGTGCAGACAGAAATCGGTAAAATCAGGGACGAGATGGCAGCCACAGACCCAGAACGGACTCCTTTACAGCAAAAACTAGACCAGTTCGGGGAGCAACTCTCAAAGGTAGTGTGCTCCGTTATTTTTTTTTTCACTGTCGCTTCTTTTTACCTTCTTTTTTCCCTTCTTACATACTTCTCACATACTTATTAGGATTGAATGCATTTTGTCATTGATTTGTTTATAAATATGTTTCCAAACAGGATATTTGTGTCTTCAGATTCCTTCCTGATATATTGATATTGATTATTTTTCCTAGTCAGTTTATGCATAAAAGTTATTCTTTGATGGTTGAAAATAGCACATTCTATGGCATTTTTTATGTTCTTATGTTTAATTTCATGTTTATTTTCATATAATGAAGAAAAATTTTTTTCCACCTGAATATAGGTGATCACAGTGATCTGTGTAGCAGTATGGGGCATTAACATTGGACACTTCAGTGATCCTGTACATGGTGGCAGTTGGCTGAGAGGAGCTGTGTATTATTTCAAGATTGCCGTGGCTTTGGCCGTAGCTGCCATCCCCGAGGGTACAGCTGGGCTATACATCATACATCTCTTTTGACCTCTTTCATGCAACAGAATTAGACCCAGACTTAAACTACATACAAGCTTCTGTGTTAATCTAATTGGCTACCACATGCATAAGCACACATAATACATTAATATTGTGTACAGAAGTGTATGTATATATCTATATATATATATATATCTATATATATATATATATATATATATATATATATATATATATATATATATATATATATATATATATATATATATGTAGAGAGAGAGAGAGAAAAAGCACTCCCTCCCTAACAATCACTATTCAAACTACCATTTTCTGCATTTTATTCTTTCTTTCTCTATGTCTGTCTCTCTGTGTGTCTATCATCTGTTTTGTTTTTTAGGTCTTCCCGCTGTCATCACCACCTGCCTGGCATTGGGCACACGTCGAATGGCGAGAAAGAATGCTATTGTGCGCTCACTGCCTTCGGTGGAGACTCTGGGCTGCACATCAGTCATCTGCTCTGACAAAACTGGCACTCTAACCACCAATCAGATGTCTGTCTGCAGGGTGAGACAGGAAATTTTTGTGTTACACTATATACTCTGTGCACTCTTTGGGTAATAATATAATAAATATGATTGTCCACTTGACTTTAGACAAATACATGAAAATCTTTTTGGTAGAAGGTTGCAGTATGCACCAGTTTATTTTAGCAACCTGTAATCCACAGTTAATTGACATTTCCACGCTTCTCTATAGCAAAATATAATCACAAAAAGCTATGAGCAAATCTTGCTTGGTCTGTAAATTCCTCAATAAGGACTGTTTTAGACTCCAGTCTGCCCTCTAGCGGATGAAGATTTTAAGATTTCCTAACAATTCACATATAAAGGCATTTTAACAATTCAATAATGCTGTGTCAAGTCTATGTTGTCCTTGAATATCTACCGAACAACATTTGTAAACCTTATATTTCTCTTACTTGATTCTTACAAACCTAGAACTGTAAATATCTGCAGAATCAAATGATATCTTGACTTCTCCACTGAAACTCATTACGTTCTAATAAGAGAAACTTTCATGTACAACAGATTGCTTCATATGTGATTTTCACTGATAAATGTGCATGACTGTGGAGTGTGTTTTATTAACAAATCAATTATTTAAGAGATAAATTTAATAACAAAATGACTGGACATACATCTAATGGGTCCTATTAACTTTGCATGCATGTGTGTGTGTGTGTGTGTGTGTGTGTGTGTGTGTGTGTGTGTGTGTGTGTGTGTGTGTGTGTGTGGGCATGCCTGCATGTGAAGATGTTTATCGTAGAGAAGGTTGCAGGTAGCAGGTGTGTTCTGAATGAGTTTACAGTGACTGGATCCACTTATGCACCTGAAGGAGAAGTGTGAGTGATTTTAACATGTACTGATACACACACACACACACACACAATCTGACTAACCACAATAAAACTCACATTGCTTCTGTACCTGTTTAATTGGCCCGCTCATGATGTAAACATAATATCTGGAACATGCACTCATTAGGCTCTTTGCAAAATATATTTGTTTTCATATACTATATCATTATAATATTAATATTATATACTATCTTTTTTCTCTCCCCACACAGATATAAGGATGGTGCAGTTCTGCGCTGCAGTCAGTACGATGCCCTGGTAGAACTGGCTACCATATGTGCCCTGTGTAATGATTCATCTCTGGACTACAATGAGGTATGGATATGTTTACACACATAAACACACGTGAAGATGAATGCAAACATTGTTGCTTGTCAGTTTTAGAACCATTTTAGCAGTGCATTTTTAAGCGTTTTTTTGTCTGTATCAGCGGCCCACACAAAATAAATCACACTAAAAAAGGAAGTACAGACTACTACACAGTTATCTGGAAGATCTGTGATAAAAACATTCAAATCAACTGTGTGCATCAACTTAGCTTTGTTAAAGGATTATGTATCTGTACATATGAGTTGAGTTACTGTTTCTAGAGAAATGAGTTTCAGAGAGGAGAAAGCGCCTTTCCTTTACAGACGCTTTGTTGTGTAACCGAGATGTCCTCTGCAGAGTACAGAATAGGCTTCACTCTTACTCTTTAATCCTCTCTGTTTATTCATTTTATTGAGTAGAGACTTTAGATTTCCACGACAGCTCATCTTAAGATAAATATTGTAACTATAATATTGTAACAGTCTTATTATTTCATTTTTTTTCATTCCCTTTCATACCACAGAGTAAATGTGTGTATGAGAAGGTGGGGGAAGCCACAGAGACTGCGCTGTGCTGTCTAGTGGAAAAGATGAACGTGTTCGAAACGGACCTGAGGAGTCTTACCCCTGTCGAAAGGGCTACTGCGTGCTGTTCGGTGAGTGGGTTCAGTGGGTTGGATTGGGTGAGATTTGGTGGAAATGGGTGAGTGTGGGCAGTAATAGTTTTCGGTGGGAGTGGGTCAGAGTGGGTTGGATTGAGGTGTTAGTAAATGAGGTTGGGTCAGAGGATGTGTGTGGGGTGGATTGCATGTAAGGGATTGAATGTGGGAGGGATGGTGGGTGAGAGTATGTTAAAAAGGATGTATTTGTCAGTGTGTATAGTAAATGTATTGCTCATCTACAGTGTGTGAATTGATCATTTTTTCCGTTCAGGTGATAAAACAGTTAATGAGGAAAGAATTGACGTTGGAGTTTTCTCGAGACAGGAAGTCCATGTCTGTCTTCTGCACTCCTAACAAACTGTCCCGCTCTGCCACAGGAGCCAAGATGTTTATTAAGGTCTTTTTTGCCATTTTCTGTCATGTATTTAATAGTTTTTTTATTCAAATTGATTTTTAAGCATAACGATCAGTTATCCGAAGTTTTGTCTTGGGGCCAAAGCAATGCTGAGGCTAGTGAAAGAAAATATTAACAAAAAGAATAATAAATGTATAGTAAGTAATAGAATAATGACATATTTTTTTCTCCCTCCTTTATTTTAATCACAGGGGGCACCAGAGAGCGTTTTGGAGCGTTGTTGTTGGATCCGTGCTAGTGGTGGTGCACGAGTGCCCTTAACCTCTGACCTTAGGGAACAGCTCTTAGCCACAGTAAGAGAGTGGACTTCAGGTCGTGACACCCTACGCTGCCTTGCCATGGCAACCAGAGACTCACCACCCGACCCACGGACCCTGAACCTGGAGAACTCATCTACCTTTTCTGAGTATGAGGTATGTACGTCTGAGCAACATGGCCCATATAGGACTCTTTTATACACTGCCAAAACCTGAACAGTTTTACCACAAAGGGCTTTCTTTTATGTGGTGAACTCTGAACCCTTCCTGCCACCATTCACCTGCTGGCATCATTTGACACTTTCCAAACTACAACACAAATGCTGTCACTCAGAATATAAGACATTTTATTAAGAACATGACTGTAAGGGATGTTTCTATAGACTATGATCTGTCAAGAATTTAGTAATATTTTCTGTGCCTTAGGAGAAGTGCATGTCTGAACTAATTATTTCTTTCTCAAGCTTCTGAAAATGCAGTCTATTTATCAAAAACATGAGATATATAGGTTATTATAGTCCAAAGCTTTAAGTTAAAAAGCTGTTATATTCTGTCACTTATTCGAATAGATTAGATTAGATTAGATTAGACTAGACTATGCCTCAATGACTTGTTGCATTACAGTATATCACCATCAGAGTATCAGTATATGATTACCGTAATTTCTGGACTATTAAGCGCACCCAAATATAAGATGAATTTGACAAAGATTTTTATTTTGAACATAAATAAGCAGCACCTGTCTATAAACCGCAGTCTACACTGAAACTAATGAACTTTACACAGGCTTTAACGAAAGACAGTGTCTGTTACACGGCTTGTATCTAAACAGTAGCCTACCAAGAAAGTCATTGTTCACTGTCTTCCTCCTTCCTTTCACAACTATTTCTCTCGGGAGTTTCTCTTTTGGCATCGTCGTGCGTTTAAAAATCACCATCGGTGAAGCTTTTCTCCCGATGCCGTGCAGCTCAGAACACAGGTGCGGCAGGTCAAACGTCAGAGGAACCTCATCCATATTTATGATGTGGTGCAGGATGATTCAGTGGGAGCGCATCTGATTTAATATAAAGAGTTTCATTGGTTCACCTGAACCCGTTCCGCAATTTCATTGGTCTAATGTTATGGGGCTCAGTTTTTTTTTTGCTTGAAGTTTGTGAAACCAGGAAAACCCCCCGGAAAAATCAATAAATTAGCCGCTTCATTGTTTAAGCCGCGGGGTTCAAAGAGTGGGAAAAAAGTAGCTGCTTATAGTCCGGAAAATACAGTAACTACTATGCTATGTGTTGTATCCTCCAAAAATCCAGTAAATAAAAAATCTACCATGCAAGATTATGGGACAAATCACTAAATTGTGGAGAAGATTTAGAGTGCTATGGTCTGTATGTTCTTTGCTGCATCAGATTTACAAAGGTATCATAGGTCAAAGTGCAGGACAGGAATATAATAGAGGTATATACATCTGTTCCTCTCCTGCAGTCAGAGCTGACGTTTGTGGGGTGTGTGGGGATGTTGGACCCTCCTAGAAAAGAGGTGCTGAACGCGGTGCGCATGTGCAGGCAGGCTGGTATACGCGTCATCATGATCACTGGTAAGACTACAATATGTTTATGCTAATATTAAGTCTTTTTAATTGTTATATTGTTTAATTTATGGTTACAGCATGTTATGATATGCAATAATGACCCTTGAAGACCTTTAATTCTCAATAACCTGCAAGTTATTTATAATTCTGTGAAAACACAAATGGATTTTTTTAATATAGTGTAAGTGTAATGAATTCTACTATAAAATTGTGGATGTCCATGATAAATTGTTTATGATAACAATAATCATGTCTGCCCTTTATTGCAGTATAATGTCTAATGTACAAACAAATGCTCATCAAAAAGGGCACAAAAATACAGAAGCTACACAATATTTCACAATTCTCATTCATTAATTTTTAAATGCCTGGAAATACCTTATTCATAATTGCAGTGTGTTTCTGTGTAATATGCAGGTGACAATAAAGGCACAGCACTGTCGATCTGCAGACGTGTCGGGATTATAACAGAGCAGGAGGAAGAGGAGGCAGAGGGAGCACCTTTTGGTGGAGGGCTGACTGGGCGAGAGTTTGACGAGCTGCCGCCCCACCTGCAACGCCAAGCCTGCCTCACTACCCGCTGCTTCGCCCGCGTTGAACCAACTCACAAGAGTCGCATTGTAGAGTACCTCCAAAGCCTCAATGATATTACAGCTATGGTAAATATGTAAAAGATTTTAAACATTTATATATATACATTTTATATATATATTTTCTCGATTTATTTTTTATTTTGTGTATGCAATTTTTCCCCATTTATTTTTCTTGGTTTATATTACTGGCTTGTAGACTTATTTACTTTTGCTCTTCCCCTCTGTTGTTGCTTATAGACTGGTGATGGAGTGAATGATGCTCCTGCTCTGAAAAAAGCTGAGATTGGGATAGCGATGGGCTCAGGGACAGCAGTGGCTAAATCAGCTTCTGAGATGATCCTAGCTGACGATAACTTCTCCACCATAGTTGCTGCAGTGGAGGAGGGTCGAGCCATCTACAACAACATGAAGCAGTTTATCCGCTACCTCATTTCCTCTAACATTGGAGAGGTGGTGTGGTGAGTAGTGAGAGGCAGAGAAAGAAAGAGAATAGGAGAAATACATGCACATATATCATTAACCATGACCCAGATCAGAATAAAAGTGATGAACAAAGGTGATATGATCATTGTCTGATATCAGCATTCGTTCATCAGTCTTCTTTATCCTGGTCAGAGTCACTGCTGATTTGTAACCATTTTTGGGAACACCATTCCTAGGAAACCGGGTCACTATGCGCACACTGACACACACTGGTGCAATTAGAGATGCTTAAAAAACTTTTTATTTTATGTAGCTTTTATGATGCAAACATCATATATTTATAAAAACGTCCAATATTTGGCTGGTTCCCTGGCACACCCAGAATTTTCGATTAAGAAAATGTAAACATGTACATTTTTTTAAGACAGGTTATTGCCAAAAATCAACATTTTGTATAATAATTATTGTTTTCTTGTGGGCATTATAGCATTATGTTATCTAAACTAATGTTTCAGTGCTACTTTATCTCTAAAATTCCTATAAATCTGTTTATTCTTCTTCTTTTATCCTTGATCTCTCAAACTTAGTATTTTTCTGACTGCTGCTCTGGGCATGCCTGAGGCTCTCATCCCGGTTCAGTTGCTATGGGTGAATCTGGTGACGGACGGCTTCCCTGCCACTGCACTAGGCTTTAATCCCCCCGACCTGGATATAATGTCACGACCCCCACGCTCTCCCAAAGAACCCCTTATCTCAGGCTGGCTTTTCTGCAGATACCTCATCATTGGCTGTGAGTGGACAATGCATGTCATGCCAATTCCTGTGATTGTGCTGTTTCTATAGAAACAATGAAAAGCACTTGTGATCAAACCTGTGATTTGAATTAAATCCAGAGCAGCTGTTACGTAAAGAAAAGAACCACAAACACAGTGGTGTAGTAAAATGTAGTAAAATAGTCCAAGCTCAGTGGTGTGATATAGCCCGATGTGAAGCATGTTGTATTACTTTCTGCACATTTAATAAGGCCAAGGTTCAGTTTATTTTTAGATTGAGCAAAAGCAGAACCAAATTAGACAATGGATGAGGTAATTATGCTTCACTGAGGACTCTATGTCATCAGTGCGTGTGTGTCTCAATGTGATGAAAGCGATGTTTTCAGCTGACAGTGCTGAAAATGAGGCTGGTCAAAAATTAGCAGATGTCAACCACATTACTAGTTGAATTGTGAATGAGAGCGGGGGGTTTGTGATTAAAAACTGAGACTGAGGCTTAGGAATAGAGATTATGTAGATTATGTTTCTTACAAGCCATTGCATATATATACAAACAAATACACCGCAAGTTACCGTAATGTAAACATAACTTAACACTTACTCATGTGGTAGTGGTTGATTGCGAGTGTGAGACGCGCACCACGCTCGTAACCTCCTCGGTTTCCATGGTAATTCTATTTACTTTCGTTATCACTGCACCATCACTGATTTTCTTGGGAGACATTTTTCAAGATTTTTAGTGAAATAAAAATATTAAACGAAAAAAAGTTAAGTTTTTGCTGCACTGAACAATGAGAGCGAACGAGTGATACGTCATCAACTAAGCGACTGATGCTTCCCTCCGCCGAAAACGGGGAACCGACAGCGTGTAAGGTCGCTCGTATCTCCGTTTGCTCGTACTCTAGGTTGCTCGTACAACAGGGTTTTACTGTATATATACATATATATATATATATATATATATATATATATATATATATATATATATATATATATATATATATATACTTACAGTCCACAGCACTTCTTGTTTTTTTTTTGTTCATTTACTCATGTTTGTTTTTTGTCCATGTGTCAGACTGATTGATTAGATGTATAAGGTAGTTAGATTGGATGAGGCAATTATGCTTCACCTATGACTCTGTAGATTTGTTAGGGTTGTGCAATGGTGGGTTTCTATGCATGTGTGCCCCATTGTGACGAAAGCGATGTTTTCAGCTGACTCTTTTCCTCCTTCCTGGTGGCTCTATCCTCAACGCTCTCCTACTGATATACCCCGTGTCCCTCCTTTGCACATGTCCAAATCATAATCGCTCGAATAATCGATTATCAAAATAATCGTTAGTTGCAGCCATAGTATTTAGTGTTTTGTTTCATTGTCCTTTTTTGTCTTTATTTTTTAATCTTCCACCATTACTAAACATACTTGCAATTGTATCCAACTCCATTTGATTACATGACAAAAACAATTTCCAATTTTCACATTTGCAATAAAAAAAAACTATAAGATGTGTAAATTATGGTTCTTTGCTATTGTTCTAAACAATGTTTACTGCCAAATGGATATGTCCTAGAAATATTTCGGTTTGGAACAGTCTATACTCTATCTCAAGAAGATTAGTTGATTTATTCTTGAATCTTCTTGCTACAGGTTATGTGGGAGTAGCTACAGTGGGCGCTGCGGCTTGGTGGTTCATGGCAGCACATGATGGACCAAAACTCTCTTTCTATCAACTGGTCAGAGACCTAAATCTTTAAACTATTTTTTATCTTTTGATAACTATGATTCTATTAACATTTTATATATTAGCACAAAAAGTAAGACAGTTGTGATTTCTATAATTTTAAGTGGTTTAATGGCACTTTTAATATTTTTTGTCTCTATTTTTTTGTTTCTATCAGTCTCACTATCTGCAGTGCAGTGAGGGACATTCTGACTTTGCAGGAGTTCAGTGCTCTGTATTTGAATCACCCTATCCTATGACTATGGCTCTGTCAGTGCTGGTCACCATAGAGATGTGCAATGCCCTCAACAGGTACGTTCTTGCCTTAGGCTTGATTTTTGGTGCAGTTAATTTTTAAGTCAAAACACTATGAATGAGAAACACTAATGGCAATCATCTGTAGGGTCAGACAAAACTAAAATTCCAGAAAAACAAGCTCAGATCAATTTTTATCACGTCCTGCGGTGACCAAATAGGCACTAGCAGTTAGCTGGTAGCAAAACGGGCAATTCTGATGGGAGGATCTCTTTACTCCTGAGCTTGGTTGTGCTATTCTGACTTTGAATGTGAAAAAAATAAGTGTTTACTTATAAAGAGTAGGTCATGCTAGAATATTAAATATTAAAAGTATATATAATAACAGTGAGTGAAGGACAGCCAAAACTAGTGCTGTGGCCAGCTTATTGATATTCGTTTGTGTTTGTGTGAATTATAAGTGAAAGATTTAATTGGTGGCTGTGTGGGGATGTGTTGCTGCTGAGGTCATCTGTTCATTGCGATACTGGTTCTTGTTTCCAATATGTAATTTAATGATGATTGTGCTATGGTAGATCACTGCCAACATTTTCAGTTAGCTAGAGTTAGTCAGAAAGCATATATATTATTAAGCATATATGATCTCACCTCAACCTCCTTTACTCTCAACACTGGAGCTCCTCAGGGATGTGTTCTGAGCCCCCTGCTATACTCACTGTACACCTATGGCTGTGTGGCCACTTCCAAATATACAACCATCATCAAGATTTGTGAAGACACTTTTGTGGTGGGCCTGATCTACAACAACGACAAGACGGCCTACCTACAGGAGATTAAAAACCTAGAGAGATTGTGCCAGGAGAACATTCTTCTTCTGAACGTCAGCAAGACTAGGGAGTTAATAGTGGACGTCAGCACAAGCAGGAGCGGTCATACTAATTGCTGAAGATCAATGGGTCCCCAGTGGAGAGAGTGGACAGTTTCCGGTACCTGGGTGTTGCAGGATGCAGGATCTGTCTTAGTCCTGTCACATCCACACCCTTGTGAAGAAGGCCCGGCAGCATCTGTACCATCTGTGACACCATCTGTACCATCTGGGACTTTAAACTATTCTCTCAGTTGCTAACGACTTTCTACACCTGCACCATTGAGAGCGTCCTGACGAGTAGCATCACTTCCTGGTTTGGGAACAGCACCATGCAGGACAAACGAGCCATTTAGAGGGTAGTGTGGTCAGCCAAGCGTACCATCCGCACCGAGCTCCCTGACCTGCTGGACATCCACAACAAAAGATCCTTGATGGGAAACACAGAGAGAATGAGGAGGAGCTTCTTATAGTAATAATACACTGGGTTAATAAAAAAAAACAAGCAATTTTAAGTTTTGCGTTTCTTCCCCCTAACCCCCTAATATATATATATATATATATATATATATATAATCAGATACACAGATAGCAGCGTGGGGCTTCATGTCCAAGCAGAGCACAACAATGATGCTCCAGCCAGATGATAACTGTAGGAACTTTGGATACTGAAACTATCCAATATGTTTTGCTTATGTGATTTTAAAAGCAATTAATGTAAATCAACAAAAACAGATTGAAATGATAAAATGCAAAGTATGTTTAGGTAGTATCTTATGAAGGTTATTACAAAGCCTGGTTCTGGTTTTAATTGTGTGTGTGTGTGTGTGTGTGTGTGTGTGTGTGTGTGTGTGTGTGTGTGTGTGTGTGTGCGTGCTTGTGTAGCCTGTCTGAGAACCAGTCTCTGCTGAAGATGCCTCCCTGGTCAAACCCCTGGCTTGTGGGTGCTATCTGTCTTTCCATGGCCCTCCATTTCCTCATCCTATATGTGGATCCACTGCCTGTAAGTACAAGCTAGTGTTTCTCTTCAAAATTCCAAACGTGCCTGGACAAAACGACTCAAACCACTCAACATGTGCTGTACTGTTTAACATGATGTTTGTGGTGATTGTTTTTGAATTTGGTTAGAATGTGCTTGTCTTTCACAAAAACAAGTCACTTTGTACTTATTAAACTTAAATATACAGTGCCCTCCACAATTATTGGCACCCCTGTTTAAGATGTGGTCGTGGACTTCTAAAAATTCTCCTTTTTTTTTTAAAACAACATAGAACCCAAATGCAAAAAAAGAGAAAAATCCAACCTTTCATTTAAGTACATAACTTTGGTGGTAAAAAAAATCATACATTTAGAAAAAAAAAAAAAATTGAAATCATGTGTCCCACAATTATTGGCACCCCTAACAATTCCTCTGAAAAATTTAATTGTTTTTTTTTTTATATATATATTTTTCTGTAGTTGCTAAGGTTGGTCAGGGTATCTAGGGACTTTTAATTAGTAATTCATGATTTCCTGTTTCCCTGGGGTATAAATATGACGTGACACAGAGGCCTAATTCTCTTACCCATTTGTCAACATGGCAAAGACAAGAGAACGCACCATTCAAGTAAGGCAGATGTGTGTCGACCTTCATAAGTCAGTCAATGGCTACAAGAAAATAGCCACTCGCCTTAACTTGCCGGTATCTACAGTCAGAGGAATCATTAAGAAGTTTAAAACAACTGGAACAGTGACAAACAAGGCTGGAAGAGGTCCCAAGTTTATCTTGCCACAACGCACAGTGAGGAGGATGGTAAGAGAAGTAAAAACATTTCCCAAGCTCACCGTGACAGAATTGCATCAAAGAGTGGCATCTTGGGGTCACAGAGTCTCCAAAACAACCATCAGACGCTCTGTACATGCCAACAAGCTGTTTGGGAGGCATGCAAGGAAAAAGCCTTTTCTCACTAACACTCACAAACGTAAACGTCTGGAGTTTGCTAAGCGGTACTGGGACTTTAACTGGGATCGTGTGCTTTGGTCAGATGAGACTAAGATTGAGCTTTTTGGCAACAAACACTCTAAGTGGGTCTGGCGTAAAACAAAAGATGAGTATGCCGAAAAGCACCTCATGCCCACCGTGAAGTATGGTGGAGGATCTGTGATGCTGTGGGCCTGTTTCTCTTCCAAAGGCCCTGGGAACCTTGTTAGGGTGCATGGCATTATGAACGCTTTGAAGTACCAGGATATTTTAAATAAAAACCTGATGGCCTCTGCCAGAAAGCTGAAGATGGGTCGTCATTGGGTCTTTCAGCAGGATAATGATCCAAAACATGTGGCAAAATCTACACAAAAGTGGTTCAGCAGTCACAAACTCAAGGTCCTCCCATGGCCATCTCAGTCCCCATACCTCAACCCAATCGAAAACCTGTGGGGCGAGCTAAATAGAAGAGTGCATAAGAGAGGACCCAGGACACTGGATGATCTAGAAAGATTGTGCAAAGAAGAATGGTCAAAAATCCCTCTCTCTGTGTTCTCCAATCATGTGAAATGTTATAGGAGGAGATTAAGTGCTGTCTTGTTGGCAAAAGGAGGTTGTACGAAGTATTAACATCACGGGTGCCAATAATTGTGGCACACATGATTTCAAGTTGGTTTTTTTTCTCTAAATGTGTGATTTTTTTACCACCAAAGTAATGTACTTAAATAAAAGGTTGGATTTTTCTCTTTTTTTGCATTTGGGTTCTATGTCGTTTAAAAATAAAAGGAGAATTTTTTGAAGTCCACGACCACATCTTAAACAGGGGTGCCAATAATTGTGGAGGGCACTGTATATATTAAATCACTGTATATATTAATTAATTACTTAATTATTTTAGTAATTAAATACAAAAAGTGAAATTCATATATTATATAGATTATTCACACACAGACTGATGTCACTTGTGGTGTCACACTCTAATCAGCTAATTAAATCCATACACCTGCAAAGGTTTCCTAAACCTTTAAATGGTGTCTCAGTCTGGTTCAGGCTACACAATCATAGTGAGTTCAAATCAAATTTAAATCAAATTTTCAGTTGTCCAGAAGACGATCATTGACACCCTGCACATGGAGGGTAAGACACAAAAGGTCATCGCTAAATAAGCTGGATGTTCACAGAGTGCTCTATCTAAGCACATTAATAGAAAGTTGTGGTGGAAAAAGGTGAAACGAAGCCTATTCAAGAATTTGGGGAGATTCACAAAGAGTGTACTGCAACTGGAGTCAGTGCTTCAAGAGCCACCACGCACAGACGCATTTCTTGTGTCGAGCCACTCCTGATCCAGAGTCAATGTCAAAGGTGTCTTATCTAAGCAAAGGACAAAAAGGACTGGACTGTTGCTCAGTGGGCCAAAGTCATTTTTTCCATATGAAAGAAAAGACAATTTTGCATTTCATTTGGAAATCAAGGTCCCAGAGTCTGGAAGAAGAGAAGAAAGGCACAGAATCCAAGTTGCTTGAGGTCCAGTGTAAAGTTTGCACAGTCAGTGGTGCTTTGGGAAGTCATGTCATCTGCTGGTGTTGGTCCACTGTGTTTTATCAAGTCCAAAGTCAGCACAGCGGTCTACCAGGAATTTTCCGAGCACTTTATGCTGATTTTATTTTCCAGCAGGATTTGGCACCTGCCCACGCTGCCAAAAGCACCAAAGGTTGGTTAAATGACCATGGTGTTAGTGTGCTTGACTGGCCAGCAAACTCAACAGACCTGAACCCCATAGAGAATCTATGGTGTATTGTCGAGAGGAAAATGAGAAACAAGGGACCAAAACATTCAGCTGAAGGTCACTGTAAAAAAAACCTGGGCTTCAATACCACATCAGCAGTGCCACAGACTGATCACCTCCATGCCACGCCAAATTTAAGCAGTAATTAAAGCAAAAGAAGCAGCTACCAAGTATTGAGTACATATAAATGAACGTCTCAAGGTTACGAACGTAACCCTAGTTCCCCGAGGGAACGAGACGCTGCGTCGAAACGCTATGGGAACGCCCCTGCGTGACCACGCTCTGAACCACGTGTGAAATCTAGCCAATAGGCAAGCCGTGACGTCATAGACAGGCGACGTCGCGTAAACCAGGAAGCTACAAGATGGCTGTGCGGTGGTAGCGACATTAGCTTCTGCAAAGAGAGAAGGTAAGCGCCGCAGGGATGCAGGGAGTGTGGCACGGAGACGCAGCGGTTACGTCTCAAGGTTACGTTCGTAACCTTGAGACGTTCCCCTTCAGGAACTCGAGCTGCATCGAAACGCTATGGGAACGCTATGGAGGAAACGTGTCACCAATGGGACCTACCCAGCAAACACGGAAACCCTCAGGGTCGAAGGGGTTAACCCTGCGGCAAACTGTACCTGCAAAAACACCAGAACTGAACCGACCGGGCAGTTAACTGGGTCCAAGTCACGGTGCTCACACCGTGACGCGAACAGTCGCCATCGTGCGGCGTACGACCTCCTCGTGGAGGGAGCTCTGGAGTGGAGAAAGGCCTCTGCTACCTCGGTAGAGAGAACAGCCGCTACGAACCGTGCCCCCTCAGGGGCCACAGTCTCCACAACACCGGGCGGGGGTGAACCAGGGTTCCGCCCGCCAACGAGGTGCTACCCGGAGGAGACAGACTCCCTACCGGCGAACCTATTCCAGAACTCCCGAGAGCAGCGCAATCGGGGAAAGGCGTACAGGCGTAGCCTTGGCCAAGATCGTCCCACGGCAGCCACTGTCTCGACAGGGCGGCTGCTCAGACATCCAACCATCCCGGGATGTAACCGGCTCTAAATGAGAGGAGTTCATCCCGGGACCACAAGAGGACCTCCTGCGCCAGTTGCTCACAAGGGCGAGACCGGAGGCCCCCCGGGTGGTTGATGTACGAGACCACCGCAGAATTGTCCGAGCGGATCAACACATAGCGATCTCTAAGGACTGGGAGGAAGTGTTGTAACCCCAACAACACTGCCAGCATCTCCCGGCAACCTATGTGCCACAAGAGACGTGGGCCGCTCCACAGACCCTGGGCGGAGCGGCCACTCATGACCGCTCCCCACCCCGTGAGGGAAGCGTCCGTCGTTAGCGTTACGCGACGACAAGGAGTCCCTAAAACGGGGCCTCGAGACAGAATGTAGGGTTCCACCATACAACCAAGGCTCAAAGGGCACACCGTGAGACCTTGATGTGACGATACAGACTCCCCCAGGGGGAGAACCCTTCTGCCCCGGAGCCACCACTGGAGGGGCCACATGCGGAGAAAGCCGAGTGGAAATACACTGGACGCTGCCGACATGAGACCCAGCAGCCTCTGGAACTGCCTCACAGTGACTAGGTGGCCTGCCCCTACCCTCCTGACTGCAGTGAAGATGACTACAAACCGGGCGGGAGACAACCGTGCCCGCAACCCGGCCGAGTCCTACACCACGCCGAGAAAGTGGCCCTCCGCGCTGGGAAAAGTACACACTACCCGGCGTCTCAGTCTGAACCCCAGTACCTTCATGCAGGCGGGAACAGCATCTCAATGCCGAACCGCCAGGTGCTCTAACGAGCCAACATCAACCAATCGTTGACATAATACAGAATGCGGATGCCCTGAAGCCGCAGCGGGGTGAGTGCCGCGTTCACGCACTCCGTGAAGGCATGGGGTGAGGGCGCTAGGCCGCACGGAAGGACCGATATTGGTAAGCTTCGCCCCAAAAGCAACCTCAGGAACCTCCCGTGTGAAGGACGGCAGCATGGGAGCACGCAACCTCCAGATCTAGTGTATGACAAATCAGTCCTCGGACTTGACCTGAGACACGACCTCTCTAAACGAGAAAACCTGAACCCGAGCCTCAAAAGCGAGTGGTTCAAGTAGCGGAGATCCAGAATGGGATGCAACCCACCGTCCTTCTTCGGAACAACGAAGCACGGGCTGTAGCAGCCTGACTCTCTGAACAAGGAGGAGGGAACCACCTAGATGGCCCGATTCCTCAGGAGAGCACGCACCCCCTGTCCCAGGACCAGAGCCTGCACGGGTCCCACCAGGGCGGGACACACCCCGTTGAGCCGGGGAGGAGAAGAGGCGAACTAAATCGCGCAGCCCTTCCCCACAGTACGCAGGACCCCCGAGAGACTCCAGGCAGCCCTCCAGACTGACAGAAAGTCTCCACAGGGAAAACCAACCCCTCGGGGCTGGCCCCTGACCCACTCAGAGCGGCTGGAGCGGTGCTCTGCAGCCGACCACACCTCCTGAGAGGCGGCGGAACCCCCCCGTTCGCAGCGAACATACGGGCGGAATACGGGGAGCAAACCGCTGGAGAAGCTGCGCCCTGAACACGACCCGTGGCAGGGCTAACAGACAGTCCTCCTGAACCCGAACGGCAGGAGCAGCGTACTGCGGCCGTTGAAGCCCCCTGAGAGGCGGCGGATGACCCTCATCCGCAACGAACTGTCGGGCAGAAATAAGGGAGTTAACCGCTAAAGGGAGGCAGCGTCCTGAACACCCTGTGGCAGGGCCGACAGACCGGCCTCCCGGTGGTGCCAGGGAGGGACAAGCACCGTAGCATGAGGTGCGCACCACCCTCCAAGATGCAAGCCATCAGGCCTACGCACCACAGCCCGTTCACCTCAGGCCGTCCAGCCCCCCTTCGGGCCTAGAGAGTCGCCAGGGGCCCCTAGGACCTCCCCGCGGGAATCGGGTGGCAACACTCTCTCACCGGGCTATCTCGCTGTGCCTGGACGTACCAGGGCGAGGCTGCCGCCGAGCAGCCCCATCGGAGCAGCGAGGAACTACCACCGAAACGCCACCGCAGTCTCCTGAACCCGCCAGCAATCGCCCTTACCCACAGCGTTACCAGGTCAGGCCAGGAGGGGACGCCATGGTGCTCAGAAGGAAGCTCGCATCATCCCCCATAGCAGGCCAGCCTGGTATGCCTGCAACACACTCATCATGTGGAAGCAACCCGCAGCCTGACCCGCCACGCAGCGCAACCCACCAGAGCCAAGCTGCTCCTCGTAGGCAAACCGATAGCCGTCACAGATGCAACACTCGGGGAGAGCTAGCTAGCTAGCGCCCTACCACAAGCGGCATCATCCCGTAGCCGCGCCACTTAACTCCAATAACATTCGCGCACAGCGAAGAACATCGGAAAAGCACGCGCGCTCACGGGCCCCCCAGGACCCAGACACCACGCTGCGCAGATCTGGGGAGGTGCTGAGGCTGCGACACAGCGCAGGAAACGCACGACCAGCTCACTGGGTGCGCGCTGCTTCTGCCACACGATCGGCCAAGCTAAATCCAGCTCGGACCTCAAGGAGCTCCATATACAGCACAGGCTGTGAGGAGCCCGCAGGCTCGCTAGCATCCACCAGCTCATCCTCCTTGGAGAGAGAGACATGTAATGCTGCGCCACCCGCACCGGGAGAAGAAGCAGCCGCCAGGCATGCTTCCCCTAATTTCCCGAAATTTCAACCACCTCGGAGGAAGAAATACGGAGCACCGCGTCACACACACCGGGAAAGAACCGATACCAAACGAGCTTACACCCCGGGGAACGGGAGCTCGGCTAGCAGCCGGGAGCGCATAGCCACCTGGCTAAATGCTAACAGCCGATACCATCGAGAGCCGAAGCCTCGATGGAGAGCGCCCACCTCGGAGAGCGCTCAGTGACATTCTCCCACCTCAGAGGAAGAATACGGAGCACCGCGTCACACGCACCGGGAAAGGAACCGTTACCAAACGAGCGCACTCCCCGGGGGACGGGAGCTCCCATAGCGTTTCGACGCAGCTCGAGTTCCTGAAGGGGAACGTCTCAAGGTTACGAACGTAACCCTAGTTCCCCGAGGGAACAAGACGCTGCGTCTCCATGCCACACTCCCTGCATCCCTGCGGCGCTTACCTTCTCTCTTTGCAGAAGCTAATGTCGCTACCACCACACAGCCATCTTGTAGTTTCCTGGTTTACGTGACGTCGCCTGTCTATGACGTCACGGCTTGCCTATTGGCTAGATTTCACACGTGGTTCAGAGCGTGGTCACGCAGGGGCGTTCCCATAGCGTTTCGACGCAGCTCGAGTTCCTGAAGGGGAACATACTTTCCAGTAGGCCAGCAATTCACAAAAAAATTTTTTTGATCGGTCTTATGAATTATTCTCATTTTTTGAGATTTGTGAATTGGTGGTTTTTTGTTAAATGGGAGCCAAAATCATCACAATTAAAATAAATAAACACTTGAAATATGTTTGTGTGTGATGAATCTATATAATATACAAGTTTTAATTACCAAATAAGGCAAAATGCTGGCTTACTGGATCTGTAGCCATTTGACTCATGAGATATTCATGTAGATAATGACAGATGACGGATGATTGCAGACAGACGTATTCATAAGTCATGCTGCTTTGCCAGCCAATCAGAATTTACCAAAAGTATTATTTGAATAATGTCCATGATATTTAGGTAAAAGTGCTTTACACAAGTTTGATAGTATGTAGGGAGTAGGTGAAAACCAGGTTTCACGTAAATGAAACAACTAGTTCAACTATCATAAGCTCAATCATATGCATTTTACAAACATTTTCTTCCAGTAATCATTGACTAGTTGCTGTGTTCAAAATGAGGGTGTAAAAAAGAGCAAATGGACTGATGGATGGACAGATTTCTAAAATTAAATGTTCAAAGAGCCTATACAAGTGTCATGGTGATAATGATGGTTCATGGTGATTATGATCGTAATAATGACGAGAAGCTACAGAATACAGCAAGTTGAGTTTAAGATTTGTGTAAATGTATTTGTATATATATAAATTATAATTAATAAATTGAAGAGCCATTACAGGAATATCTTGATTTACAGGCAAAAATATCAAGTCGTGACAAGTCTTTGAATCACTGATTTCTGATTAGCATGAGTAAATAGTCAGTCAATATAAATCTCCCTGTGCTTTAAAGGTTTACTTGCATTGTACAGAAGGCCATTCTGTAAAGAGATTTAGTCAGGCTGTGTGTGATTTAAAAGCTCTGACTCATGTGTAAGTGTGCACTTCGTTGGAAGTGTGAAACATTGTACCATTATGTTGTTTTACCCTATGAAGTCAAAATAAATTTTAAATATGTTGACACAACAAATTGTGAAAATCAAGTGGGGGAAAAAACTGATGTCTGCCTTCTGGGCAAGAACCATTGGATTCTCTTTCAGATCTTGCAGCTGACTTATTCATTTCCTTCCCTTAGGGAAGGAAAACTGGAATTCATTGTTGACACATGGCTAAGGCACACCCACATATGTAATAGTCAGTGTAAGAGAGAGAGAGCATGTGCTTACTACTGTAAGTAATTTGCCTAACAAAGATACTCGTATTCTATTACAGATGATTTTCCAGATCCGGCCACTGTCTTGGCCGCAGTGGGTTACCGTTCTAAAGATGTCCCTTCCAGTTATCCTGATGGATGAAGCCCTGAAATTCTTGGCAAGGAACTACATTGAGCCAGGCACTGACCTTGAACAAGAGGAAGAGGACAGACAGAATTATGGCCAAGGTGTATTTGCAGACCTGGTCGTCAAAATACAACGGGGTCTAAAGGATGTCTCCTGGGCATTTGTGTTCATTTCTGCTCCCCTTTTGTTTTGGATTTACAGCTTGGACTCAGATATTATAAACATCTTCTGGGAATAGTAAGCGAAGAGAATGTAAGAAGAGGGAGTGGGTGGTTTTTAGTGGGAGAGTTGGAGGGGGGTTAAGTTCAGACAAGGTGAATTAGGAATATAACACCAAAAAAAGGAAATAAAATGAACATACGTATAAGCAAAAAAAAATTAGGACAGGAAGACTTTTTGAGCATGGACAATCAGAATTATTGGGAACATGAGAACAGAGAGGAAAACCAGGAAGGAAGGCAATTGTCATATTTTCCCAAAAAACATTCCTGTCATCTTCATTCCTCATGCATTTAAAATATATTTATATAGCTCTATATTATCTCCACTTGAACAGGCTTGTTTTCAACTCATTCATTTAAATTATTTGTTGTCTCATCAGTTATTTTTACATTAGGAATCAGACAATACACATTGGGCAACACAGAGCATTCACATCCAAGCAAAATTAAAATGGAGACATTAATGGTTAATGGACATTAAATTTACCGTATGTTCTTATTGCGTATTTTTTGTTGTTCTTTTTAAGCATATATTTAGAATATTTATTAATCATTCACCTGCATGTTAGGGGATTTGTATTGTTTAGGATATGGAAAAAAACATGTGAGACAAACAATAACCAGAAACTCAAGACCACTAAAAAGAAGGGAACTAACCGCATGTACAGTGAAAAGTTTACCATGTTACAGTACCATCATTATAAGCATTATAATCTGGATTATGAAATTTTTTTTTAAAGTTTTGATTCAGTATATTTCTGCGAAACAGGAAAAAAGGGATTTCGCATATACTAAGTCCAAACAAAACACAGCACTTTTGAGACCTGTTTAATCCCACATTCTGACCCGTCTATGTCATTTGATTTCAATTTGAACTTTACATCCATTTTAGGCAGAGTTTAGCAGAAAGCTTGACTTCAAAGTCTTAATCACTCTCTCTATGGGATACAAAAAACATGTGTGCTCTTCTGATGAATGCTTAAGGAAAATATCATCCACATCATCAATTTTATTGTTTTAACATCCACGAGGGTCTGTATTTTATTTAATATTTTCATTTTCTCTAAAATAATTATTGCACTACATTGTACTACAATGTGCTATATCTTCAGTATATTTAAGATAAAAATGCTGTTTCTCACAACTTTGAAGCGAATACTGTACCATACTGTACTGTACAACCTGTCAGGCTGTAACCCAGAGTTCTCATGAAAGTTTGTGTGGATTACGCATCTCACTTTTTGTCTGTAACAATAGAACACTCCTTAAAAAGATATGATGTGTAGGAGAATGAAACTATGACTTGCCCCAAAATTAAAATCTAATTCTCATAGATCAGTTGTTTACTTTTTATGTTGAAGTCCATTTAAATGCAAGTACTTTTGTACTTTTCCTAGATTTAAAATATAAAAAGAGTACTTTTAGTTAAGTAAAATGTAAGCAGGACATTTGACTTGCAATTACAGAAATGGTGATTTCATGCACCACTGTTAAACATGCAATATAAGAGCATAGAAATCAGATTTATTAGTTGTAATATGGTTCACTCAAGATTTCTCATCTGCAGATGAGTTACTGTCACTGTTGCCTAAGGTATGCTGTAATGTCTGAGTGTCGTGAAAAACAAACTGAGTCATACAGTACATTTTACTGCACCACTCTGTTTGTAACCTTCCATTTTTAGTGAGATTTCTACAGTTCACTCTTTATCACATTAACATTACACCATATTTGTGTTGAAGATATTTGTGTTTTTTTTTTTAAATGTTCTATTGCCAGAGGAAAAAGAAGGGCTGTAACTGCAAAATAAATAAAAACAAAAGATATAAAATGTGTTCTATTTTAATTTCCCTACTCTTAGTTGTCAATTACAGTTACATTTACATTTATTGCAAAAAATAAGAATAAAACTTTCATTGAAACATTTTTCTTTTAGTTTGTACAAGTAGTTTATTTCAAAAATGTTTTTTCACATGTATGAAATGTTTTTTTTGTGTGTGTGTGTTGTGTTAATAGGTACCATTGTCATAACTTTTCTTTGATGGGAAAAAAAAATCTCAATGGAATGGAAATAAAAAGTACATTTAAAATGATTACATACCAATGGAATATTGTCACTGGTTAATTTTTATTTTCATTTTTTTATTTTACAAACGAAGCATAGAAAATAAACAGAGAACACAAGTCATTTTTTTATAAATGGATAAAATAGTAAATAATGGTTTATATTATATTAGCTGAAACAAAAACGAATCTTCATTGTCTGGGATGTTTCCTGAAGTTTAACACATGCTCTGAAGTGTACTGTTGCATTTTGTAACATCATGAGACCACTCATTCAGAAGGTCTTCGATTTTAGTCCAAAAAGACAAGATTGAAAAGGGGCATACTGCAGTTGACAGAACACAGCCATCAGTTTTGAATATCTGTAAAAGCACAAAATATTTTTTAGAATCACTGGCCTCAGATATTTCCTTTTTCTCTTTAGCAAAAGAGGTTTTACCTGTAAGTTGTCCACCAAGCCTTTGGTTTCTTCTTTCAAGTACTTGATCTGTTGGATTTCAGGAGTCATTTTAAGGTCACATGTCTGGTAGTTAGTCAGCCTCTGTAAAAGTGCACACTATGCAAAACAGAGCGAAACAGAGAGAAGGGTATATTTTAGTATTTTAGGCATGTAGGCAGAACATTTCTTTTTTATATTATTGTCAAAGCAGATTTTGTTTTGTTTTTTGTTGTTGTTGTGTGTTTTATATGCTGTACCTGTTCTAATTTACTAATGGGCTTGATCTCTCTTTGCTTTGTCAGGTTTAATGTCTGTGAAGAGAAATCGCCGTGTTACATGCATGCATGCAACAATTTACTATAATTAACACAGTCATTTGTACAAAAAGTTTTTTTTCATTGTAGTGCAGTACGTAAGACACTTACTGTCCCTGTAGTTGCCTGTTTAATAGTCTGCAACAAATTGATAATTTTTTCAATTTGCCTTTCTGTGTTTTGGCAAAATTGAACTGGCATCGATGACGCAGACCACACCAACAGCAGCAGGAGAACACTACACACTGTGAAATGCACTGTAACAGAAAAATGATTTAATGATAACACAACATAAAAACATATTCCATATTTATATTATTTCACAAATCAATTAGACCCAACAATTATACTGCAAACATACGAACAAACTTACTTATGTCAGCGTAGTTTTTTGTGATGAAATCTGATGGAGGTTCAGAATGATGGTCTTTTCAACTCAGGTTCTTCTGATCCTTCTTATCCTCCATCCCATTTATAAGGAGGGGAAACCACTCCACTAGTACCCTATGTTCTAAGGAACTCTTTCATAACTATCCCACACTCTGCAAGTTGATTGGATATCACTGAAATATAATACTACCATTTACCAAGTGATTATGACTCAACTTCAGCATCCAAAACACACCCTTCAAATACCTTCCTACTCCACAGAATTTTGAGGAGAATTTACAGGTACAGCAATTTACAGGTTGATGTGAACAAAAACTCATTAATTATTTATTAATATTTTTTTTTTTTCCTTTTCCTCTTTCCTCTTTTTCCTTTTCCTCTTTTTTTTTCTCCTGATTATTTATCACTATTAAGCAAATTATTATTAGTACTGTAGTAGTATTTGTAGTAGTAGTATAGTAGTATTTTATCAGTATTATAAATATTAGTATTACATTTATTTTATTATATTATAAAAATTTTTAAATTTTGCCAGTTCTTTTAGAGTTAAGTTTTGCCACTGATTTCGTGTACTTTGAGGGAATTATATGTCTATATTTTACGGCTTTTTATGCCGTAAAAAGCCCAGGTGTTTTTTGTGTGTGTCTAGGACTGACTGTTCACATGAAATACAATACGTGTACATTATTTTTACATGTAGCTTTTTTTAATTTATAAACATTGCTCACATGATGTAACGTGTGCTTGGGTCCACATGTGCAATTTTAGATCAGTTTCATGTTGAAATGTGCCCATGTGTGATCAAGTATTACTCACCTCATGTGAAAAGTGCATGGTCACGTATGTGGGCTTTCTCAGACTAGTCAGAAAGGAAGGACAAAAAGCAGCACAATTTTTCCGGGAAACATTTGGGAATGTATCATACACTCTTTTGTTCATGCTGTAAGAGCCCACAGAGTATCAGGAACGAAGTATGAAATTATAAAGCTCTATTATGGATTTTACGGCACTTTCTCTTAAAGAAAAAAAAAAAACATTTACTTTGGTAGTGTTCTTAATAATATTGTCAAAATAATTTTTAAAAAATATATTTTTCTGTTAATTATATTGGTTAGTTTTGATGTATTGTTTTAAATTGCAAACTTTTGCTTTAATTACCTTCCCAGAATTCTTAGGGAAAGCGGTTTGGGGTCTTTGTCCTATCTTACAAGGCAAACCTCTTTCTAATAATAGCGACTTACAACCTATATATAATTTTTAGAAGAAATATATTGAGAATCATATTAACAAGGATAATATTCACCACATATCGTAAATATTTACAGTTAAGTTTACAAGTTTAAGAATGAACGTTTTTATAATAAAAATTGCAGCATTTTATGCAGCTTCTGAAAGGCAATGTTTTAATATAAAGTAAGATTTTGAAGCAAAATTATAACAATTTACACCAACCATCCTGTTCCAAATTGTACAGTCCTGCCTCATGTATCGTGTTTGCCTTCCTGAGAATCACCGGACGTTTGGACCTTTGGTGATAGTCGTGTACGAGTACTTCGGTTGTCTTATTCCTAAGTGTGAACAGATGAACCTCAACATCAGAAATCCACTTCTGCAAAAGGGCGCAACAATGCAGGTGCAATATAGGATGGAAAACCAAATAATGTGTAGTTCCTAGTGACTTTTTCTGAAAAAGATTGAGAGGTTTACCTGCATAAATCTTTGGTTGATCATTGGTTTAACAATAACTAAGAATTAGTCTTATATAGATGTGAAAATTTTTATTTGTGTAAATTCAGCTTATATTGTGTCTTGAGAACTATATGTAAACATATGTTGTGTTAAATATTCCATTCAGGGCAGTAACACAAAAAACAAGACAAAAAATATCAATTATAAGCCTTCATATCTTTTAAATTATTGACATTTAAACAAGGTCTGTGTAAACTTGTGATCTCAACCATACATAAATATAATTCTACTGATAGCAACAACAACAACAACAACAATAAAAATAAATAAATAGTAATAATAGTAATTATAATAATAATAATAATAAATACGAATATAACAATGAAAAAGAAAGAAAGAAAGAAAGAAAGAAAGAAAGAAAGAAAGAAAGAAAGAAAGAAAGAAAGAAAGAAAGAAACAAACAAACAAACAAACAAACAAACAAACAAAGACACTAAAAAGTAAAGGCAACACTGGAACCTTGGTCATGTTACGGTTTAAAACTAAGTGTGGGTTCAGGAAAGTATCACTTTTTGGCTCTCTTTTGTTCCCACTAGACACTGATTAATAAAGCATTACCTTCAAGTCTGCATGAAATTCAAAGTGAAAGTAGACTGTGTTTGCACAGATGTGACATGTCAGAAAGGATTAGTGGTACTGTTACATGTGTGAGATGTTCTTCAGAATAACAGGTTTTTATTGGCTCTGTGGACTTTATTTGTAGTCTAAATGTTTTGCATTTATAAACAATGACATTCTAAAATGAGGATTTTTTTCCCCATGGTATTGAGTTTAGACAACACATTAAAACTATTGACCTCCGGCATGGACTTGACCTGGTGTGCCACCTGGTTGGTCCTATCATAAACTTCAACCCAGGCATGGACTGGACTTGGGCGGTCTGCTTGATGGCCTAGTGGGCCTGTTGGGTAGTGAGTGTCTGCTATGTCAAAGACATTAGTGAGCTTTGTAAGTGAGGTTGCAATGTTGACCTCAGGTGGATGGCTTATAAATGATATATTTTATAATTTTTTTATATATTATATTTTATTTATAATAATTTGTCAGTAAGTTGTTTGTAGAGGAATGTCTAATTGGCATATTAAGAGCTGACTCTTTTGAATAATTTCCAATCTTTGTGTAATTCCTGAATATACAATAAAACATGTACATTTCAATATTCAATTTTATCCAGGCTCTGGATAAGTGATCAAGTAACACTGATTTATAAACAATGCGATAGTATCTCTTGCATGTCAACTCATATTCTTATTTGTTTTTTCTATATGGCTGAATATCATTACAGACTTCTGACACCAAGTTCTGCATTTTTCAGGATAGACTTTACTCTGACCACTCCACTGACCAGAATAAAAAGCTAACTATATATCATTTAAAGTGCTTAAGTTCTTAAGATCAATTTGTGTTACATTGTCAATAATAAAATGCTTATGCATTGGGCAGCACCAAGACTAAAATACACGGTTGTTTTATATCCAAAATTATATTTTGTTGTTTTGTGTTAATAACCCACTGCATGCCTTTGGGGCATCTGCCTTTGTGGCTGAAATATATTTCAACAACAACAGCTAAAAATATTATTGTAGCTGCATCATGATGTGAGAAATCTCTAATGTATATGGAATTACATTTTTAAATCCTGAAATAAACAGACAAGGCTTTTCACAGCACTCGACTAGATTTCTGCTTTTCTTCTCAGCTGCATAGTGTTTAGATATAAAGCAGGCAGCTGAGAAGAAAAACAGAAATCAACTTTAAATGATAATTAGTTCGTTTTTATTCTGGTCAGTGGAGTGGTCAAAGTCATTTATAAGCCATCCACCTGAGGTCAACATATATATAGACAGACAGACAGATAGATAGATAGATAGATAGATAGATAGATAGATAGATAGATAGATAGATAGATAGATAGATAGATAGATAGATAGATAGATAGTAGACATGATGACATTTCTTCTGTAATGAATTTGAGGCCATTATTCATTTCATAAGAAAAATCACAACAATCACTCATCAACAGTGCTCTTGCACAATATTTCACAAGTGTGATTAGGAATGGACAAGTAATTCTGGGCCTATTAAGAAATTTTGACGTCACATGTACCAACCCTACCCCATAAGTATACCTCTCACCTTACTTTTCAGTAAAGCATTTCTCCAGACTTCTCTGTAATAATGCTGTCAGCCTTGGCATAATGGCAGCTCCTGGAATTGTAATTATAATGAGGATGTGATAAAAACAATTTTCAGGAATGATTACCCTGAATATACTTGCTTTGTTCCAACAATTGCTCTGATGATGCCATCAGTACTCTCTTAGGTCCTTTAGAATTTGTAGAGACATGCTGCAGGGCAGAAGACATCTTATTGTCATGGCTAGTCTGAAACATGTGCTGGTATGTTGTATGATGTAATTTGCGTCAAGACTCTGTGAATAAGCTTACGATATTTCAGATCATGCTGAGTGTTGTTTAACTTATACTTGCCCCACATGGCTCTGGTAATGAGAACATCTTGAATGTTGTGGCAAAGGACAATGACAAAGTTGATCAAGTGCTATTGTTTAGATATGTGGCAAATCCAAGTTGATTTGTGTTTGTCTGCCACCCTGAACAATGTTTTTGGGATGGCACATTCATACTCCACACACTTAGCAGCACTTAACCCCCATTGTGGTTAGTAACATTCCATATGTATAATAATTTTTTTTGTCACTAGCTGGGACTAAGCTAAGAATAGTGTTAGGTTCAGCATTGCTTGGGCTACCTTTTCACCTTTTTCACCTCTCACTTTGACACAGGGTGAGCTGTCCAAAATTAGGACTTCAGACTACAGCTTCCAGTATTCAGCTCGACCTGCTTCTACACTCCTCCATTGTCCTAGGACTTAGAACGAACACTGCTTAGAGCATTGATGAATGACAGTGCATGAATTACAATGAACAATGTAACACACAGAGAAAGTCCCACTCACTAAGCCCCAGAAGTTAGAGTCCAGAGACACAGAGAATTGTCATACCTGGCAACTGAATTGACTGTATTAAATGACTTTGTCATTTTAGGAGCTCTTCTATAATGCTCTGCTGCATTGACCTTTCCAAGTGTTGAATCTTATGATCTCTTCCACATAATCCACAAAAGTAGACTTTACATGTGGTGGATGAACAAGTTACTATTTAACCAAAGGTTTTAAAACACATTGGCAGTCTTTACCTGGTTGATTGCTACATGCTAGCAGTTTTGAAGACCCACAGTTAGGAGCCGGAGTGTGAGAATGTGACAAGATCCTCCTCTGAATGTGTGGTAGTTCTCCCCCCTGCACACAAAACACTGCTTAAAATATTGTAATACTGTAAATAAATTAGCTGCTAAATCCAGTGTCTGTCTTCAATATTTTGCTATCAGGTTCTGGATACTTCCTTTATCCATTCATCCTCCGTTGAAAGCCTAGACCATAAAAAATGTTCAAATGTTCGATAATAATTTAATTTAATAATTGATGGCAGAGATATCTTTGAAGTAAATACATTGTGTTTCCAGTTAATAAACTTTACCATTACTGTAATGGACCTCATAATATCATTTCAAATCGTTGTGAAAATCTGGCCTTATGAACTGAGCTCATTAGATTGAAAGGAAACAGCCACTCTTCTCGACCTTGTTAGAATCCATTGGCTGAGAGAATATGCATTAAACTGGGGACTGAATGCATATTTAACTAAAAAAACCCGGCAAACTAATTGTGATTTGTCAAACATTATAATTATCAGCACAGAGAAATAGGAGGTTATAGGAGAAATGCTTACATTATTTAAATATTTAAAACTTATTTACATTCAGTGACAGAGGGGAAAATAATAAAAAAAACTCTCCCAAAAAGAAAGGGATAAACAGTACAATTAATATTAGTGTGAAATGCTCATTACAGACTGTTATATGTCAGTGTGCTTTCTTTTGTATGTTTCTCTCAACTATTTTTTCTACTGTCTTTGGCTGTCCTTCTGTAAGTGAAGCCCTGTGTCTATCATCTTTAAGTGATTGAGAGCAACTGATCAAACCATAAAGACAAGCCCTTGACCAAAGGACATAGAGCCTATATTTTAAAACGAACACCCTGAAACTCTTGTGTTGAACTCCTTTGACATATTGTTAGCCTTCTTAACAATGAATGTTGTTTCATTGTCTCCATTTTGACCTTACTTATACTTACTAATTATATGACCTGCTTGAATTAGAAGTTCAAGAGCTTTTCCAACCTGTTAATACCACTGTGCCTAGTGGTGTGGATAATATTGGTGCTGTTTCTGGTAATTAAGCTGCAGAGCTGTTTGAGTTTTAATTTTAGAGATATGTTACCTGGCTTTCTCCTTCTTTTTCTTCAAGAACAAGAGACGAGACGTGTGCTATAAACTTTTCAAAATAGAAGCTCAAGCTAAAGTAGAGGCATGTAAAGCAGAGAATATATTTAGGATAGTTGTGAATCAAATGGAACATAAGATAGTTTGATTACAGCAAATGAAGCAATCACAGAATACAGACCACTAGGCTAAACTGTCTTCTCCTTCTCTGCCACTGTCTCCACCTGCACATCCTGTACGTCCTCCGCTTATGCCTTGTGCCTTGGATTGTGTGTTGCTTTTAGGCCCGACCGCATTGTTTTTAGTGCCGACTGTGAGACGTGAACGTACATCGGGAGATGAGTGTTTATATACCTTGCATGCTGTTAATGACCTTGTTTTTCAAGAGGCAGGGCATGTCACACACCCGTGTCGCCGGACTTTTGTCGTTTTGCGTTTTTGCATGTTCCCGCCCACGTGACGTCTGTGGGCTTTGACCCAGCTTATTTACTCAATGTGTGTCAATGTATATGAATCCAGTGTTTCCCCATTCTTTTCAATGGGGGTGATTAATTGCCCCTTACCCATCATTCTCAGGGTTATCTATGAATTTGGGGTGTATGGGCGTGATCTGCTGCTCACCCCGGAGGAGTGGATATGTCGGATTGGTGTGTCGGGCGAACAGCAGCTGAACAGCGGTGGGTCGACTTTTCCATTCATTTTCTATGGGCCAGGAATGTCACCCCCTATGAGTGGATATACCATTTGTGCATGTCGGACACTCAAGTCAAAGGCCGAGCTGTGACACACAAAATTTCTGCCCCATTTATTTACTATGGGAAAGAAATTGCCCTTTTTGGTCATGTGATCGAAAAACAGCTTGGGCATATTCTTAGAAAAGTAATAGCACACCTCTCCTGACCAGACCGCAAGATTTGAGGTATCATTTGTGGTTCTGGTGCAAAAACCGTGGGATGAGTTACGCTCTGATATTTTGTCCGGAAGAATTTGCAAGATTGTAATAGTGATGCTTTTCAATTACCTGCTATATTGGTTTATAACCACAAGAGGGTGCTCCAGAATAAGCCCAGTGCATAGTTAATACAGACTAATACATGTACTGGTTCTATTTCAGATATTTTTTTATCTGTAGTTTTTCCTCATACTTCCATACTTTCTACGCATCATGGAACATATTACAGAGTATGAGTAGCACACACATGCACATTCACATATGGAAACACGTTCAGGGGTATGTAAGGCAATAAATGAAATTAATATTACTAATTATAATTAGGGCTGTAACGATTCCTTGAGTAACTCAATTAATTCAATTACAAAAATTCATAGAGGCAAATTAATTTGTCTTGATGCTTCATTTTTTTGATTTACCTAAACACGGAGCACTGTATTTCCCACGGACCATTATTACTAACTCACCACCCGCTAAACTGGAGAAAACAGCAAGGGGGTTGAGGAGAAGATTCAGGCTGAAGAAAATGGCATAAAGTTTTGGATCGTTTTAAACTAATCTAGGTTACATATGTAACCCTATTTCCCTAAGGGAACAAGACCCTGTGTTGCAACGCTTTAGAAAACGATTCCGCATTGTCCACGAGATGTTCCATTTCAGGAACTCTAGCTGCATCGCAATGCTTTGGTAATGAGAGTCCAATACCACCGAACTGACCAGTCCCTGACTAGTGTGTATGGGCACAGCTAGGTCTAAGGACGAAGAGGCCAGGAGTGGTACTGAGGTCAAGGTTATAGAACCTGATGAAGGTCAGCAAGGTTGACCAGCCTGCAGCATTGCAGATGTTCTGGAGGGACATTTCAGAGGACCAAGCCTTAGAGGCTAACACACTCCGGGTCAAGTGCGCTCTGACCCCGAAAGGAGCAGGGCAACCAGAGGACTCATTGAAGAATGCAATAGCATCGATGATCCACCTGCTCAGAGTCTGCTTTTTAGCAGGGAGGGCCATAACAGATGAGCAGTTGATCTGGCTTCCTCCAAGGACTCGTAAGTGCTCGCATCCGGACACAGCCGATTCAGCTTCTCCTGGTCTGAAGCCTGAAAAAGAGGAGGATAGAATGCCTGGACGGAGAGACGGAGCTGCATGCGGAGCAGGTAAGGTAAGAGAAAAGGACAAGACCAAAAACCCTCTGTGAGGTCCACCCCAGGAACTAGTGTGCCCCTCTCCCTCGGCAAGAGTGGGGCCATAACTGTGAGGAGTAAGGGTACACTCCTCGAAGAGTGATTATTGGGAGGACTTGTAGTCAGCTCCCTTGAGAACTGGCTTAGCGTATATATATATATTTACAATCTTGATGTTACCCAAATGAGGATGGGTTCCCCTTTTGAGTCTGGTTCCTCTCAAGGTTTCCTCCTCATAACATCTAAGGGAGTTTTTCCTTGCCACAGTCACCATGGCTGCTCATCAGGGACAAATACACACCAGTCACCTTAACTGTTAAATTCTCTGCTTTGAGACAATGTCTGTTGTGAAAAGTGCTATAGAAATAAACTTGACTTGACTTGACTTGAATATTAAGTGAACTAAATAGGTGTAGTTTTGACCTATATTCTTTTATGAAATTTCATCAATAACATTTTGTATTTTTCTAAAAAGTAAAGCAAATTATTTGTTTGTTTTAAGAGACCTGTCTAGTTTTCTTTCTTATTTAGTATTGCTCTTTAATAAAAAAAAATATAAAAAGTACTACTGATATGATTACTCTATTAATCGAAGGACATCGTTAGAATACTCGATGACTAAAATAATCGATAGCATTAGCCCTAATTATAATTTACTATGACTCATGCATCAAAAAGACATATAAAAGGCAATAAATATGTAAAAAAAAAAAATCATCTCTGTTAAAAATTAGTTTTTTAACTGATGTGTGTAAATAATTTAGGCCGAAAGGGTAACTTGTCTGTAACTCTAATTAAAGGCAAACTTAGAACCTCTGACTGATTTTTGTTGGTATTATGTCCATGCTACCCAGAGACAAATGTATATTTAAAAGCAGTCAAGAACTACTTTTTAACAATCTAACAGAACATGGTGTTTATATTTGACATCTTCATGGTGTGTTTTACAAATTTGAAATCAAACCTCAGCAAAGAAAAAGATGTACATTTTCAATTATTTACAGTAATTTGTCACCTTAAGAATGCTACCACTATGTGCTTTGTGTCCAAAAACAATTTGATGTTGCATTCAGTTGAAATTAGTGCCAATGCTAACAGCTTCTCATGGCTCATCGCTGACCTTAAATATGTTTGAGGTGTTGCTCTCTATTATAATGAAATGATCATCCTTTAAGGTCCCAAAATTTATATCAGCTATTCAGCAAAGTTTTTCATTCACTACTTCATCCTTTAGTTCAGATTGTTACGCCTAGTGGCCAAAATGTGAAATGCAACAAGAGCTAATTGAAGCCAACCGGTATAAGAATCATCATGCCCCATTCCATTCAATTACAGGACTAATTAAGTAAATTGCCAGATTGTGTTTGTTCAAATATTACTCCATAACCACCAAGTTCTTGTTACTATTTCTAAGATCTAGGACTGAATAATGTCTGTATATTAGTAATGCACCCCAACAACCTTGTTAGAAAAAATAAATATATATACTGTATATATATATTAAAAACTTATTTTCCCAGAGATGATTGTTTTTTGTATGTTTGGTATAGAGTTTATAAGGGTACTGGAAAACACAAATGTGATAAAAAAATCTTAGATGGGAGGAAAATGTTTAATGGTTATGCAAAAATAATATTTATGTTCTCTTGTGATTTCTTTTGCATTCTCTTGCAAATCATCTGAATCCTCCTGTCATTCATTTATAAATGGTACCTATGGTTTAATTTCCTTGTTGGCAGCAGGGCCTTAGTTCAAACAGCACATGCTGAACATAGAGTATATAATCAAGTTTAAATTTGAGCTTGGACAGAAGTATAAATTGTAAATAGAAGACAAATTTAAAAAAGTGTATTTTGTGTGCAGTAAAACACCGGGTTTGGGCGGCAAGGATCTGATGGCTTACTTGCCATTTCCATAGCAGTTTTGTTACAGGTCAAGTTGCTAGCCCAACACCCATGTCCTTCTTTTGCAGCTGGGATTGGGACCATCCATGGAAGAGTTCTTCATCCCCATTCCCACAAATGAACACTGATTTGTCCCACAGATCAAAAGTCCAATGCCTTAACCATTACGCTACCACCTCCCCACCAATCCTCATTTGGGTGACACCAAATGTTCATTCATTACAAACCACTGACAGCTGAAGTAAACAGTGATTATCTTATTACAATGTAAGCTTTTAAAAGGTAGGATATTACTCAGCAATGTTGAACCAGAGAGTGAAGGAAAAACAGACAATAAGCACTCAACACCTCAGGGGAATTCCTCAAAATTGTTGAAAAAGACACTCATGAGGCTTGCTGAGGGAATGGTAAGAATATGCAAAGATGGACATATCGACTCTCAACTGCCTATTACCTCACATCATTTAATTTGAGAATATGTTGTAAACAAGGCTAGAGATTTCTAGAGATTTGGAGAGATTTCAGAGTAAACCGGTGGCAAATAATGATCGGTCTTTAAAAGCCACTGACGTGAATTGGCAGAATAAGGCTCTTCATTTTCATAATGCATTATAAACAAAAATAAACACTAACAGATTACATAGATGCATCACGAGCTGCAATTTCTTTGCGTATCTGTTTAGCTTTTCCATAGGATGCATTCCTTTTAGCACTATCAGGTTAGTATGCAGAACAGTTGTATTTCGTTCATCACTGTACACAGACTCTTCAAGTGAGTCAGGTGGGTCAGATTTTATATCCATATAGACAAAGAGCCAAGGCTTACACTCCAAGCTCTAGGCCTCAGGCAATTGCCTGCTCTGCCAATAGCTAGTGCCAGACCTTGGTCGTAAATAACGTCATACATCCCACCAAAATATAGTCCTCATGAGCCTCTGACGATCCACAGAGCACGAGAGCAGCTAAATCAGCAGTTTACAAATGAAGATCACTTCACACACACACCCACACACACACACACACACACACACACACACACACACACACACACACACACACACACACACACACAATATAACGTAAGATAGTGTTGTGATCTGATATGGCATGTAGTGACAATAAACTGATCACTTGCTCCAAGACCACCATGGTGTCAAAACTCAGACAGTGGTGGGCACGCGCACTGTCAGCTGTGGACACATGTCCTCAGGATCACTCGGGGTTGCACTAAGTTTAAATAGGGTGTGTGTGTGTGTGTGTGTGTGTGTGTGTGTGTGCGCGCGCGCGCACTGGCTGACGAATTATTGCCATTTATAGCGCGCATGTTGGAGAGAGAGAGAGTCCCATGCGCCTCGTGGACTGTGGCTTGTAGTTTCTCTGGAGTAATAAGCAAAGTTGTATTTTTTTATTCAGCAGCAAAAACTGTGACTTTTCCATAACTCTATACACGGTCTGTCACGAATTGGTAAGTATTACACGTTCCGTCTGCATTGCGTTTTGCGCGTGAAAAAATATGATACTATTATACTTTGATTATAAAAGCTACATATCCGTTTTTATACGACTTCGTTCATATGACATGAACATGAATAAAGTTATAACTAACTTATTCTAAACTGTTCTCTGTGAGGATTATACTTATACATTATTTGTATAGCACTTTTATCAATGGACATTATTTCAAAGCAGCTTTACAGAGATAAATAGGCTATAGAATATGAAGTTATGGTAGTGCCTATAAGTCTCTATATATTTATCCTTAATGAGCAAGCCAGTGGTGTCAAGGGAAAACTCTCTGGGATGGAATGAAAAAGAAACCTTGAGAGGAACCAGACTCAAAAGGGAACCCATCCTCATCTTGGTGGCACCGAATGTCCATTCATTATAGTCTTATCATTTTTGCGGTGTGCTGTTCAGTACATAAATGCAGAATTATGTCTTATGTCACTGTAGCAGACTGACTTTATATTAATTAGGCTTTTATATTATTTTATATATATATATTTCATAAAGACTTTATATTAAATACAATCCAAATCATAGTTCTTGAGTTGTTTGGGAACTTCTGGGATCTTTAGGCTTTTAAGGATGAACCATCCTCAGGTGCACACTGTGGTCTCCAAAAGAAGAGAGTTTCATCCAGAGGTAGGGTGTCTCGATAAATCAGGTGGATGTGAAAAGGAGAAAGGCACAGGATCAATAAAATTAAAACCACAGACAGCTGAAGTGAACACAGATTATTTTATAATGCCACCTGTCATGAGTTGGGACATGTTAGTCCACAAATGAGCAGTCAGTTCTCGAAGTTGTTTGGAAGCAGGAAAAATAAAAAAAGTGTAAGGATCTGAAGAATTATGACAAAGGCAAAATTGTGATGGCTAACCTTCAAAAAGCATTTCTAAAATGGCAATGTTTATAGTTATCAATACTTACCAGAAAACTGATGACAGGGTCGTATGCACCCAAGACTCATTGATGCATGTGGGGTTTGAAGGCTAGTCTATCTAAGATTACAGAAGAGCTACTATAGCACAAACTGGAAAAATTCATGTTGGCTATGACAAAAAAGTGCATTACAGCTTGATGAGTATGGTGCTGTTTAGCTACCTCCTACAATTGGCATGTGAACATTAGAACTGAATCATGGAACAAGAAGGTGGCCTGGTCTAATAATGTGGATGGCTGGGTGTGTGGGGGTTGCTAAACTGTAAAAGCGATGTAATCAGATGCACTTTTGGAAGAAAGTAAGTCTGCATAGGCAGTGTGATACTCTGGGCAATGTTTTAATGGGAAATTTTGCGTCCTGGCAATCATGCTTATGTCACATTAACACCTATCAGCTACTTAAACATTGTTGCTGACCAAATCCATCTTGGCAAAAAAATTCCCTAATGCAAATGGCCACTTTCAGCAGGATAATGTGCCATGCCACACTTCCAGATTCTAGAAACTTAATCCAATGTAAAGTAGTATACTGTCCAGTATATATCAGTATATGTTTTATTAGCTTCATGTGCAACATTTTATAATTATATGTTTATCACTTATTTCCTAATAAATAGAAAAACATATTCAGGTAGACAGGTACACTGTATTTCAGGAACTGATTGTCTGTACTTGTTTGAATGTATCATTTGTAATGCATTTGGTGATTTGGGTTCTTCTTTTTCCTTTTTTAGGAAATGGCACCATCTCTTTCACAAGCCTACAGAAGGCGTTGGTGGATGGCCTTAACGGCTATACTTGAGAACCTGCTCTTTTCGGCAGTGTTGTTGGGCTGGGGTTCACTCCTAATCATGCTCAAGGCTGAGGGTTTCTATTCACATTTGTGCATAGGTATACTATCCCATAAAGGACAAACAAGCAGCATACCTCACCAGTTAAAATAAATAAATGCAAATATATATATATATATATATATATATATATATATATATATATATATATATATATATATATATATATATATATAGACAGTAATTTCCCCGTTTATCATGGTGGTTACGTTCTAAAACCGCGCACGATAAACGAAAAACCGTGATAAACAGACGCCACCCCAAAAATGCTATTTATGTACACAGTACTGTATTAAAATTTTACTTCATTTTATAATTACTAATTATATTCTTATTAAGAAGTTGAATTATTTCAACATAAAACTCGACAAAAATAATTCCACGTGTTTTGGTCTACAGTGCTATCAGAGAATTAGAAAATCAGAGAAACAACTTAGTTATGTGGCAAATGCAATTCCGCGATAAACCGGGGGCTTGAGATTCAAACCGTGGTAAAGCGGGGGATTTTTTATATATATATATATATATATATATATATATATATATATATATATATATATATATATATATATATATACACACTATTGTGTTAAAGTGTTAAAGTGACATAATGTCTAGATAAATTCACTGAGGTACCATAGGGGTTGCGGGGGTGCGTCCAAAGTTCGTGGATTTTAAGAACTTTTCCGAAACTTCCGGAGTACCACTATATATATATATATAATATAAAATATATAATATATATTATATATATATATATATATATATATAGTGGGGACCTATTGTTTGTAATATTGTTTTTTTTTTTCCAATTTAGATTTTTCCTGCTAAGTTGACATAAATATTTTAAACTTTTTGCACTCTAAACTGCACACTAACATATGGACAGTTAAAAAAATTATTTTCCTCTTTCACATACTCTGTTTAAACTTAATATCAAATTAAGATTAGATAAACATTGGCTACATTAAAGTATTTCTAATATTGCTTCCCTCATGATCTCATAGAAAATGAGACTAAGCATCATGGTAACAGCAGCTTGGAGGAGAGCTCTGTGTGGCTGAGCTGTTTTGAGCAAGAGGAAATCCTAAATCTTGGCTTTACGATCGGTTCGTTCATCATCAGTGCAGCTACTCTGCCCCTGGGAATCCTAATGGACAAGTATGGGCCACGCCCCCTAAGGCTTCTGGGCAGGTACATGACAGTCAATATTAGGCACTTACTACTTACTACTAATTATGTTGTATTTAGAGCTTTAAAGATAGATATCCAATGGACAAAATTTTTATGTCTATTAGATATCTATCCAGTGGGATTATGGTATATATGGTAAGTAAGAAGCACGTCAGTCACAGACATAGCAAAAAATTACAAGTATTTATCTTATATAAATATTAATGAAATGCTCAAAAGTAGCTGCAACATGGATTGAAGAAAGAAGAGGGTAGTGGCAAATATAATTTTTTACTCCATGTCATCCTAATCAAAAAATATATAGAGGCAATACATTGCAAAAAGATGCCACTGAGTACAAAAAAAATAGAAGGATATCAACATTACATGGTTGTGATTTTCAATTGAACAATGATGACAGTGTCACATCTAGCCTAATTTTTTATTCCTCCTATTAATCTAACACTAAACAAGTGGTTCACGCAAATACAAATAATTTTTTCTTTCAAAATTGATTAGAATTGAAGGTAGGAGAGTAGTGTGGGAAAGGTCAGAGTATACATTATTGTTCTCCGCTTTACTATTTATTTGTAAACAGATTTATAAATAAATTGTCACATATACATAGTCCTACAAAAATTAAATGTGTGGAGCTTTTTTTTGTTTTCCAATTTGTTAAGAAGCTTGGGCGATGTGCTCCTCCTGACACAGAGATGGTTTAGGGCCTTGCTCAATGGCTAAACAGTGACAGCTTGTTCTAAGGTTTAAGATCAAATTCTTCTGACCAGTAACCCTTAATTAATGAGGCAGCCCTAAGATTATGACACCTGGATGTTAGCTACTGTGAGTACAGTCCAAACCAAATTCTGCTAAGCTTCTGATCTCAATAGACATCTGGTGTGGCAATGTATACAATGAAGGTAGGAAAATATTCCACTTTTATTAGAGAACACATAAGCAAGTACAATTCATAAATAGCCTTTAGTTGTCACATATAAATTACAGCACAGTGAAATTCTTTTCTTTGTATAATCCAGTTTGTTTGGAAGATGTGGTCAGAGCTCAGGGTCAGCCATGACACAGCCCCCCTGGTGCAGAGGGTTAAGGGCCTTGCTCAAAAGCTCAAGAGTGGCAGCTTGGCGATGCCAGTGTTTAGACCCCTGGCCTTCTGATCAGTAACCCAGCTCCTTAACCACTGAGCTACCACCTCCCCAATTATGATCAATGATTAATGATTTATATATGGGATATGATAAGGAGTTGTGTATGTTTCACTTTCTTGACCACCGCACAAAATGAACCATTTTTACTTTCTGTTTGCTCCTAGTACCTGTTTTGCCTTTTCAAATATTTTAATTGCTGTGGCAGCATATGATCCTTCAAGTGAGTGCATTACATTTAACTACTGAATATGTGTGTGTGTGTGTGTGTGTGTGTGTGTGTGTGTGTGTGTGTGTGTGTGTGTGTGTGTGTGTGTGTGTGTGTGTGAGATTGTTTATATACATATGCTATTTGGACAAAAGCATTGGGACACCTGAATTTTCCAGCCATAAGTGGTTCTTCTCCAAACTATAATCATAAAGGCACACAATTATATAGGAGTTTAGATTAAATCTTCCCTTCACTTGAACTAGGAGGCTCAAACCTGTTCCTGACAAAGCCAGCTCCATGAAGATATAATTTGCATGGGATGGAATGAACGTTTTTGATTGGCCAGTTTTGGGATTAAATGAAATGCTTAATGCACCCCAGGTCTCCTCACCCTACATCATTTCTGTGTTACATTTTTTTGGATGTTATTATAACAGCATATGGAGTCTACTTCCAGAAAGCACATACAGTGGTGTGTAAAAGGGTCCTGATTTCTTATTTAAATTAGTTTGATGATCTTAAACATTAAAGTGTGACAAACATGCAAAAAAATTAAGAAATCAGGAAAGGGGCAAACACCTTTTTACACCACTTTACAGTATCTCACAAAAGTGAGTACACCACTCACATTTCAGTGGCCATATGTTCTCAAGGGACGATAATATAAAAATGAAACTTAGATATACTTTAGAGTAGTCAATTTGCAGCTTGTAAAGCAGTACAGATTTACTGTCCTTTAAAAAATCTTCACATACAACCATTATTGTCAAAATTACTGGTAACAAAAATGAGTACACCCACAAGTGAACAAGTCAAAACTGTGTCCAAAGTGTCAATATTTTGTGTGAGCACCACTGTTATCGAGCACTCTTTCACATCTTACATAATGACATCACGGAGCTGCTGAATGTTAGACACATGGCGCTTCTCCACCTTCCGTTTGGGGAGGCCCACAGTAGCTCAGTAGGGTTCAGGTCTGAAGACACACTTGTCCACTTAATCACCTTCAGCTTTCTCAGCAAGGCAGTTGCCATCTTGCTGGGGTGTTTGTGTTTAATATTATGTTGGAAAACTGCCATTCGGCCTAGTTCCTGAAGAGAGGGCATCATGTTCTGCTGTAGAATGTCACAGTACATGTTGAAATCCATGTTTTCCTTAATGAACCACAGCTCTCCAGTACAAGCAGTACTCATGCTGCCCCAGACCATGATGCTACCACCAAAATGCACAATTTCACAATTTTTCTTAGTCCCATCAGACCAAAGGATATGGTTTCAGTAATGCATGCTCTTAGTCAGGTCGTCTTCAGCAAATTGGTGGCGGGCTTTCTTGTGAGCCAGCTTCAGAAAAGGTTTCCTTCTTAGATGACGGCCATGTAAATCAACTGGTTGTATTGTGTGTCATGTGGTCTGAGCACTGACAAGTTGACCTTCCGTTTCTGCAACCTCTAAAGCAATGCTGGCAGCACTCATGCATCTGTTTTTTGAAGCCAGATTCTGCACCTGACACACAGCACGAGGACTCAATTTCTTTGATTGACCCTTACGAGGTCTGTTCCTGAGTGGAACCTGTCTTGGAAAACCTCTGTTTGACCCTGGCCACTGCACTGTAACTTAGTTTCAGGGTGTTACCGATCTTATAGCTTAGGCCCTCTTTGTTAAGAGCAACAAATCTAATTCTCAAATCCTCAGAAAATCTTTGCCATGAGGTGCCATATTGAACATCCAGTGGTCAGTTTGAGAGAATTGTACTTAAAGCACCAAATTTAAACTGCTCTAATACATGATACACAAATGTGTTTGGTCCTGTCAAGCAGATAAAAACAGGAACATGAACAGGACATTTTGTTTTGCATAGTTAAACTATGGGTCACTTAGGGTGTACTCACTTTCGTTGGCAGCTATAACAACAAGAATGTCTGTTGTGTTGAGGTATTTTTACAAGCTGCACATTGACTATTTTAAAATATATAAACATTTCTTTCTATAGTATTGTCCCTTAAGATCATAAAATAAAATGGTTGCTAAAATGTGAAAGGTGTACCCACTTTTGTGAGATACTGTAACAATCTTATGGCTGGGTGTCCACAAATCTTTGCCCATATAGTGACCATTACATGTGTGGTGTAGTATGCAATACAGAGACAGTATACCGAATTTTTTATTTGATTTTTTTACAGTATTGTCACCTCTCATCTTTATTGCTGTCTCCTTCAATGGCTTTGGAGGAATATGTCTGACCTTTACTTCACTAACGGTAGGACCAACAAATCCGCACATGTTTTTCTCATTGATTTATCTGTAGCTTTAGTAACCACTATTCCTCTCATACTATCTAGTCATCTATTTATTGTAGTTACTGAAGAACCATAAATATCTAAATAAACTGAAACTTTATGATGCCAATGCAACTCATGTAGACCATAACAGCTAATAACATGTATATATATATATATATATATATATATATATATATATATATATATATATATATATATATATATATATATATATATATATTCAATTATATTTAAATTTAAATGAACTTTCTTTTATTTGTATTTTTACGTCATTTATGTTTTTACATAATAAATCATTTTATAATAGAAAAAAAACCTGGCATACACACTTTCCGTTTCAGAGTTTTCCAATAGACTTCTCAAGCACATGTTTGGGATTTGTTCCACTAAATTGATTTGAAGAGATGCAATAAAAAGTTGATCCAATTTAAAAGTATAGTAACATGGTATAACAATCATACAGTCATAAACATTGAGATGTTGATTTCTTTAATAATTAATAGTTTAAATTACTTAAACTTACTGCCATAACAAAACACCATAGCTATGCCAGTAAGTTTCAGCATGCCCAATTTGCTGTCACCTAGGAATTGATTTTATTTTGTGATACTGCTAGCAAGTTGAATTACACAAGAGCAGGCATTTGCGTGCATGCGTGTGTTTCTGTGTGTATTTTGGTTGGTTACTCTCCAGAGGCACATGTTGTCCCACTTCAAGGCCCCAAATATTGCCATGACATATTTGGCCAATCAGAGGGCAGGTCAGTGCTCACGCCCTCACCACAGCCATTCCCATGTTCCCGTAAACTGTAATGTAAACTCCCTCTGTCACACTCCCCATAGCAGTTCCAATGTCCTACCACTATTTTCCCTTTCACTCTTTTCACACATCTTATACCCAAAAATCATTCTGTCATTCTTTTCATTGCTCTGGTCAACCTACTTTTTTTGTTTATTGGACAGATTAATAATTAATAGCTTAACATACAGTATATGGGATAGGAAAAACAGAGCAATTAAAAGAGAAACTGATATTTTTTCTTTGTTTTTAGAGTCTCCATGTATGTACTTCCTTCTCCTACATATAATGGATAATTTATTTAGTTTTTCTGTCTCCATGCCAGACTTCCGTTTAGTAATCCACGTTCATGGCCAGCATGAATATAAATACCTCAGAGAAGCAGATATAGAAATGCCAAAATAGAATATGAACATAAAAGTGTGGGTAATGAAGAGAGATAGAGAGAGAGAGAGAGAGAGAGAGAGAGAGAGAGAGAGAGAGAGAGAGAGAGAGAGAAAGACAGATGCAGGTTAGAACCATGTTTCAAGGTGGATGATTCATGCAGAGTCATATAAGGGGAAAGAATTTCATGTGGGTGTGTGTGCACATGCTCAGCTGTCATTTTGGGGCACATTGTAGGAGGAACAAAGTCAAGAATATAAAAAAGTATCAAAGTAAGTTAAAGTACTGACTACTGTATTTTTAGCATGACTAGCAAATTACATTTGTAACATTACATTTAAAAATGTGGCATATTATATTATATTATATTATATTGTATTATATTATATTATATTTTATTATATTATATTATATTTATACATTTTTTACATAGTTTTAAAACACAAAAATTTTAAGAACACAAAAGAGTACAGTGCTAAATTAAATACAGGTGAGTCTCTCACTTTTCTGCACTGCTACAACTCTGCAACAACGCTGTGGACATGGTTCAGGTTAGACCAGACAAAGATTCTCAGTGGTTGAGGTTGTGGAGTAGTCACTGTAAGTTTGTGGGTAAAACGTCCATTAGGGACAATGATACATATTTGAACACTGCTTAAAGCAATACTCCAGCATTTTTTAAACTAACTTCTATCTACTGCATCTGTAGTGTATATTAAAATACAGCTAACAATAATTTTGTGTTACTCTGTACTGAGATCTGAAAGGAAAACCTTTATTATTGTATTCATTAATTCAATAATGCTTTATCCTGATCCAAGTTGTGAGTCTGTCCTGTCCACTAGGCATGAGACAGGAATACACTCATTAATCCCTAACAGAAAACATGTCGATTTAAAACTCACTTATAAAAGAAAATTAATGGCAGATGTTGAATTTCATTGATTACTTTATTTGCTGTACAGTCAAAACATTCAATAAACATGAATTCACTTGCTGAGTGCATATATTCATATCTGATTAACCATTCTTTTGGCTAATGTGACAATGAATCTGGAGCCCATCCTGGAAACACCAGGTGTGAGGTGTGAGAACACCCTGGATTACATGCCAGTCTATTACAGGGCACCACACACTAGGGGTGTAACGGCACACGTATTCTTAACAAAAATTTTCGGTACAGGGCTTTTTGTTCGGTACACACATATACCCAATCTTCTTCTTCTTCTTTTAACTTCTCCTATTAGGGGGCGCCACAGTGGATCATCCACACACATGTACCCAATGCAATCCTTTTTAAATTAAAATCTGAGTTCTCTCAGGAACGTAAGTTTGTTTAGTTTCCGCCTTGCACTTTAAATGCATTTTTTAATTATAATTATTATTATTATTATTATTATTATTATTATTATTATTATTATTATTAAACCTTAAAACATACACAACAATGCCAGGGGTATAAAAAACTAGAAACTAGAGTTAGCACAGTGTTACTGTGGCTATTCACTACGTCCCGGAAATAACATTTGTTTTGCGCATGCATGACAACGCTAAAGAATAAAGAACGTTAGCTGCTAACCAGGAAGTAGCCTGCGGCTAACAATTAAGGATAGAGGGATTGAAGTCATTTGTTAAAGTATGCTGAAATTAGTAAAACAGTTGAGTAGAATATATATTTTAAATGGGGTCTAACAAATGTTAAATTTTTAATAAATTTTTTCCATTTTTTTAATTTTATTCAATCAATTTAATTTGTGCCAATTAAATTGTTTAATTAAGTTAATCAAGTTAATAAAAAAAGTGTATGGCATTCATTTTATTTATTCAATTTTATTTATAAAAAATATTATAAAATATTATTCCATATATTATTTTACAGAGCAGGCATTTTATTTAAAATTGCTTTAAAAATGTAAACTGTTGATGATCACAAATGTTAATAATAATAATAATAATAATAGTAATAATAATAATAATAATAATAAACTGCAAAAAAAAAAACGACAAAGAATTTTGTTTTTAGACTTAAAAGGTACCAAACCGTGAATTTTGTATGTAATGTAATTTAATGTACTCATAATTTCCTAAATCTCACCTTCCACATGAAAAACATACCTCTGAAAGGTATTCCAAGTGAGTTTTAAATAATATATATATATATATATAAATTCTTAAACATAAAGAATTGTATCACTATTTTTATACTTAGTTATACCTTGTACTTTTATACTTTCTATACTTTTATATTTCAATTTCACTGCATGTATGAATGTGTATGTGACAAATAAAATTTTAATTAAAATTTGACGTTCAAGTTTGAGACCATAAAAGTATTCTTTTAAGCTCTAACTGCTCATTTGTAGACTATGCCCCTGATGAATAAATGTACAATTAAAATCTTGTTTCCTCAGCTCCCCAACATGTTTGGAAATGTGCGTTCTACCATTCTTTCCCTAATGATTGGTTCCTATGCTTCTTCTGCTGTTACCTTCCCGGGAGTCAAGGTAAGACACAAAGTAGTAACTTAAAAAATGTGACTACTGTATTTTGCATGTGACTTTATTGCATATGAACATTTTGTAGTGTGTGCCAAAGTAGCTTATGTTTTAATGCCTTGGTTGACAAATGATGTATAGACAGAAACCTAGACGAAAACTGTGAAGACTGACACATGATATTATATTAAGACAAATTCTGGGTTAATATTTATATGAATCTTTGTCCTGGATCTCCGGTGAACCGAGTTCCTTTCTCTATAGAGATCATAATTATACACAAATATAACACAACAGACTGAAAAAATGTGTTGAAGGCAATGTGGAGAAGTTTATCTACAAAACAAGCAGAAAAGTTAAGGAAACCGACAATCAACAGAAGTTACAGATTGAATTTAGCAAGACTTTACAACATTGGTAGGCAAATAGTCATTCTGTCTAACAGCTTTTGAACTTCTGCAGTAACATAAAGTTTTCGTCACACAGTGGATATTATGTTTGATCAAGCAGTTTTTTTGGTTGCGTGCCATAGAAAAATAAGATTTGCGTTGGTAAATGATCTAAATATCAGCTGTCAAATTATGTTTCTAAAACAGTAGACGTGACAGCGTACAATGTAGGTACTAGATTTGGGAAGTTTAGCTGATAAAATCTAATTTAAGTTAATCAATAATCATTTAATTACTGATGCAAGCACATATAGATATGTTTTATTCAAGAAATAAACAGATTTTATTTCAGAAAGGTTTTTCATGGCTGCCATGCAGGTCAATGAGATGTAGATAAATATTAAGTCTATATGAAAGTAAAATTGCCATTTGGCAGGCATTCGAAAGCATGGATTTTATTAAAGTTTTTGCACTGAATTAAGCTCTCGTCAGGTGTTCAAGCATCTTCTCACGACACTAGCAAGGGAAGATAAGTCTTGACTTTTCCACACAGACATTTTAAATGCTAATGTTTTTTTTTTTATTCTTTCATTAGCTAATCTATGATTTAGGGGTGTCATTCCGCTTGATCTTCTGGGTGTGGGCAGGATTGGCATGTCTTGTTTTCCTCAATTGCTTACTTAACTGGCCTGTGGAGTCTTTTCCTGCTCCTGAAGATATCAGCTACATGTAAGTATTCTATTCAGTGTATATACATAAAAAATATTAAATAAATATTAAATGGCTTTATTTCTTCTTTTTTGTTTTCCTTATACAGTAAAAACGTAAAGCTGAGTGGTGTAGCAATGGAACACAAGGTGACAGGGGATCGCTGCTACAGCCATGTAACCACTGTGGGACAGGAAATGGATAAAAAACAGTTTTTGGATGAGTATAAACACAGCAATGGAGCAGCCACACCGAGCCAAGGTAAGATTTATACATACACACACACACACACACAAACACACACACAGTGGACACATGAGGACAGTGTGACAGCAGTTAAGTGTGCAAGAACGACAGACTGGTTAAAGGTGGAGGTTGGATTACATCAAGAATTAGATCTGAGTCCTTTTTTCTGTTTGCAGTGGTGATGAACAGGTTGACGGACGAGGTCAGACAGGAGTCTCCGTGGACTATGATGTTTGCGAATGATATTGTGATTTGTGGTGAGAGTAGGGAGCAGGTTGTGAAAAGCCTGGAGAGCTGGAGGGAATGAAAGTCAGTAGGAGTTAAACAGAGTACATGTGTGTGAATAAGAGGGAGGGCAGTGGAGTGGTGCAGTTGCAGGGAGAAGAGGTGGAGAAGGTGGAGGAGTTCAGGTACCTGGGGTCAACAGTGCAAAGTAATAGAGAGTGTGTTAGTGAAGTGAAGAAAACAGTGCAGGCAGGGTGGAGTGGGTGGAGAAGAGTGATAGGAGTGATTTGTGATAGAAAAGTGTTTTCGAAAGTGAAAGTTTATGGGACTGTGTAGAGACCTGCTAGAGACAGTGGCTTTGACTAGAAGAGAGGAGGTGGAGCTGGAGGTAGCAGAGCTGAAGATGTTGAGATTTTCATTGGGAGTGACGAGGATGGACAGGATTAGAAACGAGTTTATTAGAGGGACAGTGCATGTAGGATGTTTTGGAGACAAGGTGAGGGAGGCGAGATTATAATGAAATATGTATATATATATATGTATATATATATATATATATATATATATATATATATATATATATATATATATATATATATATATATATATATATATATATATACGTATATATATATATATATATATATATATATATATATATATATATATATATATATATATATATATATACCCCTGTCCTCTTTACATCTGCCTCTTTCAAACCAACTACCTGCATGTCTTCCCTGTCCTCTACATCTGCCTCTTTCAAACCAACTACCTCTATATATACTACCTATATATATATATATATGTTGCATGCACAGCCATACGCATAAAATCAAATACAAAAATGCATACAATTTTTGCATATGGTGTCTGTGTGTTTAGGTGCACAACCGTTTCGCCGTTCTGTTTGTTCTCCTATCTTTTTGTGGAGTTTAATCACCATGGCAATGACCCAGCTCCGCATTATATTTTATATGGGAGCCATGAATAAGATGCTGGAGTTCCTGGTCACACATGGTGACCTCAATGGTGAGCATCCCAAAATTTTTTTTTTTTTTTTAAATGAACAATTTTGGTGTTTCAACTGTGTTTGTATTTTATATAAGTTACTTATTTTTTCTGATCAGATTGATTCTGATTTCTTTATTTTTTGTAGAAAGTTCTTGGCTTTTCACCATAGTAGTGGATGACAGAGCTTTGCATATGTGTGATTGGACATGATTATATTCTGTAGGGGTGTCATTGATTTTGGTTTAATTGCTTCCACTCTAATGAGGGCATGGATAAGAATATATGATATCACTGAGACACAAACTCCTCAGTGAACAGAAAATATGTGTTGTGCATGTGTTTTCATGCTTAACTTCTATTCACTCTTTCTTCTTAAACAGCTCCAGAAAAGTTAATGCAAGAGGCAGAAGAACAAGGTGAGAAAAGTCTAACAAATAAAGTGTGAACATAAAGTGGCAATCTAGAACATTCTAAATTAATGCATTTTTGATGCTATGAATACAACGATGTTGTAGATCAAATCTGATGTGTGGTGCATGCATTTCCTCAGTAAGCTTCTACTCGTCTATCTTCGGCACTATGCAGCTGCTGTGTCTCCTGACTTCCCCTCTTATTGGGTACATCATGGACTGGAGGATGAAAGAGTGCGAGGAGGACAATAGCTTGGTGGATGGCGAGAAAAGGTTACAAAATTGATCAAAACTTACTCAAACTCTAATTATCAAATTTTAATTATCTAATCATCTCTTATGATTAACATAACCTTTTTAATACAGGCCACCCAAGAGAGACAAAAAAATCCAGAAACTCACCAATGCAATCCGAGCTGTTATCTTCACCAACCTCTTGCTAGTGTTGTTTGGCATCATATGCTTGATAGACAACCTTCCTGTCCAGGTAGGACACACACGTGTGTAATACATTCCTGTTTTTCATTTTGTTGCATTGATAGATCTCACTCTATTTTATTTATTTGTATCTATTTAATTATCTAATTATCTAGTCATCTATGTATTTATCTACATCTATGCATATAAAACATTTATAATTGTAAAATCTTCTCTCAATGTCTGTCATAGTTTCTGTCTTTCGTTCTTCATACTGTTGTAAGAGGTTTCATTCACTCTTGCTGTGGAGGACTCTATGCTGCTGTGTAAGTCATGATAGTATGTGCATGAAGTTTCATTTGCACTCTTAAATCTATTTAGAATAGCCATTTGCATTTACTTAAAATATACCAGTCCCATTAGTTTTGCCAAACATGTTTTAATTATTTAAAATAAAATTAGAATTGTTTAATTATTGTGTAAACATTTATGTGCTGCAGTCATGTTGCTACTACTTTTAAATGGTGCCACGAGCTCTGAAGATTAGGGATTAGTCAGTTGGAGAACACTTTAGTGTAGCCAGGAATTTTTTTTCCAGCTACAAAGCACTCAAATTATTCAGAGATTAAAATTCTATGCATTAGATCTATAGGCAGTTTACAAGGAATGTGCAAGTATATAACAATTCTTGCTTTGTGTATACATTTGTGTGTTTAAATGGATAATAAAATATTAAATAATGTTTTTGTTGATGTTCACTGTCTCGTGATTGTTGTCAGGTACCCACCAAACCACTTTGGCACACTGACGGGCCTGCAGTCTCTATTGAGTGCTCTGTTTGCTCTCCTTCAGCAGCCCCTGTTTGTTCTTATGTTGGGTCCACTCGGAGGAGATCCTTATTGGGTGAGACACACACACACACACACACACACACACACACACACACACACACACATACACACACACACACACACACACACACACACAGGGTTTCAATATGTGCTACTTCATGTACAGTTCATAGTACAGGTGCACCAGCAAGAGCACAATTTGCTTTAAGGTTAATTTACTAAAGTAATTTTTCCCTTTTTTTGATGGTTGCCAAAAGTTTCTGGAGTTAACATCCTGGAGTATTCAAGACGGTTGATTTAGTCATCTTTGCTTACTCGCTCTAATCATGTGCTTGTAATCATATAAAGCACATCATTTCATATTTCATTAATCATTTAAACATTTATGGATCATTTTGTTTGGTTCAGAAATCTATTTGTGTAAATGAATGTAGGATTTTCACAAAAAAGTTAAGGATTCTTTTTGTACCAAATGGTAATTACTGAATATTAATAAATATATTTTGGGTTGAAATGAAAAATAAAGGTTTGACTATCATTTCATCATTGTGCAAATCATGCACAGAAATTTCTAATGGATCTAATGGACTTCTATTTCTTTTTCTTGTCCCCCAAATAACAGATAAACTTTGGGCTGCTGATTTTCTCATTATCTGGCTTCCTGTTGCCAGGGTACTTGTTCTACCATCGCAGACAACTCATTAAACAGAAGAAGGTACGGGATCAGGCAGCGACTGGCCAATCAGCAGTTGTTTTAAATCAGTCAGCAAACAGCCCTGAGAAACTCTACAGTGATGGGCTTGATACAGATGAGGCTTAAGAAGGAATAATTCAAAAAAGTACTTTGTGACAATGGCAATTGCATTCTTGCTTTTTTGAACCACAAACTTGAATACAAACAACTATGATCATGGACATTTTTTGTAAAACATTTATAAACATTTAGCTGTATATTGGGATTAAAAAAGGGAGCAATTAGTAAATGGTCCAAATTTTTTAATCGCACAATTTATAAATTCTTTGGATGTAACTTTTAGATCCGACCGACTGACCGAATCAGCAGGATTGTTTTTCTTTAAATAAAATGAATAGAGCTAATTTATCAAGCTGAATATAAACAAAAAGTATTTGTGAAACATTTACAGAGAAAATTATATATTTTTTTGTTGTTTTTTTTTATTAATAAGCAGACACTACAATGAACCTCCATATATAGGTTTTATGTCGCATAACGGTTGTGCAGAATTTTATATTAAGATCACGAATTATATAACGAATTATTATAACGAATCCATAAACTACAATATGTAGGGCTAAAGAGAAATGGTGCTCAACAACATAGGTCTCTGTCTGTGATAGCGAATGCAATGCGGAAGCTGAGCTGTATTACTGGATGATTTAGGCACACTATAAACACTTAAAAATAACAACAACAAAAAACAGCAGGTTATCAAAATGATGTCACTGAACAACCATTTTTTGCTTACCAGAAGCAAAAAATGATATTAAAGATTCTTCACAGAGCCATACAGCTTGACCTTGAACCTTTTAAGAGAGTATACTTTTTTTCACTCTTTTACCATTCAGCTGTCATTCTGTCGTTTTTTCAGCTTTATAATAACTTGCTGCACTGTGAAATTGCTCAGCCATGTTGAACAGGAGTGTACAAAGACAATGATTGGAATTTAGGTTTGGCCTACAGAAACATTTATACAATATCTAATTACTGACTGATGAATGTAATGCAGTGTGCAATAAAACATAACAGCTGACTGGCTGTACCATTAGCTACCTCCAGATAGAACTCAGTTAATCCATTACATCTAATGAGTAGGCTTTTGGTACTGCATCTGTACATTAGGGTCTCTTTTAAATAGTAAAGTTGTGTTGGTTACTGTAGTTTATGCCTACAGTTTGAAACAACATAGATTTGCTTATTCCACTGCTTCTTAGTTAATTTTAATGTGTTCGGCTTCTATTTCTTCAGAAATGAGGTCACTATCATGGTTGGGTTCTTGGGCGAGATCTTTAATTGTCAACTGCTCAGTTGTATCCTGACTCAACTTTAAGTGACTTTGGATGAAATGAGTAGATGTTCATAAATGTATGGTTGTTGAAATTTTCAACTGCTCATTGAGCTTGTGCATCTTTACTTTGCACTATGTATGATTACACTGTCATGTTAGATTTATAGAGCTGTCAGAAACATTGTTTTAACAGCAGTCAGTGTACTTTTTGTGCAGAATTATGAAATGGATCTCATGATCTTGGGAGAACAAGAGATGCTGGTAAACTACCATGAATATTTTAATGGACTTCCACCTTAAGAGTTTGATGATGAATTGCACTTCTTCCATCAGGAATTTATTTATCTGTGTATTATGTATTTTTTTTGTTCACAAATCTGTCTAAATATGTGTTAGTGAGCACTTCTCCTCTGCAGAGATAATCCATCCACCTCACAGGTGTGGCATATCAAGATGCTGATTGGACAGCATGATTATTGCACAGGTGTGCTTTAGGCTGGCCACAATAAAAGACCTCTAAAATCTGCAGTTTAACTGTATTGGGGGTCCGAAACCAGTCAGTATCTGGTGTAACCAACATTTTCCTTACGCAGTGCAACACATGTCCTTCGCATAGAGTTGATGAGGTTGTTGATTGTGGCCTGTGGAAAGTGGGTCCACTCCTTTTCAATAGCTGTGCGAGATATTTTCAACTGGAACACACTAACGAGCATGCAGATGAGCTTTCCTGAGACGCTTTCTGAGAGTTTAAACAAAAATTATTTGGTTATGCAAATGGATTGTTACAGCAGCTGTCCGGGTGGATGGTCTCAGACAAGCTTGGAGGTGAAGGTGCTGGATGTGGAGGTGCTGGGCTGGTGTGTTTACACATGGTCTGCTGTTGTGAGGCCGGTTGGACGTACTGCCAGGTTTTCATGAGCAACAGCTCTGGTGGAAATTCCTGCAGTCAGCATGCCAATTGCACGCTCCCTCAAAACTTGTAACATCTGTGCATTGTGCTGTGTAATAAAACTGCACATTTTAGAGTCACCTTTTATTGTGGCCAGCCTAAAACACACCTGTGCAATAATCATGCTGGCTAATCAGCATCTTGATATACCACACCTGTGAGGTGGATGGATTATCTCGGCAAAGGAGACGTGCTCACTAAAACAGATTTAGACAGATTTGTGAACAATATATGAGACAAATAGGCTTTTTGTGTACATAGGAAAAGTCTTAGATCTATGAGTTCAACTCATGAAAAATGGGGGCAAAAACAAAAGTGTTGCGTGTAGAATTTTGCTCAGTGTGTATACACAGTGGAACCTCGATACTCGTGACCTCGATAGAACCGGACTAAGAGTAACCCGCGAAAAATCTGATAATTCACGAGAAGCCGCAAGTGGCTCCAAAGTTCAGAGTAACATTTTAAAACAGAGTTTGTACTAATAAGTTACATAAAAATGTATGAAAAACAATTTTATTAGTGTATTAATTATTTAAAATAGTAAATAAAACACATGACAGTACAGTATAGTTTGCGATTTTTTGTTACCCCCTCGGGAGTATCGAGGTTGCACTGTATATATATTTAGAGAGAGAGAGGCACTAGGTGGACTTTTTCTTTGAATGCTTAATGTCACGTTGGCTGAATAGTGTTTAGGGTTGATAGGTTAATGATCGGGTTTCTGTTTAATTTTCTGTTTTACTCTGCAATTACTAGCTCAAAGGTTAAGGCTCTGGGCTACTGATCAGAACGTTGGGGTTCATACCACGGCACTGCCAAGCTCTTGAGCCTTTGAGCAATGCCATTAACACTCTACTCCAGGGGTGCTGTATTATGGCAGGCCTTGTGCATTGAACACAGTTTCCTAACAAGTTGGCGTGTGTGAAGAATTTCACTGTGCTATAAAGTGTATGTGACAAGTAAAAGCCTCTTTACATATAAGTAGGCTTGGATTAAGAGAAATCAAAAGTGCCTTCAGCAATGAGGAAAAAAGCCATCAAGTATTGACATGCAATTTCTGATATGTATCACTGCCTTTGTTCTTCCTTTAGTTTTTTTTTTAAATATATGTAAACTTTTTCTGAATAGCAAGATATAAATCACAAGCCAAAGTAAAAAAATTGCTGTGTTTTACTGATTAATGAAGATGTTCAGTGTCATAGTGTCCATGACAGCTTTTTCCTTATTAATTATTTATTGCATAAATAAACATAAAATTACTGACGTAACAGATATGGTTTGTGGCAGTATGGTTTGTTGTTTCATCCAAAACAAATACATGAGTAACATACACAAGTTAAAAAAAAAAGGTCTTGCACTGCTTATACTCTCATTAAAATAACCACTTTCCCCAATTGTCCTTAATGCTATTTACAGTAAAGTCTCTCTGAGTCTCTCATCCTGTGTGCTTCTATCTCAGACTGCTGCTGCTGGGTTGAGAGCTGGTCATACCAGGGTGATCAGGACTGTGACGGTTCTGAGAACAAAGAGCGAAATATAATATAATTACACAAGTTACAGATAAACGTCAAAATCTTTGATTCAATTAAGATTTTGCTGGTCCAACAATATGCTATTATTTTTAATATAACACATACTACGATTTTGTGGCTGAATGCTCAAAATTGATTAGTCATAAGTACAGGTAGGTTCCTCTTTCTGTTTCCACTTTATTTTCAGTAAGAAGCTTTTGGATCTTCGCGTCAAACAGCTTTAAGTATTCAACAGGACTATGGTATGTGTATCGGCTAAACACAAGCTGTTTTTCAGGCTGCACTATTACTGAAAGTAAGGTTCCTCATTCTGTATACGCAGAGTGTAATCATTTTACAAACCTTCTTTTTCTTCTTGTCCTTCTTCTTTTTCTTTCTATCAGGGTCATCATCCTTTTTCTTCTTCTTTTTCTTGTGGTCTGAGTCTGACGGGGTTTCTGTTAAAAACAGCACAAAGAAAATTGGATTAAGAAAAAATACTAAAGTCAACAACACAAATACTGATAGTATGACGTGATGGTGAGAGACCTGGGGGTAAGGGGTCCTGGGGTCGATGGTGTCTATGTTTATGTTTGCTCTTCTTCTTTGGGGGCTGAATGTGCATCAGTCTGTACTGTTCAGGCAGCTTGAGGTTTTTGAGGTAGTGTGGAGAACAAAAATTGCATGTTAGTTAGTGCTCGTGATGACATTTCTTAAAATATGCTGTTTGTCATAACAGTGAGACAGAGCGCTCTAATACAGAGTGATACTATGCAGAATATTATTACTGATATACCATAGCTATGCTGAGTTTTCTAATTAGAATGGCCAAAAGATGTTTTCTAAAACAGCAGCTCTAAAAAAAATTTCCTTCTTCGATAGAAAACCAAATATTCAAAGGAACTAGAATGACAAATGTGCCACATAATTAAGATTTAAATTTAATGACAAATCTTTTTTGCAATAGACATGTTTTAAATGCTGATAAAGTTAAACGTTTTGTATAAAGCCCACACTTACAGGGCCTGTATGTAGCCGAAATCCAGTGAGCATTGTTCCAGTAAGAGGACTGAAGGAGTTGTTGCAAACTGGTGGTTTTTCAATAAGGGAACGCAAAGAACTTCCATCCTGATGACCTGGAGTGTCTATCATACCTAGGTAAAGGAAACAAAAAAAATCAATACCCCATTCCACAAAATCTTTTAGGTTACTCCTAAATTATATGAAAGGGTGACGATGATGATAATTATAATAACCAGGATGTTCCGCATAACTGATTACACCAGTGAATAATCTTTAAATGTGCTTACCAGGTAGCTCTGGGAGAAAGTTGCTGAGCTTCTCCTTTACTTTCTTGCCACAAAATTTGTTGTACGCGTGTTCCAGATTATAGTGGGTGATGAGGTTGGTGTTTCCAGTCAGCTCATTTTCCACTAAAGAAAAATGTGAAATACAAGAGTAAAAGACAAACATAAGAGTGAAACACTTGGGAATAATAAATATTAAAAGATATATAGATATATATTTGCAGCTGTAAGAAATCTGGTTGGTCATTACAGCCATTGCAGTTGCACAACTGCAGGCCTCAGAGCTTTATCCTGAGCTTTTTGCTTGGGTTCTCTAGTTTCCTTCATCCTCCCAACAACATGCTGGTAAGTGGATTGGCTTCAATAAAATGCCCAGAATGAACTCTTGTGAGTGTAAAGTGCTCTGCATTGGACTTCTTATCTTATGCCCGGTGTTCCCAATACAGGATCTACTGCTGACAAAGCAGCTACTGAAGACGAACAAATGAATAAACTTCTTGATCAAGTCAGTTTCTGCTTCTGTATTCGGTCCTGAATGTCATTTTTTCTTGCCCCCAACACATGAGAACAAGGAGTGCTGAGAGCAGAAACTCTGGATTTTGTAAATTTTACCCCCTTACAAAATAAATTAACAATCTAGAATTTTTATTATAAAGGTTTAATTCCGACTCCCACAAACCCAAATTAGTCCTGTACCTTTAGGAAAGAACTCCTGATATCAACTCATCATGTGTATAAAAGACATTCGTCACTGAGTCAACCTCTTTCATTCAAATCTCTCCACCACAATGGGAAAGACTGAAGAGCTGCCAAGGGACGTCAGGGAAAAGATTGTAGACCTGCACAAGGTTGGAATGGGCTACAAGACCATCAGCAAGAAGCTTTGTGAGAAGACACCACTGTTGGCACGATAATTAAAAAATGAGTCAATCGCTCTGGAGCTCCATGCAAAATCACACCTCATGGGGTAAGGATGATTCTGAGAAAAGTAGGGGATCAGCCCAAAATTACACAGGAGGAGCTTGTTAATGATCTCAAGGGAGCTGGGATCAGAGTCACCAAGAAAACCATTGGTAACACACCAAAATGTCTCTGCTCAATAATGGCCCGTCTGAAGTTTGCCAAAGAACAGCTGAACGATTCGGAGAAGGTTTGGGAGAATGTGATGTGGTCAGATGAGACTCGCCATGTTTGGAGGCAGAGAAATGCTGAATATGACCCCAATAACAGCATCTGCACTGTCAAACATGGAGGAGAAAACATTCTGCTTTTGGGCTGTTTCTCTGCTTCACTGTAGAATCTTGGATGTGAACCATCTGGCCTCAACCAAAAGACAAAAGATGGGTTGTGGATGGGTCTTCCAGTGTGACAATGACCAAAAACCAGTGGGCAGCTGTCAGGGCCAGCAAAGCATTATCTGCTGGCCTAAACACAATTAGAAGCACTGAATCAGAAGCCTTGTGCAGGTCTACAATCTTGTCCCTGAAGTCCATGGTGGTGGAGAGGTTTGAATGGAAGAGGTTGGTTCTGTGACTGGTGTCTTTTATACACATAAGGAGTTGACGTTAGGGGATGTTTCTTAAAGGGACAGGACTAATTTGGACCTGAATTCTTGCTAATTTGGTGTGGGATCAAATACTTATTTCATTAGATATCAAATATAAATGAATTTCTTGAAAGAGTTTTATAATAAACAAAAATGAACCTACCATAAAGATTCAAGAATGTTCATTTATTTGTGAGGGGTAAAGTTTATTTTATTATTTTCCCCCTATGTATATGAAGTATTCAATATACTGTAATGTACACATCATGAACATGAAAACACGGTAAAACTCACACTAGTGAAGTCACTACAGTCACTACAGTGGTAGTGATGATGGTATTGGTGATGATTACAGTTGGTTGTTATTTTTATATAATAAATAAAATAAAGTAAGCAGGATCATGATGATAAGAAGACAGGGTGGGTACTCACTTGGCAGTTCTCGCACTAAGTAAAAGGGCTCGTTCATGGCTGCAGGCTTTCGGAGCGGAGGTCCCTCATCTACTAGTTGGTGTGGAATGGGCACCGCCATGTGCACTGGGTTCTGTGGGACCGGCGGTGGAAGTGGTTTCCCAGAACCGAACCCCAGCGCGGAAGGACCCGAATGTCCCTGAGCTTCAGTTTGGCTGTAAAGCGATGAAAATATTTCTGTCATGTTCAACAATTTTGTTTGTTTGACTTTTTTTTGTTTGTTTTTGTTTTGTTTTGTTTAGTTTTTTCAGCACGAACTATCACTTTGACGTGTTGTGTGAGTTTGTGGTCGCTGTTCGTATTGAAATCGACTTGGTTCCGTGTAGTTTACTGAGTAATACCGTGATTCCTCTAACATTACAACACGTACTAATCATTATTATATCGATTTATTAATCCAGCGCGGACTTTAAGATACATATGAAGTCGAGAGATAACGCTAATAGTTACAGGACACGATATATTGTTTGTTATATTGTTTCAGTGGACAATTTAGACGTTGTTAAATAAAAGAAAATAGGGACTTGCGCAAATTGTCGACTATTTACGGTAATTAAACACACGGAAGCCCGCAGCTGTGTCTTCCTACAAACCTGCATGGGCTGCGTCTCAAATGCATTCACACTCCCTTCCTATGTGCCCTAAAAACAGAATGGTTTCCATACACTATAAAGTGCACTTAGAAAGCGATTTTGAAGCAATTTCCCCAGGGCGGGTTTTCGTGAAACTGACCAATCGCAGTGCGCGAAAAAAAAGAGGCGTGGCCCTTTCGTCCGCAGTGACCTCTGTCCCTTTAAAGCGACGCCTTCAAGGGTGTTCGTCGACATCAAACCCCTCAGTGGCGTCATAATAGCCGGCGGTTTTTGCTCGTGAAGAAAATATGGCGCTGCTCACGCCTCTGTTCGCGTTTTTGTATCACTTACCGCAGGTTTATAAATGGCTCCTGAAGCCGTATTATGTGGCGTCGTTTTTCATGTCGCTGGCTTTCCTGATGGTTCGAAAGACTCCAGGGATCTGCGAGCATCTCTCCACACAGAGGGAGGACGGAAACCCCTGCGACTTCGACTGGGTTTGTGTGACATTTTCGACCTACAAAATTGACGTGGGGAAAAACAGTATGTTTAGAGAAATGTTTGGTTGAGGTGCAGGGTTTTGTTTCTAATCTATTATTCTGTATTCTGTATACACCCAGAGGATCAAGTCAAGTAGGCTTTCATTGACATTCCAGCCATATACAGCAGAGTACACAGTGAAACAACGTCCCCCCAGGACAAAGAAATAACACAAAACAACACAAAAAGTGCACATGCACACGTTTAGTGCGTAAAAACCACACGACAGTGTGTCTTAAAAGACACTGCAGCACCAACCAGTATAGAAGATGTGTAGTAGTGCACGTGAAAAGTCCATATAACCATCTGTAAATATAGTGTAGTAAATATAAATATGTGCAAACAATTAATTTGTTTGTTTGTGTGTGTGCGCGCGTTGGGGGTACTGAATAGTCAAATGGTTTGCAGGAAGTTACTATAACACCGTCTGGACATGAAGACCCTTAATGCTCCGGTACTGTTTGTCCCAGATGGCATGAGGTTGAATAGTGTGTGTGGGTGGTGTTTTTTAGGTTCAGTCCCTCTGTATCGATTAGTCAAATGGTTTGCAGAAAGAAACTGTTGCACAGTGAGGGGCCCAAAAGATTTGGTACTATTTTCCAGATGGTAAAAGAGTAAAGTGTGTGGAGAGACCCCCGATGATGATCTCAGCCATCCCTCACTGTCTCACGGGTCTTACGATCCGAAAAGGTGTGCATAGCAAACCAGGCAGTAATGCAGTTGAAGAAGCTGTTGTTAGTCGTTGATTATGCAGACCGAATAAGGCGGGGTGTGGATGGACACCACCATGGGGTGACATTGACAATACCAGTATAGGCCAGTATATGCGTAATGCATATTTGAGTTAGTTTTGTGTAAATAACAACATGCAGGTAATGTTGCAGGTGCACCAGCCGTTTCAGTGTTTAACGATTTGATCATTACTATTTACTAGAACGATCTACTTTTTGTTTCAAATGAGCATCTTGCTTTGTTTTCTCAGAGGGAAGTGGAGATCCTGATGTTTCTCAGTGCTATAGTCATGATGAAAAACAGAAGAGCAAGTAAGTCTTTCCCTGCCCTGCTTACATATACACACAATTAACCAAACAACAACAAAACAGTCCAGCTGCTGCCGTTAAAGCAGGTGGTCCCTGTGTGTACTGTATACAAAGGAGTCGTGCTTCAAGGGCCCTTGAGCTCGTATGCAGAGCTGGAACCAGTGACAGATTTAATACAGGGTGTCCCAAAAGTCTGTACATAAGGGTCACACTTTTTTCTTCTGTGCAAATGTCTTCCTGAGGTGGCATACTAGTTTAGGTCATGTATATTTTATTGATCTTGAGAACAGATTGGATGATTGAAGTTCGTATTAAAATCAATCAACAAAATGCCACTTGTTTGCGATGGACACAAGTTATTGTGTGTGCATAACACCAGACGTGTTTATAAGAGTTCATCATAATTTGTAGACATAAAATGACGATCATGCAACAAATGTTTTGTAGAAAAGTTCAATAATTTGTATATTTAAAAAAAAAAAAGTGTATGGAAAGTTTGGGTCCCCTGTATATTACAGCGCTGAATGCATGTTATGTTGGTAATGAATCTCTCAGATACAGTAAAACCCTGTTGGACGAGCATAATTTGTTGGTGAATATTGCTCGTAGGTCCATTTGCTTGTACGTTCGAACAAATTTTCCTCATAGGAATGAATGTAAAAGTGATTTAATCCGTTCCGAGATCTCGTTCGATCGCTTATTTCTGCACTTCTGCATGTGGTTGATTGCGTGTGTAAGACGCACAACACGCTCGTAACCTTCTTGGTTTCCATGATAATTCTATTTACTTTCGTTTTCCCAGCACCATCAATGATTTACTTGGGAGACATTTTTCAAGATTTCTAGTAAAATAAAAATATAACACTAAAAAAAGTTACGTTTTTGCTGCACTGAACAACGAGAGCGACCAAGCGATACGTCATCAACTAATACGTCAAGTTTGCTCGTACTATTAGTTGCTCGTACAATAGGGTTTTACTGTACAGGGGTCTGAAAGTTTAAAGACTAGATGACCAAAAAAGATATATATATTTTTGTATATATAATTTATACCATTGCCTACATGTTCAACTTTGTCATGTTTTTGTGGCTTTTGCTCACGGTGTATTCCCATTGCTTCCTGACTTTTTAGACGCCCCGTATGTTATGTATCCCTTTTCTTTTTTCTTCATAAAAAGCTCTTTAGGCCATAAGCTTGTTACCAGATGATTTTTGAATGGTGTTCCACATGCTGCTTTGCACCTCACTACTATTCATAACAATTCAGTAATTGTATGTTATTACTCAATAACGAACCACAATACCGCTGTATTGTGATGGATTAACAGTTCATGTTATATCAAATGGAGAATGTAGGACAACCACAATCAGCTACTTCTACTGACTGTAGAACTGTAAGTCGAGTAGCAGTGTTCTGAGGAGTCAAAATCAAATGTCTTGCATTTTACAAAGCATCGGTTGCCCTCATAAACATTTCTACACATGTCTATCATAGCCATGGCAGAAGTTGGCTTAATCTATGTGCACCGCATACGTCTGAACAAGGAGTCTGGTAGCAGTGTTTATAGAGCGCTAAGCATTATGTGTGATGAAGTACATGGGCAAACCTTAAGTGTTCTTCTCAGATGTTCTCAGTGGAGAACCGAATGCAATGAAAGTAATTTTTTTTCCTAAATGAACACAATGTACCAAGGTCCTGTGTCCCCTCATAGCTAATGGCACTCATGAATGTTTTCTTTTTTGTCTTTGACTTGTACTTACCTTTTCTTCTCTTTCTGCCTGTGGTGCAGTAACGGTTGAGCAGCATGTAGGGAACATCATCCTCTTCTCTAAAGTGGCCAATATGATCCTGTTCTTCAGATTGGATATCCGCATGGGATTGCTCTACCTGACCCTCTGCCTCGGTCAGTACAATACACACACACTTGAGGCCAGTTAACACTGGCATGTCGCTCACATCCAACACACACAACTTTGCCTGTACCACAGTGAACTACTGCTCACGGTCAAGCGTGATGTCTGTAGAAAGACCTCCACATGTACAATGTGTTAAGTAGCAATCAAGTTCTAGATAGTGACATTGTTTCTGCCGTGACTGGATTTGAGAATTTGATTGGTTGGATCATTTACGAGCACTAATAGCTACATCCAAGCAAATAACACAGCATTTGTATGGTCTTTTCAGGGATGTGATCACATGGCCAGATGAATTGCCATAATAGGTTTTTGAAGAATGTCATTTGGATACACAGACAGATTGAAAGAGGAAAAAAAAGTAGCAGGCTGTAATGGATGCAAGAAGGCTTTATTATTTAGCACAGAAATATTAATCTGTGCAAAAAATGAACCATGCATGTTTAGGAGTTGAAGAAATAATCCTCATATTATCAAATCAAATTTTATTTGTCAGACACATACATACAGGGTACGACATGCAGTGAAATGCTTTTTACGACGATCCGGCATGAGGGAATAGGATGGGGAGAAAAATAAAAGAAAAAGAAGGCAGATAAATAAAGTATAAAAATATTATATAAAATAAGAATATATAAAGATGTGTATGTACAAAAAATGCTTATTGCAGTGAAACAGTAAACAACAGTAAACAACAGTCCAGAGTTATAATATACTTCTCATTCTACATAATTAAGACAATTTTTCTTTGTTTATATTTTGCATTATTCTGTTTTAAACATCAGTAAATTGTGGGGTTTGTACTAAAATAAAGCACCTCACACTTTTTTAGTTTGTTTTCAAAATTTTATTCTAATAAACCCTTAAAAAAAAAACCTAGACAGCCTGTAAACCGATAAGCAGCCGCATAAGGTCTCTAATACCGCAAGTTGTTCAATAATTAAACATTTTTACTGTATCTTTAATAAATTGATCCTCATGTAAACAAAGAAAAAAATAAATGTTACATGGACCTCATGCTGGAGCATAATTTTTGACTTGGGCGAAAATTTGTGCCTTATGAACAATTGTCTATACCGTCATCTAACTTAAGCCAAAGGCACAAGCTATGGCAGCACTTTTCCACCTCTTATTCATGTTGTTTAATCATAGCCATCTTATCTTCCAACAATATCAGAATCAGAAATAGCTTTATCACCAAGTATGTTTACAAAAACAAGGAATTTGTCTTGCCGACAGGAGCGTCCGAGTGCAGAAGTACAGACATAATCTAACAAAATATAAGTAAAACAGACAGTTAACTAATGCACTGTATACAGAAGTAGAAATATTGTTTAAATGAATGTACAGATGTTATTTACAAGTGTGCAGTTTACAAATGTACCATTTGAATTCTATGTATAAATGTCAGTTATGATGGACAATATAACACATTGCTTAGTAGCACCAGCACTAGAAAAAGTCTTTATAACCATGGAGACAAATATTAGTCACATACTCAATACAAATAAACGGTGCAAATAACACCTACACAAATGCAAGTTTAAATGAACTGCTATGATCCTAAATGCTGGAGCTGTAGATACCAAACATGTAATATTTGAGAGAATTAAGCTTTTAAATGATTTTTATACATTAAATTATATGCCACATGCTGTCAGATTAAAATAAAAAAAAAATGATGAAGGTATATCTGTATATTGTACCAGTTTGCAAGAGCGAATAGAGAACCAGAGCTCTAAGAGCGTTCCCCTGGAAGAGTGAGCATTGTTAGATATATACGACATGAGGAAGTTGCATGGCATCTAATTATTTACATTTATGTTTGAATTTATGATTTCGAGTGTTTTTATATTTGGTTAAATGCCCTGTCAGCTGCAGTAGCAACATCATCATTAGGCCCTAGTGTAGAACCTTGTAGCTCTTTACACTGCATATTTAATTAGAACACTATTGTATTATGTTAAAGCACTTAAAAAATAAAAAAACTTGGTTGATGATTATTTCTGGGTGAAATACATCATCCTGGATCTTACATGCTAGTTGGTACTTCTTGTTTTTCAGTGTTCCTTATGACCTGCAAGCCTCCTTTGTACATGGGCCCCGAGTACATCAAGTACTTCAGTGATAAGACCATAGACGTAAGAACCTTTTTAGCTTCAGTACACACACACAAACATTTGTCTTCACTCTGGAATCTTGAATTCAATTGCTTGTGATGCATGTGTGTTCTTTTGGTCTTCAGGAAGAATTGGAAAGAGACAACCGTGTGACCTGGATTGTGGAGTTTTTCGCTAACTGGTCTCCAGAGTGTCAGTCGTTTGCGTCTGTCTATGCTGATCTGTCCTTAAAGTAAGCGCAAGTGGCGAGAAAAGATACACTGCCATTTTGTACTGTAACATTTTAAATACATATCTAAGAAGCTTGTTTAACTTTTATGTAGTGCTTTTCTAACTCAAGTCCTTCTACTCTTAGGTACAACTGTTCTGGGCTAAAGTTTGGAAAAGTAGATGTGGGCCGATACGGTGACGTGTCTAAAAAGTAAGCAACTCTACTGAGATCATCGCTGAAGCTGTACCGATACATTTCCTTGTTTAAGATGCCATTAATTTTTTTCGGCGTTATCATCATCTCAGATACAAGGTGAGCACATCTCCACTTTCCAAGCAGCTGCCGTCTCTGGTGCTCTTCCAAGGAGGGAAAGAAGTTATGCGACGCCCCCAAGTGGACAAGAAAGGACGAGCAGTATCTTGGAGCTTCACCGAGGTGACGGATTAATGCTTGCGTTCACGTCATTGTTACACTTATTTACAGTAAACACACTACAGTCAGTCTGAATGAAATTTCTATCTGGTCAAAAGAGAGAATCTGGTTAAATTGTACAAGTAAAAATAATCAGCAGTTTGAACCAGTTTGATCTTTCAGCAAAATGCAGAGAAAAGGAAATTGACAATGTCAAACAAACAAGAATGTTCATAATGATTGAATTATACACACTACACTCTTTTTAACATATTCTTTTACAGTGTACAATATAGATACTGTTTAATACAGCAGAAATCTGTTTACTGACCTAGCAGCTGAAATTAGGTCCTATATGTGAGAAAAAAAATAAATAGTACACCACACTCACTCTGTTACTGAACCCTCTTCATTTTCAGGAGAACATCATCCGAGAGTTTAATCTGAATGAGCTGTATCAGAAATCAAAGAAATTGAACAAGACAAAAGGAGAGCGGAACGAGAAACTCGGCGATTCGCAGTTCCCCCCAGTTCCTGAGGAGGAGGAACCCGAGATGGATGTTCCAGAGATGGAGAAAGAGAGCAAGAAGGACAAATAAGATTAGGAGATAACACTGGGACATCACTTTGGAACTGGATGGGTTTATATATATATATATACACACGCAGAGCAATGTGCAGTGCCCAGAGTTGTGTGGGAACATGTTTTCTTTTTGGTTGAAGCCACCCATAATCAAAAAACTTAAATGAATGGAATTTTTAAAAAAAAAGCATAATGCTGTTTAAGAACCCTTAACCATTCACTGGCATTGGATTTTGTGCCAGCTCAAAAGTGTTTTATTTTTAACGATTCTACATTTTATGTCTCCTACCTCTAATGAGTTAATGATAATTGTTGATTAATTTATAGGATATTCTTTTTGTAGCTAGTTGCATTTGTAGAATTAATTATTACTGATGGATTTCTAATTTTTCATTCCATTTTTTTGCTGATTCATTTTTATTTGCCAGACATTCAGTAGTTTTGGCAACGTATTTGCCTGATTAAGTTTCACCGCTCACATTTCTATGACACTGCTGTCAGTGTTGGTTACAACAGTCCTGTGTTAAGGATGACCAAACTATCAAATGCTATGTGATGATATTTTCAAAGACTTGTCATTCTGGCACAGATATATTGCATTTCCACATCCTTTTGCTTAAGCTGCACAGTCTTAAATAGGTTTTTGCTTAATGCATCCATTTCTGGGTTTTCCATCTTGTAAAAAAAAAATGGAAGCTTGTGGGATGTTTTTGCATTTTTGTAAAAAAACAGAATGCTTTCTGTTCTCTGCTTTACTTCAGGTCATCCTGCAGTCAGTGGCCTTGTATACCCTCTTTATAAAGCACATCATTTCACTTAGATTGCCCGCAGAAAGAACTGTATGCTGCATGCACCCTAGTGACTGAATGGTTTTTGTCGTCATTCCAAACCACACTTACTGTATAGTATTTAACTCGATTGCAAATGGATGTGTGCTGAGAGGTTTTGGATGAAGGTTGATATTCCAAAAAAAAAAAAAAAACCTTAGTGCTTCTCAATAGTTCACAAGTATGTTTAAAGATGACCTCTTTTTTTGTTCTTTGCAATGTTATACTTACTGCTAATATAAAGATGTCTTTACCCCCACAAATGTTTTTCAGGTCTTAACTGGAATGCCTGCACAAATAATCGGAGCTATTCTAATACATCTGCTCATAGCACTAGAACTTTATTGATCCTAAAGTTACTACAGAAAAAAAAGAATGGAAATAAACTATGTGAAGAATAATTGATTTGGGAAAAAAACACAAAAATGTCCTTAAACTCACTTGGGTTTGTTTATGAAAATAAAAGCCAGAGGGAAACCCAGTATAAATTAATGTACAAGTTAAAAAACAAAAAACTATTCTTCATTATATCATGGGAAACCTTTAGATAGAACACCAAGATAACAACCCTGTGTTGCCCCAAAGAAGTCCAGTCCTTCCTGTTGCTACTTTGCATGCATTACATACAAATCTACTGCAATAAACCTCAAACAGGAAGTAAAGCTTCCAAAGTAAAACATGAAACTTGACCCTGAATCAGTCAAAATTTAATCAGTTCTGCTGGTTACAATAATAATTATATACAAAATGATGCAAACAATAAACCATTCATTTCTGAGATATTGTCAGAGGTGGGAAGTAACGAAGTACAAATACTGGTATCAGTACTTCACTATTTTTTTTCTAAAAAAAAACATTTCTACTTTTAAATAAACCAATTCACATCGACAGCAAATATTCTCCGATTATGAAATCCGTATAAAAGTTATGAGGTAGTTTATACGGTATCACCTCATTAACCGTCCGTGTGGAAACATTGCAAATGTTCCGTTTGGTGTCCTGATGATTTACGTCATTTAAAACACCATAATTACTTTAAAACGTTAACAAGAACATTCTGTCTTCATGCTCTATCTATGTGTTGAGTTTGGTTTCATAAATAATAAACATACATTTGCATAAAGCCTCAACATTTGTCCACGCCCATGTTGATTAGAGTATAAAAAAAATAATTGAAAAGAAAAATTTAAGGCACATTTAAAACAGATAATTTGCGATTAATCGTGAGTTGAATCATGACATATAATCATATAATGTGACGTCCAGTTTCCAGCGTGTCACTAAAACAGGTAGTAGTAATAGCTGATTTTTATTTATGTACATGTCAGAGCTCAAACTACTTTACTTTAACCTGAGTTTAAAAAAAAGTGTAGTCAGTACTTTAACTTTTACCAGTCTTTTTTTAAAAGTATTTGTACTTCTACTTAAGTAAAGTATGTGTGTACTTTTGCCACCTCTGGATATCGTGCTAAAGAAATTCTCAGACAAATGGACATCCTGATGAAATGATGCTAAAAACAGGATAAATAATAGAAAATTTTAATCAAGTGTAAATAGCATGCCTCACCCTTCTAAAAAGGTTGAATTTTGTTTAGATCTTGCCTCATAACCATGACAAAAGGCATTAACTTCACTTAAAGTTCAGCTATGTTTACCTGAATGCAAATAAACAGAACCAGTCAAAGGGCTGGTATTCATGTTTGCAAATACATAAAGTGTGTGAGCCCTTCTGAATTATTCAAAACCAATGGGAGATGAATTAATTTAGACCCTTTTAACCTCCTTTCATCAAGGTCTCCTGAAGATGGCTATGGACCATGCCCACTGCTTACCTTTCTGGGTGCCAATCAATGTGGAACTGAGTGTATTTGTTGGTACTGGTTGGTGGATGTTAATATGTGGCTTATTCAGTCATTGGTTGAAGGTGAAAGGGTTAAACTGATGTACAGTAGGACGTGTGTAAAATTTGTAAATACTAGGGCCAAGTTTCCCAAAACCATCACAGCAAAAAAAGTTATTTTAATGAGAACATGATAAATTACCACCTGAATTAATTTTTATTTTTTAAATTCACACCAGCAGGTTCAAACATTGTCAAATCTTTTAGGTTAAACAGTAAATCAGTCAGTTGTGCATCTTACCATTGGAGAGATGATGAATCGGTGTTGAAAATTATGTATTCTAAAGTAATTGATCTAGACTAATACTTGGTTTATAAAGTGTTTATTAACAATGCTCAACCACATTCACCCACACAGACACACATTCATCATACACACAGCTATACAGTACACCAGTTTCCTTCTTCATTAACATACTGATCCAGATGCCAGATATTTACTGTTGGTTTTTTTTTTATTCTCATATATGGAATTGACAAACTGTCAATGTGGCTGTTAAACGTTCTTTTTTTTCCCCAACTGATTGGACAAACATATGGTCTACATGTCAATCCAAAGCCATCAACATTTTGAGGAATCACGGAAACACAAAACTTGCAAAATATCCACAATAATTTTTTTTTTTTTTAAAGTAAAAATTAAATTAAAAAAAAAGGCATTTTTATAGTTCATAACTACAGCAGTCACTCACTGACTGGTTCAACCATTTTTCAATCCAATCCAACTGGTTTCCCACCTCTCTGGTCACCGAACTTCTCTTCAAGAGTCAGCTAGACAAGGGCACTAGAGACAATCTCTTCAATAGGAATTTATAAACCAAAGAAGACATTATCTCACAGACAGACTTTACAAGGTAACTCTGAAAATATATCCCACAAAATGTGCTCAACTGTGTCATATATTCAGATGCTACATTTCATGGGCTGAGCGTTACACTGGATTCACCAGGCTGACTCTGAGGCATGTCTTAACCTGGAGACACAGACTCGGCCACCGTGTGGCCATAGCAACAGTCATTCAACATTAGTCTCCCTTCCCGCCCATTTGATAGGTTAAAAACCCAAACTGGATACAAATCTAATCATCCTCAATAAAAAAAAAAATCCCAGAGTGCATTTGAGCAACATATATTTAGAGGAGATTCTCTGATCTTCATACGCAACATGTACAAATCACAGAACCTACCTAAATCCGGCGCTACTCGAGCACGCCAGAAATGCTTGATCATATCAATAGCTATTTAGAAATTCATATAAAATAAGATTGGAAGATTAAATAAAAACATCTCATTGATTTCTAGGACCGTTGCTTTGAAAACATTCTCTTGAAAAGGATCATCTCAATAAAACACCAATTTAGTCCATTTCATTAGCCACTTTTAATTCTCCCCTTCTATGTTTAATGCACCGTAGTAGAATGGTCATGATCCAATCACAGTGGTCCGAAATGGCAAAAATGTGTCAAAGTCTCTAATTTAAACCCAATCATTTGGAGAAGGGAAAAAAAAAAAATACCCCTGGGAAAAACGTGACTCCCCCCCCGCTATACAGAACATACAATTAACGATTTACACAGATGACAATAAAGCAACCCCATTTCATAATTAGATTTTTCAAGGCAGTCCAGTCATCTGCCATACTCGAGTGTCACACCTCCTCATTAATGGCAAGTCAGGAAGTCCAGGAATTGTACAAACAACTCTCCTCCCCCCCGCTCCGCAATGTCTTTTATCTGACCACACACAGGCAGGGCAACTTACTCAAACTTTCCCTATGTATAAAAATAAAGCACAGGTGTGGAGTACTTCATTCACTCCAACGTTTCAATAAATGTCTCTTGTGTTCAACACATTTCCAACAGCGTAGTGAATCTCTACCCTGACTGAGCAAGTAGAGGAGGCAGGTCCAAGACTCAGCTGTTGACACGGGACAGGTCAAACAACTGCCATGTCTCAAACTGATATCTCATAAGTGGTCCCTCCGACACCAGTCACCTTCTTCACACCACCTCCAGGCTTGTGGCTGGGGCTCTGAAAAGAACCACTGGGATAGGCGTGTCCTGGTCGTGTGGAGACACTGACTGGATGAGAGGGGGAAGAGGGGGTCGAAGAAGGAGACTGAGAAAGAGGCGATTTAGGCTGCCCATTTGTCCGACTATAAGATTTCATCTGAATCTCGTCCCTGAGTGGCAGAGAAAGAAAAAGGGGAACATTAATAAATCACTGCTAATATACAGAATGTCACTGCAAAATGTTTCAATGTTGACGGAACATGCAAACAAAAAATAAATAAATAAATAAAATTAAATAAATGCATTAAAAGGTTTGTCATTTTCTTACCTGAGAGAACAAAACCAAATCTTACAAAACACTAGGGCTGCAACAACTAATCGATAAAATCAATAATCAATAATGAAATTCATTGTCAACGAATGCCGTTTTCGATTAGCTGGGCCGCTCAAGCTACGAGTTAGAATGACAGCAAGATAACAACTGGCAGCAGGAAAAGGAAAAAAAAAAAAAACCCCACTGGTGTCAGGGATGAAGGTGAAAAATCAGCACTGTAGGCAAAAACTGCATCATCCTCATCATGTGGAAATGTTATGGTTTAACGAAGTGCTATTGTGTAAACTGTTCGCTAACTTCAGGACGGTTGCACAGGATCTTTTCTGTCGCGACTCGAGAGGATCAGGTTGCGCAATCAGCTTGCTCGCAACATATGATGGATTCAATTAAACCGGTGCGAACCTGCACTAAATCTAATAGCAGCAAATAACAGCAACAGTAAACAATTACATTTTTAGTCAGTGTTGTGGTTTCAGCGAATGATTATGCATTTGGTTTTTTTTTTGTTTTTTGTTTTTTACGAAAGAACCAACCCAGCATTATGAATTTGTTCAAAGGAGAAATACCTTTCACCCCTTAACAAGCAGCCACGAAAAGTTTTAAAATGTCAAAATTGAAGATAGTTAAACTTTATATCTGGCTATAATTATTATGATAAGCATAATATTTGTATTTGTATAAATCAGGGGAAAAAAAAAACCCTATTATTTGAAATAATAATAATAATAATAATCATCCGATTAATTGATTTTCAAAGTAATCGCTTGTTGCAGCCCTACAAAACACACAACCGATGTAATGAGTAATGACAACAATACATGCAGACAATTTTTTTTGCTGAGAAAGCAAACTAGAAAGAGAGCAACTACAGCATAAGCTTAGGAGGAAATCAAAAAGTGTGAAGGGAAATAGAAAAGGCTGAGAGAAAGAGAGAGGTGCACTCACAGGAGTCTGGGAGGAGGAGGAGGAGTAGGAGGAGGAGGAAGGAGGCAGCAGGAGGCAGCGTGGAGCGTTGAAGGCAGAGGTTGTTACTCACTTGGGCGCCTGGATGCCCCCTGCCCCAGCCGAGGGGGAGGCGGAGGCTTTACGCACAAGGCGATACTGCATTTCAGCGGCTGCGGCGCTCGAATAAGACAGAGATTTGCCTAAAGGTGGGTGACCTGTGCGTGGTGGGTGGGTGGAAGGGGGCAGTGGAGCATCTGTGGAGCGTGTGCGGTATGGGTTAGAGAGCCTTGGCAGGCCTGAATCAGACAAAAGCGGAGGGCGGGAAAAGCGGGGTGGTCGATGCTGATGTTGATGGTGGTGGTGATGGTGGTGGTGGTGATGGTGCTGGCGGGACTGTGCATCATGAAGCAGCCTTTCACGTTCTCGATCAGGTAGCGGCGGAGGGGAGGCGGAGCCTCGCAGGTAGGCGGTGCCACGGTGTGGTGAAGCAAGCAGCGCAGAGCTGGAGGAGGAGGGCTGGTGAAGCTCCTCCTCTCGTTGCTGTGCAATCTGTGCAGAAAGAAATGGGGAGGTGTAGCCAAGCGGGAGATTAGGTGACGTGGATTCAAAATTCTGGCTTTCAGAGGGTGTAAGAAGGCTGTCGTAGGACAAGCTGCCATTGCGCGGTGGAGGCGTTTGATTGGCTGAGCTCTTGTAGCTAGAGGCTTCAGAAGGTGGTGCATTTTGTGAGGTGGAGCGCACACTGGAGGAGCGAGAACCACCTCCCGAGAGCACAGTGGGGTCGGAGAAGGAGGGGTAAGAGCGCCCCCCGAAGGAATAGGCAGAGATTCCAGGGGCTTGCGGTGCCCCTTGACCTACGGAGGGTCGCTCGGCACCCATACGCTCTCCTCCTCCTCCATCACGGCCATCCAGACTGGGCTCAGAGCGGAAACCCGGCTGCTGACTGGACTGGAGGAGAGAGGAAGAGGACTCCTTCAGACTGTCCCCACGACTCATCTAAAAGAAAGAGAGAAAGAGAGAGAGAGAGAGAGAGAGAGAGAGAGAGCACAAAAGCATGGATGCAATAGCATGAGAGAGACAAAGAAAGAAGGGAGGGCAAGGCATAGAAAAGCTATTAAAAACAAAAACTTAAGCATGGGAGAATTAAGAAATTCAAATACAAAAAAAAAGAAAAAAAAAAAGAAAATCAGCATTGAACAATGGAAAAATAGCTGAAGCACAAGAACTGCAGAATGGAAATCACCTCTGTTAATCCACTACACTAAGAAATCCTCCCCCTCTCCTTAAAAAGATCCAACTGTATTAACATTACAAATGACTAAAAATGTGCAGATAGCATCATTCAGATCAGTTTTCAAGACCCCCCCAAAAATGAGGTGTCAATCAGTTAATACCCTATACACTACCTTTTCTCTCAAATAACTTTAGTGGAATAAAGAAAACATTTTATTACAATAGTCTTATCAACTAAAAACGTTTATATATATATTTTTTTTAAATGTTGAAATCTTTTTAGGAGGTCTGATTCCCAACGCTAAAGCCTATTTGGGTCAAATCTCTGAATAAAAGCATCATTTTCTAAGGTATAAACCGATTCTTTTTTTCTCAAAGCAATACATTTCAGGCTAAAACCTCAGACTACCTTTACCAAAAGTTTCAATAACAGTTAACCATCAACCTATAAGGCAGTTCTGATATTGGATAGCTCATTACTATCCAAACACTAAAGCATGAATAATTATGCTGGTGAACATTATCTGTCAAACCACATTGGTTTACATAGTGACCCTACCATGCATCACCTCCTCTGTTGTTGCACCATCATTGCGACAAAAAAGACGAGGGACTGTTTATAAAGATGATTAGCACATTCACAGTTAATGAAGATGGCAGTCCCATTACAGAGTAAGGCATGTTTAGTACAAAAACTAGAATAAACACGTCTGAATTGTGACCAGACAGGTTATGAATAACACAAGAAAGTGCATGAAGCATAAATTACTGCATGAAAAGTATTACTATAAACTTGGGTATTAGACAAAAGGCACCGAATCAAATAGAACAAATCAGTTCCATCTGAACGAGTAGATTTGTTTAAGTCTCTTAGAATTAAATTCTAGTACAGCACAAAGTATTAGAACAATGTTAGCCACAATCCAGTGTGGTGTTTTTTTTCCCCTTTATTCTAACTGACTGTTAGAGAGAAAGGGCAGACTTGCTGAGATTGCAGGATTAGACATCTCTACCCACCAACACCCTCTATTTGTGGTTTAAATCCTATCCGTGTACAATGATCACTACAGGGTTAATACAGGAAAAGTGTAGAGGGTCATGTTACATTGAGTATTTATACAGCTAGAGGAAAATTACAAAAAGGTCAAAGGATTGTACACCAGCAGCCAGAATTTAGTCAGTGTTAAAAAATGAATATAGTTTAAACCATGTACATTTTTGCAACAATAATTGGCTCAATCCTCAAACCAACTAGTAATTTGAAATATGGAACAGCCATTATAAAAGCACACTACTACAAAGTGTCTCACATTTCAAACAAAAAAAAAACACAAATGCTGTTATCACCATCATAAACTGTCTCTTATGCTGTACAAACAAAATAAAACCCTTGGGTAAGAATGAGATCACTGGGCAAAATTAATTTCCGGTTTTGCCATTCTCACTCTCAGTGCCAATATTCAGGCAGATAAATTATTATAAATGTGGTGCTATGTTAAACCCCTCCCACCAACCCCACATCTAGCGCACACACTTATTATGCTCCTATCACAGCTGTGCTAAAGCAACAGATGGTGCTTGTGGGTATATGAGGGTGTGCTACTAAAGAAAAGAGGGATAAAGAAATCGAGGTCAATCATTTGTTAATCCTACTACAAGTTAAGGCAGCAAATTAAAAACATCCCAAATAGTGCTTAATTAACATCATTCTAGATGTCAGATGTAAAGTAAATACAACCACCTAATCGCTTTATTCCCCAATCTCACCTCCCTACATTTAAAGTGGCATTGCAGCTCAATGATTTGTGGTATGAAGATTCCGCAGTTTCATTTAATATTTCTGGAAACTAACAATACAGCACCTCGCACACAGCTCTATGACAATACGGAGACACAAACTTTTCTTTTGTAGTGTGCATTTCTCTTATTTATCCTTTCTCTGCACCCATAAGTCATTGGGAAATGGCATATGCACTGGTAAGTCTCTCCCCAAAGGTGTGGTGGTCTATGTACCCACAATTTTCATGGCCTTTGTTCTTATTGGCTTAGCAAAGCACAAGTGGGTACGCTACCTGTCAATCTGGTAAAAGATATTCATCCTAATAGGAATTAACAACCTAGCTACAAAAATAAATAAATATACATATACATATATAGAAATGTTTCCATATATTCAAACTGAAGGATGGACAAAACAAGCCTGTACACCTGGGACTAACAGATTCCATGTCCAGGCTATTTATAAAAAACAAAAACAAAAATAACTACAATTATAGACCCACCCAAACTTCCCCCTTTTAAACATTTTCTAGCAAGTTTGTGGAAAAAACTGACCAAATCTAGTAAGCTAAAATGCAGCTCAAAGCAATCACATAAATCATATCTGTGTGTAATTAGCATTAAATGCAATAATTTGCCAGACTCTGTAACCTTTACAAGATCTGCAAGAACATTATAGATTTATTTTATATATAATGATTATCTTAAACTTTAAATCCATTATTACACTTATCTAGATTTTACTTGTTCTGTGGGCTAGCATAATAAATGTATCATTTTGTCCACCCATCAAAAAGAGCTGTCTTAAGGAACACACGTACGGAACATCTATAAAGAGATGTAGAGAATCTAAAAGATGTTAGTTTTAAGAACTTGAGCAAGCTCTTAAATACATAACGCTGAGTCTGAGGTTGCACTGGGAGAAGGTTAATATGAACAAACACGCAGACAAAAAAAAACCAAAAACACAAACAAAGGGACAAACAAAAAGAATATAGACAGTGACAACTTACTGATACTGTTCAACTGAAAGCAACTGGGACAATCAAATCAAAAGGTAAAAAAAAAAAAAGATAATGTATAAGATTTGATTAAAAATAGAAAGAAAACAGACAAGAGAATTAAAATATAAAGCGTGTAAATGATAATTACTGAAGCATGTATTGAGATGATTGAGGTCAAGGATTTACATGTTCATTACTGATTCTAGGTGTAATAACAGTCAGATGACAGAGACACACACTGTACATGACAGATAGGACTGACATCAATATACACACAAATCAAAAGCAGTCATCCTGACTAGTACACAGGTTACCTGGTTGGCATAGGCATGTGTCAGAGCGGTGTGGTTCTTCCCTGGGCTGCTGTATGTAGGTCGGTATTTGTACATGGTAGGAGTTGGTGGAGCTTTATTTAACAGGCTGCTCTCTGGAAAACACAACAGTGACATGTTTGAGATCAACATAAACACTAAGCCTTTCATTCTGAGAAAATTCAGTTTTATCACTCAAATTTCATAATCAGATGTGATTTCAGATTTTAGCACCAGTAGGCAATAAAAACAAATAGAACAAACAAAAGAAAATATTTACACTTGGAGGGAAAAGAAAAAAACCCCCACGTATTTTGTTACACTATGTTTAATTAGATAATCAAATGAAAAATTGCCATAAACACAGAAGACATGGATTAGAGAAACCTAACATGATGGTATATGACTACAGTCCAGAAACCTATGGTTATTTTTTCCAGTCATCACACACTTCCTTAACCAAATGTTCCTATAATAAAGTCTTGGCATTCATTTTGGCAAGAGACTCGTGTCTTTTGCACGTGCAAAGTGCTGAAAAATATATGAAATGGGTGTTATAACGACAAAATGGCAGTATTTCAGCCTTATGTGCAGCCAAATCCCCATATCGAAAAAATAGACTGTCTATAATAACTGATTAATTAAATTAAATTTTTACATTGATAATATTAATCATTAGACTCATGAAATCGGTGTAACAGGTAGAGCATACACCCACTACGGTGGTTAGTCAACACTGTCAGCTTGTAGGCACTAAGAGAGAATCATGTGACTTCAGTAGTGCATTTAATGGTGCCAGAACAGTTTCAAACGAACAAAGGAACAGCCATTATTCACTGAGCCAGCACCACTTACAAACAGAATGGTCATCTTGCACTTTCTAATTCAAGCACAACAAAAAAATTAATAATAATGGTAAATTATGACTAAATTAAAAAATGAATGTGGATGTGTACCTTCAGCAGGTCCTCTTGACAGGCCTGGGTATCTGAGCTCTGGTTTAGGAGGAGGAGGTGGCTCAGCATCAGCAGACTGACTCTCCATCATTTCCAAACTACTCTTAGACTGAGAAAGAAAGATAGCGAAAGAGAGAAATGGATGACAGCACAAACACACACACAAAAAACTTATTAACAGACCCTGAAATGAACATGTGCATATAGAAAGACGAGCACACACAGAAATAACTGTATGTACACGAGTAAGTACACATGCATAAAATTCCTACCCGGTGTAGATCTCCATGGATACCATTGTCAAGCACCTTGGCAGCCAGCTGTGCCTCTGAGAGTTGCGGCCTCAAGAATGGGGGTTGAACAGACACCGCCTGTGCCTTCCTTTTCATTCCCACATACCTGAGGAACAGAAAGGAAAAGCATTCTCAACGTTAAACAAAAGTAATTTGATCATTAGAGAGTAAAAAAAAAAAAGAAGCAAATTGCAGTGTTTCCCAATGTTGTTTATGAATCCAATTACCAGATTTTCCGAGCTATAAGCCGCTACTTTTTTTCCCACGCTTTGAACCTCGCGGCTTAAACAATGAAGCGACTAATTTATGGATTTTTTCTGGGTTTTTCCCGGTTTCACAAGCTTCATGAAGCCAAAAAACTATGATGCCAAAAGATAAACTCCAGAGAGAAATTGTTGTGAAAGGAAGGAGGAAGACAGTGAACAAAGACTTTCTTGGTAGGCTACTGTTTAGATACAAGCCGTGTAACAGACACTGTCTTTCGTTAAAGCCTGTGTAAAGTTCATTAGTTTCAATGTAGGCATTATAGACAGGTGCGGCTTATTTATGTTCAAAATGTAAAAAGATTTTAATTCAGTGGGTGTGGCTTATAATTTAGGTGCGCTTAATAGTCCAGAAATTACAGTAATAAATTCTGCATGATGAGAATCTCAAAGCTATGACAGACCACCAACCTCTCTGTGAAAAGGTTGCCCAAAAACAGTGTATAAGAACAATGAATATTATACATGACCATTACACCTACATGTATATTTTCTTCACTGTAAGGCCTCAACCAATCAACAATTCCCCAGTGCACAAAGCAAGCTCCATTAAACAAAGTTAGGTGTGCAAAAAAAAAAAGAAATTTAAAAAATTAAAAAACCAGACCCTAACCTCACTGGCCTCGCAATAAGAGTGAAGGGAATAAATCCAGAATAGGATGTTGGAAAAAAAAAGCATGGTTATGCATGATTGGGTGCCCAGAAACCTTTAGCCATACTTTGTCCAGGCATGAAAAACATAAGAGCATATTCACTGAGAAGCCGATACGTTAAAAAGAAAATCATGTTTGTGCAGAACACATGCAGGTTATTAAGAGAAATCATAGTTCATGCCTGGGTGCCTGGGAGCTGCAGAGAACACGTGTCACATTTCTCCAGCAGCCATTAGTGAAGGGGTTCACGCCTCCTCTGAACTTTCCCGTTACCTAAAAAGAAAGAAACCGATTCCAAGATAAAGCCTCTCAAAAACTTAAAAGCAAAGAAACAAGCTGAAATATTGGTTCACTGGAAGACCGAACGCTATAGAAACGTTCCTAAAAAATGTGAATAAGCATCATCACACACACCTGTTCATTAGTGGTTCTGCCTCTTGCTACCAGTACAATGTGAAAACCAGTAAGACCTGCTACTGGGATGAAGAAAAGTCCAGCAACACACATAACACCCATACTGAGAGGAAGGTGTTAAGAGACACAACTGAACTAAAACAAGTTATATCATACCAAGTTCCATATTTATTTTTTGCTCTCTGAATACAAGAACAAAAATATTTTCCCCCATATATGTGTGATGTACTGCATGGATCCATTTTTTTTTTTTTTTACCAGAGACATTCTCCCACACACCCCACCCAGTCACAGCTAAAAGGATACGTGACGGCTGAGTGTACTTGGTCTAGCTGCTGTGTGTGGTACAGGATGAAGAGCAGCCCAAAGCCAAAGACACCCATGATGTGAGTTGTCAGAGAGAGCAGGAACAGGAAGAAGTAGCGGTAGTTCCTCCTGCCTATACAGTTGTTCACCCACGGACAGTGATGATCAAAATCCTACAGGATGAGATGGAGCATGGGAGAAAAGGATCATGCATTTTCTGTTATTTACTTTAAGAACATGGCACTGGAGACATACGATGGCAATGGTCTCAAAAATCTGGACTTCTAGTGGTTCCTAGAATAACAAATTCCGCTAAAGACCTCCCTGACGGTGTTCAAGGCTCAGATACACTCTCCCAATTGAAGTGTAGATTAAAGATGTATCTTTTTAGCAAGGCCTACACAACACATTTCATAATGTGCTCAATGGCATCTGACCAAAGGCACATTATCTTTTGCTTGTCAATATTAGGAACTGCAGCTACGCCAATTCCTCTCCACTGCTTCTCTTTCTCTACCCATCCTGAGGCATCTAAAGATGTACCAGCACCATTTGGATCCCACTTCATGTAGAGTCTGGATATTGGGTTTTGAGGATAATCAACTTTTTAATCACATAAAAAAAATAAAATAAAAAATTATAATTCTACATATGCTGTTTCTCGTTTATTAAACATTTAAAGGCTGTGGCATGGAGGAGTTGATGTTGAATCTATAATTATCTCAACTCTTGCGCTATTTTATAAGTAGCTCCTGATTCCACAACATCAACTGACTATGTAAGACTGTTGAAAGGATATTACTCAATCACATACACTCCGGTGCTCATGTTAGTTTTCACTCTACAGTGTTTTGTACTAATTTTATGACTTATAATCACACTTTAGATATCACCCAAATGAGGACGGTTTCCCTTTTGAGTCCAGATCCTCTCAAGGTTTCTTCCTCATACCATCTAAGGGAGTTTTTCCTTGCAACAGTCTGGGGCTGCTCATCAGGGATAAATACACATAATTCACTAATATTAATTTTGTTCTATACTTCATACATTCTGTAAAGCTGCTTTAAAACAATGTCCATTGTAAAAAGTGCTACAGAAATAAACTTGAAAGTGAACAGAGTTCTAACATTTGTACTTTGACAGTGTGGCAGCTGAGTGATTTTACCCAATCCGATGGACACAGAATGGTCCATTCTAGCAAAACCATTCATGGCTTAGGACATTCACCTTAAATCTAACAGGGGGGTGATGTAATTTATCTACTACTTGTATTTCTGTGTGCCTGGGTGTATTCATACCTCCACACAGTTGTCACACACTGAGCAATGTGAGCAGCGAGGTGGTCTGTAGAATCGGCAGGTTGAACACCACTTCATGCGCACCTGTATGCCCCGAATCTCCACCGTCTTATAGAGTGGCGCTCGGAAATCATCCTCCTTGTCTTCATCTTCCTCAGCTGCAACACAGATGGTATGATGAATTGAATGAATATAAACCAAATTACATTTGTAGATAGACAGTTAGGGGAAATAATTGGTTTTCACAGCATCCAATTCATCATGGCTAAATAGCTAAACTATCGTATCAGTACTATTGGCTTCTAATGTCTAATAACAAACTTGAAAAATTTGCCTAAAATCAACAACAAATAGCTTGCTAACGCTAGATAACTTGTTATGCAGAGGAGAAACCAATAACTGACACTCTTTAGATTACAAATGAATCTGTTTGAGCAACACCTTGCAATGTACTTAATACTGCAAGTGTAAAATCAGTTTATCTTGAACATGCCAACATCTTGAATGGCTTCAATTTGTTTAATATAAGCACTTTAATGTGTGTGTGTGTGACCAATGAAATAGCAAAGCCATAGAGATTTACACTGTTCGAAAATATTACATTCGCCAAACAGCTCTCCCTCTCTGTTAGTGGCTATCCATAAAAATAATCGAATAACATTTTAGCTAATGTCAATTTAAAAGTCTTTTTGCAATCATGGATGCATATGCATCGTTTCCTATTTACAAAGAAAGCAAATGTAGGTTTTAAATAGCTGCTGTTCAACAAAATCACCTTCTGACCAATCAGAATCAATAATTCAACAGCACTATAAATCAACAGCACAATAATTCAAAAGTCATGGTATAAAGGACTATTGAGTTTGATACTAGTGTACCAAAGTGGAAAGAAATTGGATTAATTGTATGCTATTGAATAATGATAGACAATTGTATAAGGAGATTGTTGTGTACCTCTTGGGAAGATGCCAGGGTCCATGAAGGTGGCCATACAGAAGTTGGCTAATACAAAAAGGAAGATGATGCCATTGTATATTGGTATGGCGACTGAAAAAGTCTCTGAAAGCCATGGGCACCTGAGACATCAAAAGATAAAGAAAAGAAATAAGAAAGTGTGTAAAAACGTCAAATCAGCCATGCATGAGTTATCTGTCAACAAAGTGAGTATTGGGGGTAAATTCAAATGATGGTTATAAGCGCTAGGTTTAAGTTAACCTATATATTTATAGTTATATGCTGGCTATTCAATCAAATGCTAGAACTTACACACAGAAGCTGACTTTGCATTGTGGGTAATCTTGTGGATAAATCTGCCTATAACAATTTGTGTCTCTGATTGTAAGCTACGCTATTGTTAGGCATTTATTATTTTTAAAAAAATCTGAACTGTGGTGTATGTGTGTGCTTATACTCACGTAAAGCAGAAGAAGAGTGTAGTTGCTCCCACAAGGAATGCTGTTGCTGCAGACACCGGAACATATCGACTGGGCCGAAGGGGGCGGGATGGAATGGTAGGGTGGGGAGGGGAAGAGGGGTCAGACAAACCCCCACTCTTACTACTACTCGGCATTACCCAGGGCGCACCAGGAGGAGCTGTCACCGAGAAACCACCCTCTGGAAGGAGTGTGTGTGTGTGTGTGTGTGTGTGTGTGTGTGTGTGTGTGTGTGTGTGTGTGTAGGAAACAGGAATCGGCTATGGGAGGAGTATCAGTTCTTCTCCCCCTCGACTCAAGATAAAGAAATGACAGATTGTCTGCATAGTTATAGCTGAAAGAGTAGAGTGAAATGAGCAATGAAACATAAACAATTAAAATAAAAAGTGCACAAATCGGGCTTTCTTCACTATAAAGCACTCAGGCTTGAACACAGCCATCAATGGTTTCCTGGCCCTTTTAGGCCAGCATAGAAAAAGAAAAAAAAAGCTTTTATAAATAGCTTTGAGTGCAATATTTTTTTTTCCTTTGCTTTGTTGCAATTTCTTTTTTATTTAAAACCAAAAAGCCATTTTGGTCATTTCTAAAATAGTTTAACAGCTTTGAGTTTTGACTATTTAAAAAAAAAAGAAGAAAAAAATAAAAAAATTTAAAAATCCAATAAAAAAAAGAAAATATGGCTGTTTTTTATTTTATTTTTTGGTAAAAGCAAAATAATGTGATGAAAAAGGAAAAATGATAAATGAGCGTTCCCTGTGGCTGAACTTGAATAACTATAAATGAGTGGTGGTATTTAAAACTTTTGGTTTTACAACTTAAAGGTAGAGGTAGAAGACAAAATGTTTGACATGGATTTTGTAGTTAAATGCATAAAGTTTTTCAATAAAATAAGGTAGATGGGCTTCTGAGTATTGTTAAGAGCTTTTGAAATCGCAGTCTCAGGGTAAAAAAGCAAATCGAAACAGAAAAAGGAGGTAAAATTATGTAAGAAAGCAAATCATCATTGAAGTGAAAGATTTAGTGTCTCCAGTTTTTACAGAGATGGAGATAGTGTTGTGAGAATGGCACAGAAATCGCTTCCAGCTGTTGCGCTTTTTTGCCAGCACATAAAACAGAAATGTCTCTTTTGATTTTGTTCAGCATGTGGGATATTGCACTTTGCTATGCTGGAGATACTTGAGTCTCTCTGTACCAAGTCGAAGCATTCTGCTTCTAGGCCAAAAAGGCCAAAGGCAGTGATGGACCAGTCTAGCTGAAATCCTCACAACCAATCTTCAGGAAGTAGGCAAAAAAAAGCGAGCCGGGCTTCCGCCTAAATCTACTGACAATATCATAAGCATCTACGATAAGAAATTTTTAAAAAAGTACAAAGAGTCTCTGAGGCAGAAACTGGGCGTGCTCCAGAAACTCCCGAATGCTCATTCAGATCAGTGGAGTGACTGAAAAATAAAAACTACAAAGCTGCAGACAACCACAAAATGCTCATAGGTGAAAGAGAAATGAAGTATAAAATGCAAACAAAGACCAGCTTTCCGCTGGGAGACTTTTGGGACTTTCTTGTGTGCTGTTTGCTCAGAGGCCGATGTCGGCGTGTATTACATAAGCGCCTGCGAAGGTTGTCGTCCCGAGCATGCAACCTGAGCCATGCTTACAGTTACATGTACACGCACCAGGGAGTATGAGTAATCCAGTGAAAGAGGAAGTAGGTCCAACAGGTTAACACATCATTGTTCTTGTTTTAGAGATGCTCCTTTTTCAATGCTGTCGTGAAGCGAACAACTGGCTCCAAGTGTTGATGTCTGAAAAAGAAAAAGACAACAGACTGACGAATCATTCAAACGATATTTGAGTCAGAGCGATTACAAAGTTATTATTTACAGTGATGGGGGATCTGTAGATGACAATGGACTGCTGTGTTTTTGCAATACTACAAAAGGCTCTAAAAAGTGTTTAGGGCCAAGCACCAAGTCCATTTCTGGATTAATACAAGTCCAAAACTATGTGATATATTAGATAAATATAGTCAAATTACATGCCATGACAAAGGCCAACATCTGACATTCTGCTTTAAGCTAACGTATTGGAATTATTATGGCAACCAATGATGGCTTTTTTTTTAATATTACATTCATCGTTAAATTTAAGTGAAACCAAGAGCTTGAATAATCGGATTTGGACGGTTAGACTATTGAATATTATGTAAGTTGGAATAGCATTCAAAAGCAAAAATCCCTATTCAGAGACACACTTCTTTCAAATGAAAATGCCCATGTCCTTCCCTCCTACCTTGTATATCAGTCAAATATATATTAATCACCCCATATGTGTTAAAAGGCTCATTGACCTACATTACATGGACCATAGGCAAGAGTTTATTTATAAGACACGACAGGTTTTATATGAAATTTAGGAATAGATCACATTTTAAACTAAAGTGTCTTTCAGATGTGAACCATCATGTTCTCCTCATTTACAGGTCATATCTCACTGTTTGTCTGAAACCCAAGAACAATCATTCAGTCTTTTAGTTGGTGACAGAAGTGTTTTAACCTGTTTACATGCCACTCATTCAAACATTTCAACATCTTAATTTTTTTAATCTGTAGAATCTGTGTTTTGTTTTGTTTCGGTTTTCAAGATCACTGCCAGTCTTTAGGACAAAGTCACAGGGTAAACAAAAAACAGCAAACAACAAAAAAAAAAAGTCCAGAAATGATATTTGAATGTTGAATAAATCAATCAGCAATCATTAAAAACATGCTGGCTTTGCATTTTCGGGTTGGGTGCCACAGTGCAATAATTCAAAAAGTCGTTATAAACAAGACCAGACAAGCTTGGTATCATTGGACCTCCACAGAGTCTCTAGCATTAATCATGTAAATATCAAACAAAAGGGAATCTGATAGGAAAAACTGGGTTGGTTGTTCTATCTTAGTCTATAATGTGTCTCAAGCAACCACCATTATAATTTTGATATAACCAGTAAAATAAACATTCTTTTGAAGAAAAACATGTAATAGTTTGTTTTTTTTCTAAGTCTGCGTTTTACTACAAACCAATTTCACATATGCAGGAGAAAATATTTATCATCATCATTATCGCCAATCACTAGCGTATTTAGTAGAATTATACCAAATCTAAATATAGAGGTTGGCCGTTATGGGTTTTTTTCTGGAAGATGCAGATATTTAGAAATCACGGCAGCAATACAGTGATGTGCAGCACAATTGGCCGATGGCGATTAATTAAAAATGCCCAAAATCGGCCAGATTAATCTGTCAATCTCTAGCTAAATATAATATGCAAATCTCATTTTGGTTTAATAACGACATGAGAGTTCCCAACATGGTGCCAGGAATATTTCATTTTTTCTGTCTACACCAATCGTCAGTAAGTTGGTGCCTAAATAAAAAACATTTCATATTTCTTGGGTACTAGAGGCCCGTTAGATTACAAGGTATCCTGATGCAGGCAAGGCTGTAACATGAACCCACCTTGTGCTCTCTAATGTCCTTTGTGTCTCTCATGCACGTTTTAACAATGATGACTGAGTCATGTAGTCATAAGACACACCTTCCTCACTGAAAGTACATTTTCAGATTTCGAGACTCTGTGTCATAAAAGACATACTGAGAGACCTGTGTTGTCTATTGTACATTCTGCTTTAGTCATTCATTCATTTACTGTTAAGGCAGGCTGCCTCAGAAAATGGAAGAGGTGTGTCCAGGGTTACATAGATTTACTGAAATATGATTGTCAAATGTATTAATATACCATTGCTATACTATAACTAACATCTACATAATCAACCTTTAAAAAAATAATAATAATAATAATTTATAAATAATTGAAAGTGTAGTTAAGTGTAACTCTAGCCATTACTAGCAGTTAATCGCAAAACTTAAGTACATTCAAAACATAAGGAATGAAATCAATGCCTAAATCTTTTCATAAACATTATGTCAACACACACTCTTCTCCTGTAACACCTTTTCCCCGGTCAGAGTGAATCTGGTTGAAAAGCCTATCTTGAGAATACTACATGTGAGGTGAGAATAGCACATACACTAACTCTTACGGCAATTACTTTAGCCAATCCACTTTTGGGAATGTTTTTGGGAGGTGGCAAGAAACAAGAGAACCCAGAGGAAACCCCTGCAGACTCAGAGAGATTCCACATGGACAACAACCCAAGACCACGATTGATTGGAAAACCCTGAAGCTGTAAAGATACAAGGCTATCTGCTGTACCAGTGTGCCACTATTCTAACAGCAGACAATTTAAAAACACACTACCAGGCACAGAAGAACAGTGTCTCTAATTTGTCAGTATCAACTGTGTTTTTAATAGAGAGTGGCGTATGACTAGACAGTACTATTTATTAATGACGACTTTTTTGCGGTGTCGTCTCAACTTTCAATGTCCTAAATTGCATAGCATCTGAACAGGTCTGCAAAGATTACAGAGAATGTTCAATATCATAGGAAAGCTATTGATTTTTATATTTAAACATGAAAATCTGTGACAGAATACAAACATGAGTATGCAAAATTAAAGCAAAAAGTAAAACCAACATGCAATTCAGCACAGAAAAGCTTTTCATAACAGCTGTAAAATGCATGAGCCTTAAAAATGAAAGCTCGCCAAAACTCTATCAGTAAAATGTAAGTGGATGATGTAATAACCTCAAATGACATCCAATTGTTTGGTTTTTTTTTTGTAATATAGTGCGTTTAATGAGGCCCACATAGTTTAATTCTAGCTTGTAAAGAATAATGATGATGAATGTACATAGTTTTGTACAGTGCAAACTTTAAAAAGCTCTCAATTTAAAGCCACAACATTTATATCTTGAACCAAGAAAACACAGAAATGTGAGGGTTTTTTTTAAAAAGCCATATTTAAATCTATTTTTTTAATTAAAGTAATTGTTTATTAGTTCACATTAATAATTGTTAAAATATTTTTTTTGCAGCATCTACAGAAAAGAAAAAATAAATAAATATTACTTTTTAGACATTAAGTTTTTTAGTTTGCAGAAAATACAAGTGGCAAGAATATAACTCACACCTGCCGTCTTAATTTTATCGCAGCCTGTTTAATCACTAAGGTGATGTATAATACATTTATCATAGACATCCCACTGATAAACTAACCAACTACCTCAAAGGGAAGCTTTTATACTGCCAGTCATTTAAGCCATTGGGCCGCACAGAAAAAATACGTAACTTACATTAATTCCGATTTATTTATTATCTGATTCTGAACAGAATTATTTTGGAAAATTACCGGATTCTTTCCACCTCATCTGTCTATGACTCACTCTTGATGCATGTTGTGATGCCTCGGTCACATGTCTTACCTCCATCCGCTACCTTCTTAAAGGGGCTGCTCCGGCTGCTAATACATAATACATTACCGCTAAATTGAAACCCACAAGCTAGCAAAATGAACAGAAAACAACACAGTGGATTCAAGTTTATTATAATATTTAGAAAATACAATTTTTATGCCGGTCGTATCATTTTATTTTGTTGTATTTATCCACAACATCTTAAAGGCCGTGAAAAATATTGTCCGCCATTAATCCGGTCCGTGGCACAAAAAAGGTTGGGGACTGATAATTTTAACATTGCATAGTTAACCATGATCAAATCATAAACAATGAATTAGCAGCAGTCAGATTAATAGTGCTCTCTAAATCAATGCATCCAGAGCAAATCTGACTATTAAACAGCACAGCCGGTTATTAAACCATCAAAGCTGTCAGATTGGATGGAAATTTATTGCACTCAAGCAGTCAGAAAAAAATACAACGTGACAATTCAGTGTAGCATGTGGACCCAAGTAGTCTATCTATTTGAACTACAAAAGAATGAAACATTATGCAGGAGGAGAGAAAAATAAAGACTGAAGAAAACCCTTAAGAGAAATAAAAATTACCATCACATTGTGATTAGCTTTAACACACAAAAAACTCAGTCCCTTACACCATACAGCAACAAAGGTGATCACACAGCAGTAAACAGAGTTTTTTACCTTGTTACCATGTTACCAACAGGAGTTTTAACTTTAAATTCGTTTCAGCCCTTTTGCATGAATCTAAAATTATTGCAGCTCGTTTTATTACAATTCTCACAGTATGTCTGATTTTGTCCAGCCCTTAACTACAAAGTCCATAGCAAAAACTCTCCACATGTATTACATACGGAGCCAATCCAGTATCTCGATTTTTAACTGGTGTGTTGGGTGAATGTATCCATGCTCAGGTATGTGGATGTTAAAGTGAACTACAGTGGTTAATCTGTTCAGCACGTGTTGAGTGAGACTGTGACTGCTGCTCTTCTATCTTTTAAGAGAAGTAGGCTAGTAATGAGTTATCATATCATAGAACAGTATAAATGGTTTAATTGCTAAATATTAATCAGGCTCAGAGCTGTTAAGGATTTATTCTTGGGGTTAACTAATATATATATATATATACAGTGCCCTCCACAATTATTGGCACCCCTGTTTAAGATGTGGTCGTGGACTTCTAAAAAATTCTCCTTTTTTTTTTTTTAAAACAACATAGAACCCAAATGCAAAAAAAGAAAAAAATCCAACCTTTCATTTAAGTACATAACTTTGGTGGTAAAAAAAAAAAAAAATCACACATTTAGAAAAAAGAAAAAAAAAACTTGAAATCATGTGTGCCACAATTATTGGCACCCCTAACAATTCCTCTGAAAAATTTAATTGTTTTTTTTTTTATATATATATTTTTCTGTAGTTGCTAAGGTTGGTCAGGGTATCTAGGGACTTTTAATTAGTAATTCATGATTTCCTGTTTCCCTGGGGTATAAATATGACGTGACACAGAGGCCTAATTCTCTTACCCATTTGTCAACATGGCAAAGACAAGAGAACACACCATTCAAGTAAGGCAGATGTGTGTCGACCTTCATAAGTCAGGCAATGGCTACAAGAAAATAGCCACTCGCCTTAACTTGCCGGTATCTACAGTCAGAGGAATCATTAAGAAGTTTAAAACAACTGGAACAGTGACAAACAAGGCTGGAAGAGGTCCCAAGTTTATCTTGCCACAACGCACAGTGAGGAGGATGGTAAGAGAAGTAAAAAAATTTCCCAAGCTCACCGTCACAGAATTGCATCAAAGAGTGGCATCTTGGGGTCACAGAGTCTCCAAAACAACCATCAGACGCTCTCTACATGCCAACAAGCTGTTTGGGAGGCATGCAAGGAAAAAGCCTTTTCTCACTAACACTCACAAACGTAAACGTCTGGAGTTTGCTAAGCGGTACTGGGACTTCAACTGGGATCGTGTGCTTTGGTCAGATGAGACTAAGATTGAGCTTTTTGGCAACAAACACTCTAAGTGGGTCTGGCGTAAAACAAAAGATGAGTATGCCGAAAAGCACCTCATGCCCACCGTGAAGTATGGTGGAGGATCTGTGATGCTGTGGGCCTGTTTCTCTTCCAAAGGCCCTGGGAACCTTGTTAGGGTGCATGGCATTATGAACGCTTTGAAGTACCAGGATATTTTAAATAAAAACCTGATGGCCTCTGCCAGAAAGCTAAAGATGGGTCGTCATTGGGTCTTTCAGCAGGATAATGATCCAAAACATGTGGCAAAAATCTACCCAAAAGTGGTTCAGCAGTCACAAACTCAAGGTCCTCCCATGGCCATCTCAGTCCCCAGACCTCAACCCAATCGAAAACCTGTGGGGCGAGCTAAAGAGAAGAGTGCATAAGAGAGGACCCAGGACACTGGATGATCTAGAAAGATTGTGCAAAGAAGAATGGTCAAAAATCCCTCTCTCTGTGTTCTCCAATCTTGTGAAATGTTATAGGAGGAGATTAAGTGCTGTCTTGTTGGCAAAAGGAGGTTGTACAAAGTATTAACATGGGTGCCAATAATTGTGGCACACATGATTTCAAGTTTTTTTTTTTTCTTCTAAATGTGTGATTTTTTTACCACCAAAGTAATGTACTTAAATGAAAGGTTGGATTTTTCTCTTTTTTTGCATTTGGGTTCTATGTTGTTTTTTAAAAAAAAGGAGAATTTTTAGAAGTCCATGACCACATCTTAAACAGGGGTGCCAATAATTGTGGAGGGCACTGTATGTATATATATATATATATATATATATATATATATATATATATATATATATATATATATATATATATATATATATATATATTATATATATATATATATATATATATAAACCTATATAACTAATCTAGACCATTAAAAAAAATACTAAAATTATCCCCATTATGGTTTGAATGGGAATTACATTTATTTAAAAAAAATTTTAACCAAGTAGATCAAGATTAGTAAATACTTTTCAATGCACGCTGTGGGCTTTTCATTTGTGAGTCAGATAATGGCATGCAAACAGGAGGCGATTTTACAAAGAAAATGAGCTCGCCAGGCTTTTTGACGTTATGAATGACATAACTAAACACTGGAAACCAGAGGGACAAAGATATTTAGGCTCTGATGTGCTATCTTGTAGGTACCACTTTCAGTCCTCCAGATTTAAAGATGCAAAAAGCAAATATGTGAACAATGTATACACATGCTAGTAAATTGCTATTGGCCATGCTAAACTTTAAAATATTTTAGTCTAATAGAAAATGTAATTATTTTGTAATGTATTTCTCTAAAACTAAAGTCAATAATTAAGGATAATCAAATTGTTGATAAGAAATTAAACATCACATCGATTTATAAAGTATTTGCTTTTGTGCACAAATGTATAGGTATTAGGTTTTAGTATCTGTTATCAGAAAACAGAAAGTGAGTTAAAGGTAAAATTTCAGGCCCTGGTCAAAAATCAACACAATCATTAATTTTTTTACCAAAGGTTTTGGAATACAGTGCAACCTCGATACTCGCAGGGGTTACGCTCTATGACCCCTCGCGAGTAACAAAAAGATCGCGAGGTTTTGTCCTTTTGATGGTTCCTTTTTCAAAGGGAATTATACATGTACTATACTGTAAACTCAACAAAAATTTGGAGTTACTGATCATAACTACTACTAATAACTTTTCAAACATTATGCAATTTATTAGTACAAACTCTGTATTGAAATGTTACTCTGAACGTTCGAGCCACTCGCAGCTTCTCGTGAAGTATCAGATTTTTCGTGAATTACTTTTAGTCCGGTTCCAAATGAAAAGTCACAAACTATCGAGGTCTTGAGAGTATCGAGGTTGCATTGTATATCCATGTATTTATTACCCATGTGCAACCCATAAGTCACTTCATGTCCATAATGTACTTTCTAAATCTGACTGAGGACACACCCTGTGGTTTCTCCATGTAAAATACTCCTACAAATTCGCCATGACAGTGTTGTATTTGTAAACGTGGATCAGAGTTTACACGCCTGAAGAGTTGCCCTGTCATGTCAAACTGACATTCCCAGTAATGTTTTCTAAAGTATGAACCAGAAACAAAACAAACGTTTATAAATCATGCCAACGAGTTGAAATCATTCCGCAAAGATGATTTTTTTTGTACATGAACAAAAAGACCGAAGCCCAGAAGATTCTAATTAATAGACCCAAGTTCCACAACTGATATGTTAATAAACCTTTTTTAATAGAATGACACCAGAAATGATTATAATTGGCTTTTAGAATAATCATATGCAAAAATAATAAGATCACTACTTAATAATAATAAAACTGGCTAAAACAATGTGAAAATATAATATAGACAGTCATATAAAAACTTAAGGGACTGGACATTAACTAGGTTTTTGTACACATTATAATATTAAATTTTTGTTACATTTTCCATTTAACTAAATTATCAGAACCTGTATTCCGTAATTCTATAGTGCGATACATAAAATCATTTTGTAGTAGATTGTTGCCATATTCTCAAATCCGTTATTAAATGGTTTTGCATCTATTTTTACCGCTTCCAGGCTCTATATACACTAGGCATCAGACACAATGTGAAAAGTTTCAGCTCTTGGATTAACTTCAACTGCGCACTTTCATAAACACATTCAGTAATGTTTTAAGTCAAGTTCCTAAACAGAGTACAGAAAAAGCCTATTAAGACACTGCATAAACACTGTATGTACAGTGGAACCCGGTTATGTCGCCGGCCTAGGGGACGCCAAAAAGCGTCGAGATATGGTGGCAATATATTGACGTGCTTGAAATTTCTCTATGTACATGATGTGCGTTATTAAATGAGAATGTGCATGCACGTGTTTTTGGAGGGGTTTTTTACACAACAGCATTGCCGCGATTTGATTGATTGGTCATGCGGATCGAGATAACCTGTAATGCGGATAAGGAGGCGGAAGCCGAAGTAAACGCAAACAAAGTTTATTGAGAATACTCAGGAGATAATCCACCAATACTTTATCGAAGCAGTAATAGCCAGTGCTGCGCTCCGGGAGTGCGGTCCACGAAGTTCTGTGAAAGCAGAGACAGTTCGTGTAGAGAATCGACGGATCCGCGCTATGGAAAGGGCAGCGCTGGGCAGCAACGGATAAACGTGGTGCAGACAGCGTGAACATGGAAAACAGCAGGATCGGGGTAATCCGGGGTGCCATTGAGAGAATGCGGAGCCCGAGAAGAAGACCGCCATGAACCAACACATACGATCATGCACAAACAATAACGGACCGCGAGTGTGTGGAGGTGAGGGGCTTAAATAGGAGATGGGATGAGTGAGTGAATGAGAGTCAGGTGTGTGTGATCAGCATGACTGCGACCAGCTCGCCCGCACGGGAGAAGAAGCAGGGTGCTTCGGGGAATGCCGCCGCCGAATGGGGCGAATTATCCTGACATAACCGACGTTAAGAGGCAAATTTGCCCCCCCTTGTGCTCGAGATTTTAGGGTTCAGCGACATAAAAGAATCGACATAACCGATTAGAAAATGCTAAGACAAAGCGAGAATTTGCCGATTCCACTTCAAAAACGTCGACTTAATAGGGTTGGTGAGTTAACCGAGGTCGAGATAAGTGGGTTCGACTGTACTTCAGAAAGGAAAACTCTTAGAGATAAGAGCAGGGACCAAACCTCATCATGTACAAATGGTCAAAATCGAGTACATAAATTATTCACTTGCTTCTTCGCTGCTCCTAGAACTGTTTGCAAATTTGCATAAAAAATATGAAATAAAGATAAACATTTACACTGATCACAGTAAATTATTATCATGGTGTCTGTCTTTTATGTTTATCAAATGATTCTATTTACAGAATATTTATCCAGGTGGGATAAGTTTACAAAAAAGTGACATTAAGTGCTACCCAGCTGAGGATGGGTTTCCTTTTAGTCTAGTTCTTCACAAGGTTTCTTCCTCGTATCAACTCGGGGAGTTGTTCCTTGCCACGGTCACCATTGGCTTGCTCATTAGAGACTAATGAATGATACTGAAATGTATAATCACATTATATTTTATTCTGTAAGCTGCTTTAGGACAATGTCCTATGCTAAAAGCGCTGTCTTTTGCAAGAAAATCCCAATCCTGAGTAACATTAAATTATGATCTGAATGATGATTCTGAAGATAACAAGTACATAATTTAGTGGAGATTTAATCCAAATTACATTCATGCATCTTAAATACTGGTACTGTCAGGTACACACTTTCAAAGAAAAAGAATTAAATTCTATTTTTCCAAATAGAATTTAATAGTTTTGATAGTAGAAATAATTATATATATATATATATATATATATATATATATATATAAAAATTATTATTAGGGTCGTCAATAAATGTTTTATCAAAGTAAAAAAAGGATGTTTGACGAATGTTTGATAAATGCTTGACGGTTTTAATTTCACCTCTTTTTTATTTATTTATATTTTTTTGTAAAATGGTCAAACAGAAATGTGCGCTATGTTAATCGCACATTAATAACATTTAGTTATTTTTAATAAAAATGTATTACATACATACATTATATATATATATATATATATATATATATATATATATATATATATATATATATATATATATATATATATATATACACACACACACACACACACACACACACACACACACACACACACACACACACACACACACAGCATTCCAAATTATTATGCAAATCCCTTTTTTTCTGTTGATTAAAAGTAAAAATATATTTTTTTATTAATTATATTACAATGTGGATGTATTACGGTACATGTAAAGGACTGACAATGTAAACTGCTTTAAGATTTTGGAAAAAATAACAAAATATGCTGTTCCAAATAAATAATTAATCAATTATTATTCTTAATTAATTAAATCATTTTAAACCATTCAAATTTATAGTGAACTCAAAACTTGTATTATGGTGCATGGACAAAACATTTTTCAAACAAATACAATTTAAAACAAAATTATTAACATTTCAAGTTATGTTATTATATGCACCCTTCTTTAAGATGACCAACAACTCTCTCGTCCACTGAACTTGTATAGTTTCTGCCTGTATTTCATTCGAGGATGCCAGAATCACCTCACAGAGCTGTTGTTTGGAGCTATACTGCCACCCACCCTCATAGACCTTCCTATTGAGGATACTCCACAGGTTGCCATCTCACTTCCTAATATTCCAGACCAAATTATCACTCCACCACCTCCTTGCTGACACCGCAGTCTTATTGGAACAGGGTGGCCATTCACCAGCCATCCAGAACTCCATCCATCTGGACCATCCAGTGTAGCACGCTATTCGTCAGTAAACAAAACTATTTGAAAATTAGTCTTCAGGTATTTCTGTGCGAACGCTTTTCTTTGTGAGATTTGGTTAGGGGTAACCGAAATACAGCTTTATGCACAACTGCCAGCCTATGAAGGATCCTGCATTGAGAGTTTCTTGAGACTCCAGAAACAGCAGCAGCTTCAAATATCTGTTTGCTGCTCAATAATTTTTTTATAGTCGCCCTTTTGATACTATAAAATTCTCTTACAAATATTTCTTAGTAAGCCTTTATCTGATCGCATTCTTCTGTGTTGTGACAAACAAATCTTTTGATAGGTCGATGATCTCTGTTCAGTTTCTGCAATAGAGTATATCAATTGTTTGCAAGTCATTGCACTATATCATGCTTTTCATCTTTATCTTCTTTCTTCCTTCCCATATTGCATCAGAACTGTGACTTGGTTAATAATGTGGAACAACCTCTTAAACAAAGTTTCCTTCTTTAACTAAGATCACCTGGCATAATAACTTCAATATATACGAGAAAAAAAAAGCGCTTTTTTTCTTGTATGTATATTTTCTCGTATATATAGTACACACACACACACACACACACACACACACACACACACACACACACACACACACACACACACACACACAGTAGAGTGTGTATGCATTTATCTCTAGATTACTGCATGTGTATATAGCACCAGTTACTGAGGGGTTTCTCACAATTATATGGATTTGTACAGTACCGGTAGTTGTTTTAGCACCAATAGGGTTATTGACACTGTACTCACACTTTCCTCCTTACAAAACAACTGACAGTGTAAAGCACATTAGGAAGGCAAGAAATGCATCAATCAACAACCCGAAAAGACACACCTTTAAACTAAAAACCATTTCAGTTAACTACCTTGTAAATCACAGCTAAATGGTGCTACTTTCAACAATCGAAAATATAAAACATATTCTGGGTTATTCAACATTTACTTGTTTACTACATAAATCATCACATGGTCTTTCCTAGTTTAAATGTTTTCAGTATTAATGCACAATTTAGAAAATAATAAACATAAATTGGAAAATAACTAAAGGAGAAGGTGTGCCCAAAACTTTTGACTGATACTGAATATGAAAACAAAGTAGGGCCAAAACAATTCCTCAAGAAACTTAAGTAATTTGAATACAAAAATCTTTTGTTTAGTAAATTTAACTATGCACTGCGTTTCACCACAGACCATTATTACTAACGCACCACCCGCTAAACTCAGGACAGGTAGACACCAATAAAAGCCCTTTTCCGGCACATTAATAAAAAAAAGGTTGCCCAATTCCAACTTTTTTCCCCTCGCAAATCCGACTTTATTTTTTGCCAAATCAGGCAGCATCACCCCCTCTCTGTAGTGCCAGAATGCTTTACAGATTGAAAATGAAATAGACTACAATCAACAGAAGCGCATGGTATCAAACTAAGCCTCTGATCCCTTGAAAGAACTCTGTCTAATAATCAGCTCTGGGAGAGACGGGAAAACACAGACAGACAGCAAGACAGCAAATTGCGATTATCTTAAAATTCACAGGAACCCGCAGCGGGACCTAATGTCCAGAAACATTAGAAGTAACGTTTAAAACTATGTTTTTTTACGAACGAATTTCATAACATTATTTAAAACACATTATTGTATTAAAGTGACAATGTCTAGATGAATTCAGTAAGGTACCATAGGGGCTGCATCCAAAATTTGCGGATTTTCAGAACTCGCAGGGGGTCTTAGAACGTAACCCCCGCGAGTTCCAGGGGACCACTGTATTTGTATTTGCATTTTAATGTAATATGGCATTTAAATGCATTACATAGGTTGAGTTTTCACATATATTCTTGTATGCAATTTCAGCAATAAAAATTTTAATTTTCCAAAAAGGAAACAAATTACTTGTTCATTTTATGAGGCCCGTCTAATTTTCTCTTGTATATTTAGTATTGCTCTATAATAAAGAAAAAGTACTTCTTACCCGATTACTCAATTAATCGATGGAATAATCGGTAGAATACACGGTTATTAAAATAATCGATAACTGCAGCCCTAAAACAAAGTATTTGTTAACAAGTGCCAGGTTATGCACGTTGGAATAATCAAAGAAGTACAAAAAACGTATGTATAATGTAAAATATTGTTTATCAAGGGATAATGATGTATTTTTTATGGAACTGCGATACTATGCTTACCATCTACATCGAAGTAAAGATGATAATATCGTGACAACCCTCCAAAATACGTGGAAATAAGTCAATGTTTAAGGCTTACTACACATTAAAGCATATTGTTACACAAAAAAAATAATCTGTTAAGTTTCTAATAAATTGTCCGTGAAAATATGAGCGTTAATATGCGTGTGTGTGTGTGTGTGTGTGTGTGCGCGCGCGCGTGTGTGTGTGTTTTGGGTGTGTTTCGCTGCAGCAGGGCCGCCGGAGCGAATCAAACGCGCGAGCTAAGCCAAGCCGCTTCAGAGAGCGCGCAGGGCGGCCACAAGCTCAGCCAAACACCGGTGAGCAAACCGGGGCCCGTCAGAGTGGTGGATTCATCTAGAGTCTTAACGTGAGCACAAATTAAAAACCAGACCCGCTGAACGCTTGTCAACGAAAGCGTCTATACCCTGATTATCGTGAATAAATAAATTAATTAATAATGCTATATAAAAGGTCTGAATCAGGGGCGTTATTGAGACGGGTTGGGGATTCACAGGCCGGTGCAGCTAGCAAACCGAAAACCGCTTAGCCTGTAAAATCACTGTGGTGTTGAATTAACGTGAAACACAAAAAGCACAACACGTACCTACAATAATAAACCTATTAATAATAAATTTAATGGAAAACCAAAAAGTTAATAACGTTGCCATTTCTGCAGAGAGGTGATGGAGAATAACGCTACACACACCGCCAGCAGCTAGCAAGACAAACCCAGACAGATAGACAGACAAGGGAAAAAAATGTTGCTAGCTCACGGACTAGATCCTGTTCACTTTTTCTCTTCGTGTTGATTACATATATAAAACAAAACATTCAACTAAAAAGGTGTTTATATCCCGGGTTACAGTCTATCCTCCATGCTCAAGGGGTTTTAAGTTTCAGAAGTACTCAGTGTTGTCTTAACAGACACATATATCACAATCTTAACAACTAAATTGTAATATCTGTGCTATGTGAGTCTTATAACATACACATTACTCATTTGTTGACTTTTATTATGGCTTAGTTATCAGCCAGACTAATTAGCATGAGCTAACTCGTCCTCGTACCGCACACCAATATCTTACCTGTCAGCTCGCTCACACCCTTCACACGATGCAGGATGATGTTATAAACGGTTATGGATTACATCGGATTATCCAATCCAGATAGAATGGCTTTAATCGGATTCTTTGGGATTCCTCCCTAAATGGCTGTCCTGCTAGCTAGGAAACTAGCTAACTCTTCAGCTGATCGAGTAATGGTGGTACTGCACTTTTCTTTCTTTTTTTTGCTGACAGTTTTCTCAAAGAAATGTCGATATCAATAGTGTCTTCCGTCCAACGGCTACATTATGCAACGCGTCCTGCCGTAAAAGCTGCAGTTCACACAGCCGAGCTCCACTTTTTTCTCCCCTAAACCAATAGAAACATTTTCCGTTCACTGCAGCTTTTAGTTTCCACGAGTGATTAGCCCCGCCCCGCTAAGCCTATTGGTTAAGAATGTGGCGACCGACTCTACTGACCAATCAAGAAACCGCTTCGATGAATATTCAATGAAGCTGGAACTTCAACGTCTGTAGCCCCAGAGGTGTTCTCAAACTTTTTTTTGCAGCCAGATATACCTCATTAAATGTGAAATAAATTCACAAACACTACAGCACATTTTTATTTTATGAACATATACTAACGATTTCAATATTACAAATATAGCCCTTTTTTTGCTCTTGTAATATAGTATTGGAATTATGGGCTGGTCTGTTCAAAATACCAAGACTAAATAAACACGCACACAAAAACACACACAAACACACACACACGCACATATACATACAGCTGATAAATCTTTGACAGACTGACTACTCTGCAAGACAATCAAGAATGGAGATAATACTTAGGTCTAAGAGCATTATTTCCAACTGGAAAGCTGGATGTAGATTTAGCCCCCAAATTTGGGAAGAATTATGAGGAAATCCATCCAAATGAGGATTACGATCATTACACACATACATACATACATACATACATACAGAGGTATAACTCAACTCAAGCTTTATTGTCATTCTTCCACTAACACAGTATACAAAAGCACCAAATGTCATAGACTGTGAACATCAAAAGTAAACATTAGACATATATAAAGAATAAACTTTAAACAAAGCAGAGTTAAAGTGCCATAAATATGAGTTTAAAATGTAAGTAGTGTAAGAACAGATTAATGCACAATCAGAGGTGACAATGTGTGTGCAATATCCAGTGCGCATATTTGAGCAGAATAAGCAGATGTCTATAGTAAACAGACACAAATCCCAGACTGCAGATGTCAACAATGTCCGATGTGCATTATAATGCACATTAAAGTGGCTGAGTGCAAGAGAGTGTTAATGTCCATTGAGTGACCATTAATGTCCATGTTGCAGTTTTTTTTGTAATTCAACTTTTTTATTGTTCAAAAGTCCAAACTTCAAAGTACATCAACACGCCATTTAATAATCATCTTTGCTATTACACATTCAGCCACTAGTCACTATCAGTGGAATACAATCATAATAAAAGCAGATGGAAATTAAACAGTTGTTAAGCAGTCCTACTTATTCAAACCATTTTTTATATGTTGCCAGAAATGATCCCATGTTTTCTTAATTTCTCCCTCACTATGCAGTCTCCTCAACATGCTCTCGTACAAAGCAGTTTCAATCATCCCATCAATCCATGGTGCACAGTTAATGTGTGCAAGATGACATGTGCAGGGCTCTGACAGTTTGAGGGATGAAGCTGTTGCAGAATCTTGTAGTGCATGTCCTTATGCTTTCAACTCCTGCCTGATGCCAGGGGCTTAAATATACTGTGGGAGAGGTGAGAAGGATCCTTCACAATGGTAGATCCTTCCTGGAGTGTTTAAAGGCTCTGGCATGGAGAAGCTGATGCTGGATCTGTGATGATCACAAATGCTGAGCTTATAAAACTAGGAGCTACTAACCATATAGACTGTATAAAACTGTAGAAAGAACATCACTTATCATCTTATACTCCAGTGCTCATGTTAGTTCTCACTCTCCAGTGTTCTGTATTGTTGAAAGATTTATGATCAAACTCTTGATGTCACCCAAATGAGGATGGGTTCCCCTTTTAAATCTGGTTCCTCTCAAGGTTTCTTCCTCATAACATCTAAGGGAGTTTTTCCTTGCCACAGTCGCCACGGCTTGCTCATCAGGGACAAATTCACACCATTCACCTTAACTGTTGATTTGTGTAAAGCTGCTTTGAGACAATGTCTGTTGTGAAAATGTGGAAGGAGAGGAAGACCCCTATGCTTCTCTCAGCTGTACTCACTATGTGCTGTAGAGTCTTGTGTTCTAAGGGTTTGCAGTTTCTGAACCACACATTGATGCAGCTGTCCAGAACGCTCTTCTCAGTTTCTCTGTAAAAGGTGGTCAGGAGTGGTGATGGGAGGCTGGCTCTCTTTTGCCTCCTCAGGAAGTGAAGTCGTTGTTGGGCCTTCTTTACAGTGGAGTTGGTGTTGGTAGTCTAGATGAGGTCGTCAGAAATGTGTACACCAAGAAACTTGGTGCTACTGACTCTTTCCACTATGAGACACTAATGAGCAGATTGTTATTGTGATACCAGTTCACCAGTTGTTCCAGCTCCTCTCTGTATGGTGTTTCATTGTGGCCCACTACTGTTGTGTCATCAGCAAAAATGAGGTTGGAGCAGCGTGAATAGCAGTGGGCTGAGCACACATCCTTGTGGGGGCACCGGTGCTCAATGCCTGATGTTCTGCTGCCGAGGATTACTGATTGTGGTCTGTTAGCCAGGAAGTCTAAAATCCAGTTGCAGAGAGGAGTGTTGACTCCCAATAGAGAAGGTTTCCTCACGTGTTGCTGGCAGATGATTGTTTTGAATGCTGAGCTGAAATCAACAAACAGCATTCTGACATATGTGTCCTTTGTGTCCAGATGTGAGAGGACAGAGTGCAGGGTGTAGGAAATAGTGTCGTCTGTGCAGCGGTTGAAACGGTATGCTAAGTGGAGTGGGTCCAGTGAGGTGGGCGGAGCAGAATAAATATGCCTTTTGACTAGACGCTCGAAGCACTTCATTATGATGGGAGTCAGTGTTTCTGGGTGGTAGAGACACTTTGACTTCTTCGGCACAGAGAAGTGTTTTTGAAGCTCACAGAGACCACAGCCTGGCTCAGGGAGATTTTAAAGATGTCTGTGAGGACACCTGCCATTTGGTTGGCACAGTCCCTGAGCTAATTATAATAAATAATAATAAGAAAAACAGGACATAATTTTCTACATGGTGCACTTATTAATTGAATCTCGCAATATATTGCTTAGAATAATTGTCCAAATAATGTGTTCCCAAATAATGTGTTCTAACTGAAAGACATTGGGCACCAATTTAAATGCAAACCGTCACTGCAGTAAAGATTTACCATGGAGTTTACTATGCTTTCAGATGTGGTAACATATTGTATACACACACACGTGTATAATATATATATATATATATATATATATATATATATATATATATATATATATATATATATATATATATAGAGAGAGAGAGAGAGAGAGAGAGAGAGAGAGAGAGAGAGAGAGAGAGAGAGAGATGTTGGTGTTGCTCTCTCTTTTTCCCTTCTATTTTGTGTTTGTATGTGCATGCCTAAAGCAAGGATTAGAGGGACAGCAAAGCCTGTAGGCCTGCAGATATGCCCACCCACACCCACACCCACATGCCCAGTCTAATATCCCTGCAAAGCTGACCAACATCTGTCACTCTACCTCCTGGACCAAATAACATTGCTTACACCAAATAACATTGTGCTGAGACAGGAAAACATGAATGCTATGAGCAGGATGACAGACAGATGTCTAAACACATTAAAAGCACTAATGTGTACACACATTAAAAGACAACAACGGTAAGGAAGGTTTATTTAAAAAGTCTACTTCGAAAGGATCAACATTTAATGGAGAAAAAAAGTAGGCAATTTAGGTTTCCAAATGAATGACTGATGAGAAAACAATTAATTCACATCACTTCATCATAATGAAAAAAAAAAAAAGTACACATATACAGTTTGTAAACACTATGAATATGTGTACTTTACATTTAAAATGCTCCATCCATACCCCATCTCTTTGGCCTTTCTCTTTTCCTCCTGCCCGGTGGTTCCATCCTCAGCATTCTTCTACCGATATACCCTACTGTATGTCTCTCCTCTGCATACGTCTAAACTATCTTAATCTAGCCTCCCTCACCTTGTGAGGTACTTAAACTCCTCCACCTTCACAAATACTCTCACCACAAATAACAATATCATCCACAAACATCATACTCCATGAAGACTCCTCTGATGCACAACTTCTATGAATTGGAAATGCCATTACGTTATGTTAATCTAATGAATAAATAATCAACAAATGCGTATGTAGTTGAGCAGTGAAGTTATTGTACATACTGCACCCTTACTTGCCACTGAATTAGGAAAAGCAGAACATTAGAATGGGCTTTGCAAAAAAGCTTTGCTCATGAGAAAAGTCAGAGCTGGTATGAACTGACAGGAAGATGACTAACTCAAATAACCACTCTGCAACCATAGCCTGCAGAAAAGCCTCTTCAAATTCACAGCATGTCAAGTTGAGGCTACAACAGCAGAAGACTTGGATTGTCAATAAAATCTGAGACTTACAGTGATCACAGGGTCACTAAAACTGGACAGTTCAAGATCAGGAAACATTGTGTACAGATGTGTACAGATGTATTTTAGAATCTGGCAACAACAGCATGAATCCATTGACCCAACCTGGAATTTTTGATGGTGGTGATAGTGTAATGGTTTGTGAATGTTCCTTGGCCCAGTTGAGCTCCCAAATACTAACTTGGCTTTGTTTCATTGACACAACCTATATAAGTATTAATAGTGACCACATGCATGCCTTTATGACCACAGTATCGCTATCTTGTAATGATTTTGTCTACCATGTTAATACACCATGTCACAATGCACCAGTCATCTCAGCTGGGTTTAATAAACATAATGTGTTCATTGTACATTTTAGTCTAAAATAATTTTAGTAAAAAAAGAAAGCATAAACGTATGCTAAACTTAAAATGCTGAAACACTGGAAATGTACACGATATCATATTTTATTTTTGGCAGTGTTGATCTAAGTCTATTGTTTTATATATTGTTTTAATAGCACAAAGCTATTAAAAACCCTCTCGTTTCTCTTTCAGTTTTATATTGTTTGCAAAGCCAGGCCTTTAATCGGAAGCAAATGCGTAGCCACTGTTAGGCGGTCATTGTATTTTCATTGTAAGCCTTCTCTGTAATCCTACCTTGGTTTAGTTGGGAGTGTCTGTATTATTGATGTTTTTGCAGCTGCTATTTTTTATCAAGTGCAGTCTTTTGGCTAGCCACACCAAAAGTTTTTGCACTAAAGTTTTATTATATAGTTTGTCATTCACCTGAAGACCCGCTCAGTGCTTCTTTGGTGCATCAACATTGAGCTGCCAAAAATGTCTGTGAGTGGTGTTTTAAGCTTGTATATTTACTTCATTAATTTCTCATCTTAGTGTGTATTATGCTATTGGATATATCAAGGTTTGTTGGAGATCACAAATAATACTGCAATACACAAGGCAGCTTTCAAAGGGTGTGTCTGCATCTGTGGAATCACTGTTGCCCTGACCTTTTGCACAAATGATCATATTGTCTATTTATTTTCTCTCAGTCTGACACTGCTCAGTCATGTTGACTACTTATCCATGGATTTGAGAATTTTAGCTTATTTACTTTTATACAGTACATTAGATACATACAGTAGATTTCGTTACAGCTGGAATCTATGAAAAGTAAAGAACGTAATTTATATAAATATCTTCAATAACCAGTTTGTCCTGGTCAGAGTCAGTGTTGATCCAGGGACACCCAGGAATACTGTGCAAGGGGTGATCTGTAAGGTGCCGTATGGATTGTTTGTCCATTAAAAGGTGTCTGTAAAAGTAAAGTTATTTAAAAGTTCGTAAGGGAAATGTGCCGTCAGGATGGTGTGTGTGTCTCTTATCTCATGATCACTTTTTTCTTTATAGCAGCATTGGAATCAGTCATTCATGTATGGTATCTAAACAATCAGAGAAGAAAGCATAGACAAGTCTCATTAGATAATAACAATGATCATCATTACCTTCTTCTTCTTCTTTTTCTTTTTCTTTCGGCTTCTTCCATTAGGGGTCGCCACAGCGATTCATCCTTCTTCGTACCCCCCCTGTCCTCTACATCGGCCTCTTTCAAACCGACTACCTGCATGTTTTCCTTCACCACATCAATAAACCGCCTCTTTGGTCTTTCTCTTTATCTCCTTCCTGGCGGCTCCATCCTCAGCATTCTCCTACCGATATTTCCCATGTCCGTCCTCTGCACATGTTCAAACATCTCAATCTAGCTTCCCTCACCTTGTCTCCAGGATGTCCCACATGCACAGTCCCTCTAATAAACTTGTTTCTAATCCTGTCCATCTTCATCACTCCCAAAGAAAATCTCAACATCTTCAACTCTTCCACCTCCAGCTCCACCTCCTGTCTTTTAGTCAAAGCTTTACACCAGGGGTCACCAAGGCCTCACATGTGGACTGGCCCTCTGAACAATGCCACAGACATATTTTTACATTTTTATTTAAAATATATGTTTTACTTACAGTATATCTGTATTTGATTAAAAAAATAATAATAATAATAAAAAAAGGTTGGCTTTCAAACCAAAATTTCCCTTTTTACCAGAGGTTATTAATCTTCTGTTGCAGACTGACCCCCATTAAAGAAAGGTAAAATGATGTGGCTCTCACAGAAAAAGGTTTAGGGACTCCTGCTTTACACAAACAGTATCCTGGGTGTAGGAGCTTGGAGCTGTAAGATGGCAATGCTACCAACAGAACCACATTTTTTAAGTGCTGTATTAATCAAGAACACTGTTTCAGTTTACTTTGGGGTGCCTATCTATCTATCTATCTATCTATCTATCTATCTATCTATCTATCTATCTATCTATCTATCTATCTATCTATCTATCTATCTATCTATCTATCTATCTATCTATCTATCTATCTATCTATCAGTAATTATAGCACAAAGCACACACCACCTGCAGTAAAGTAGCATCCATCCATCCATCCATCCATCCATCCATCCATCCATCCATCCATCCATCCATCCAACCATCCATTCATCCATCCATCCATCCATCCGGTGTAGTGGATCTGGAGCATATTAAGGGAACACCGGATGTGAGGCGATTATTTGTTGAACAAACCCTGGATAGGACCAGGATCAGCCAACACAGGGCGCCATGCTTTCTTAGCCAATCACTACAAATGCTACTGCTATGTTTTTGGAGAAAATGCACAAAGACCCCAGATAGACAGTATCCTGAGCTCAGAATCTAATCAGGGAACTTGGACCTGTTTCTTAACACTGCTAGTCTGGCAGAATTATTCCAATTTACCACAATATAAATGTGAACATAAAAGTTAATTTCCCTCACTGGCCACAACGCGGCAGCACTAGTCTAGCTTTCGCAGTGCCTTAGTGCCTGGCTGAGATGGACATAGGAAGGAATTTGGGTTCCCTGGATGAATATCATCCCTTCCTATCTTTTCCCAATGGATAGATTTATTTGTTTATTACAATCTTTGTGGGTCCTCTCCAGAGGTCAATTCACCACGGATAGAAATGACTGGAGGGAATGGTTTACCATATTTTATCATAAAGTGTATATTTATATTGTATAATTATTATATTTGCTATGCACATATAAAATCAATGATAGATTATATGATAATAAATATCCACAGTGGCACCTCTGCTGCTTTACAGTTCCAGGAGTTTTACTTTTTTTTTTTTTTCCTGTTTCTGGTTCTCCAATTTCCTGCCCCCTTCCAAAATATGCTCGCAAATTTAAATTCCTTAGGTGTTTATGATCGTGTGAACATTTGTGTATGTATGTATTTCCACCAGATATCTTGGATCTAGCAGTTATTGACAATGAATAGATTCTTTGATGAGAATGGAAACTGGAGATGTTTTTAATCTGTAAAAAAGGCTTTCATTCTGACCAAATAAAGTCACATTTTTTTCTTTTTTTCTTTTCTTTTCTTTTCTTTTCTTTTCTTTTCTTTTCTTTTCTTTTCTTTTCTTTTCTTGCTAATTCAGATTGTCTAGTTTTCAAATACTTAATGAGTTGTATAAATCGATAAAAAAATATCTAGCCACACTGAAAAGAAATATGCTAAGCACTTGATTAACCTAGAACAGACATGCCAAACTCAAGGCCCCTGGGCCACTTCCAGTCCGCAGATCCATTATATCCAGCCTACAGGGAAATATCATATTTCTATTATAACTGTTTGATTCTGTTGGCGCTGCACAGTTTCTATGCTTCATCTCTGAAATTATGCCCCATCTCCACCTACAAGCTGCTCAAATGCTCTGCATGTTTGTGAGTGAAGAAGCCTTTATCATAAGCTTTAGTCCTTGGCTCTGTTCTGTTATGTAGCTCTATGTTGAGTGTGGTAGCTCTATATTGTTTTATGTAGCACAATGTTTCTTCAGAACCCTGGTGCTACATAAAACAATATAGAGCTACCACACCCAACATAGAGCTACATAACAGAACAGAGCCAAGGACTAAAGTAAGTGTCCTTGCCACATAACAACACACAAGACAGTGTAAGACAGATACACAAAACACAAAATAGACCTGCCAGTAAACCTACTGTATAATGTGTTATACAGTACAATGTGTAAAAGAGAACTGTAAACACGAGTGTAAACACAAAAACTTGTGCAAAACAGCAACAGCAGCAATCAAGTAAATGTGCAAAAACAGCATGGGTTTACTAACCCTGTGCAAAGTTGCGTAAATTCCCTGGACCTAAAACCTACTAGCACCCCTGCTGAGATTTTCACAGGCCTCAGCTCCATTGTTCTCCTGCTTTTGTTGTGCAAACACACCCATTACCTGTGAGGCCTGGCACATTTGCATTTGTTAGGCAGGCCAACGAAGTTCCTTAGCTAGAAGACTCAGAAACAATCTTCTTTTGCCTGTCCACCCTGTACATGCCTTGTACAAAATGTAGGCATTCAACGCCGCCAGGTCCAGTATATTGTAAAAAAAACGCTACTGGCCACCTGCGTGTTGCTGCTCTTACGGAATACATCTGCGCCATTTGGTCCAACACGTCTACAGTGTGGTGTAGACGTTTTGGACCAAATGGCGCAGATGTATATTATAGTAAAGAAATTGTCCGTCGTGACATTTCTCCCATCATCCAAAAATGGCTCCATCAGATTCATGACCAAGTTCTCTGCCAGCCTCTCTACCTTCTGACAACTGAGGTCCTTTCCCAAGTAAGCAGATGCATTGCAGACATATTTGGTCTCCAAATCCATGGCCATCCAGAACTTGATCCCAAATTTGTCTGGCTTAGTTGCAATATACTGTGTGAATGGACAACGAACCTTGGTAGGGAACAGCTGCTCATCTATGGTCATGTGTTCTCCTGAAGTGAAACTCTCAGCACAGTTCTTGTTGAAGCGTGTCCAGATGTCGGAGATCTTATTTAAATATAAGATTTATATAATATAAATATATTATATAAATATCATATGTACTATGGCAATGACAAACCTTAGCAGACTCTGTGGGTCCAGCTTGCGCAGTGAAGCACGAGTGCAGGGCATTCCAATGTCCTCCTCTACCCACACAGTGGCGTCGTTTGCCGTCTGGCTCAGACATGGCTTCCCAGTACCATGGTGCATCTTCCGTGGAGGCATGTTGGGTTCTTGTTTCGTCTCCTTTTCGGATTCTTCTGAGGAGGTATCAGTGGCCTGCTGGACAAATGAAATCTCTTCTCCATCAGAGTCTGCTTCGTCAGAAACAGGCCAAAGCCTGTTTTGCGAAGAGGTTCTTCCTGCGTGGCAGTGATACGGAGGCTATCCTGATGTGCATTCTCAAAAATGCGAAGAAGAAATGATTCTCCCGCCTGGGTCGGTCTGCTTTTATGCACAGCACTGTGCTGTAGTCATGCAATGCCACTCCCTTACATACACAGTCACAATGGATAGAATGGACCATAACTTCACTCAGCTTATGACATTTGTGTACAAATATACATTGGAGACTGAAGTGGTAGCAAGTTTTCATTTTATTCATGTTATTGTATTAGCAACTGTTCATTCTGTTTTTACACACTTTTTTAAAAATAAAACAGACTTGTCTTTCCATATAATGTGAATGTGTGTCTTAAAAATTTGCAGCTCAGTCAATGTGTGGGATATTTTGTATAGATACGGCAGGCATTTCTGAAGGTTTCCATTTCACACATAAAGAAATGCAAATGTCCCAGGCCTCACAGGTAATGGGTGGTTTGCCCAACAAAAGCAGGAGGAGAATCAAGCTGAAGAACTGTGAAAATCTCAACAGGGTGAATAACACCTCGGGACTTGCACCAGAAAATAAAAAAGTCAGTAAACCTAGTGTTAAACTGTTATATAGTTATAATAAAATAATACAATAAAATTGGTGATGCTAAAGACATGAATGCGTGTGAATTGAAATTAGTATGAGTGTGTGTTTTAGTTCAGATTTGTAGCAGCTCAGTAACACACAGTTGAGTGAATGTGTGCGTGTGAGTTTCAGTTTCAGTTCAGTTCTGTGTGTTGAGGAGCCTGATTAGCTTTGCGAATGCAGCATGTGGTGTAAATGTTCGTGATAGAGGGGAGAGAGACTCTGATGATCTTCTCGGCTGTCCTCACAATCCTCAGTAAGGTCTTGCGTTCCGAGATGGTGCAGTTCCCAAACCAGGCAGTGATGCAGCTGCTCGGGATGCTCTCAATGGTCCCGCTGTAGTACATGGTTGGGATGGGGGGAGGAAGATGGACTTTCCTCAGCCTTCTCAGGAAGTAGAGATGCTGCTGGGTTTTCTTGGTGATGGAGCTGGTGTTGAGTGACCAGGTGAAGTTCTCCGCCAAATGAACACCAAGGAAATTGGTGCTTTTGACCATCTCCACAGAGCATCCATCGATGATCAGCGGAGAATGGCCGCTTTGTGCTCTCCTAAAGTCAACAACCATCTCTTTAGTTTTGTCAATGTTCAGAGACAGGTTGTTGCCTCAACACCAGGCTGTTATCTGTTGCTCTCTGTATGTTGACTCGTCGTGCTTGCTGATGAGACCCATCACGGTTTGTGTCATTGGTGAACTTGATGTGGTTCGAGCTGTGCATTGCCACACAGTCGTGAGTAAGCAGAGTGAACAGCAGTGGGCTGAGCACATAGCCCTGAGGGGCCCTAGTGCTCAGTGTGGTGCTGGAGATGCTGTTCCTAATCCAGACTGGCTGAGGTCTCCCAGTCAAAAAGTCCAGGATCCAGCTGCAGAGGGAGGTGTTCAGGCCCAGTAGGCTCAACTTCTCAATCAGGTGCTGGTTGTGCTGGTGAATGATTGTGTTGAATGCTGAACTGAAATCTATGAACAGCATTCATACATATGTGTCCTTATTGTTCATATTGAGGGTTGTGGCGATGGCATTGTCTGTGGAATAGTTTGGACGATATGCAATCTGCATTGGTTCCAGTGAGGGTTGTAGCTGGCTTTTAATTTGCCTCATGACGAGTCTCTTGAAGCACTTAATGACGATGGGTTTGAGTGCGACAAGACGATAATCATTGAGGCAGGAGACTGTAGACTTCTTTGGCCCGGGGATGATTGTCATTGTCTTAAGTTTTCCTTACTTCAGCCGTGGTTAGACAGAGCACCTGGTCATTGAGAGGAGAAGTGGTCTTCCTTGCCGCCACGTTCTTCTCCACCTCAAACTAGCAATAGAAGTCGTTAAGCACATCTGGGAGGCAGGTGTCACGCTCACAGGCAGGTGAAGTTTTCATGTAGTTTGTAATCGCCTGGATTCCCTGCCACATGTGCTGGGTGTCTCCACTGTCCTGGAAGTGGCCGTGAATTCTCTTGACGTGTGAGCGCTTTGCAGTTTGGCAGTTTGGCCCTTGCTGTTTTTAAGGCTTTATTGTCCCCTTTATTGTCCCCTATCCTGTCTGTTCTGTTGTTCATTAAATATTGACAGTTTTTGACCCTCTCTATATAGACCCAGTATTGAATTTTTTCTCCCTCAAAGTTTGAAACCGCTGACCAGAAACGACAGAATTAGGAAGAAAATGAAATGCAACATCAGTCATTGAATAACCACATGGGGGCGACAAAACTATGCGAAAAACTTTTATCAAAAACTGTTTGAAATGGGCGTTGTCCCAGTCCTTGGTTTTCTGTTAAAAGTCAACACAATATAATACATTTACTATGCATTAATAATTGTGTTTACATGTCCAGAACTTTAAATGCAAGGCAAAACTGGAAACGCTTTATGAGAATGAGAATGTTATCCAAGCTATCATTATGATTTTGACTAGAAATATGATCTAGTCTAGTCTAAGTCTAAGCATAGAGCAGTATAGTAAAAACTGTCCTCATTTTTCAGGTTCTTTGATGAAATCGTACATGGTCTTAGACTGATCCCAACCATCCTGCTATAGATACTAAAAAATGAATGGGCTGGAGAGCTAAGTGTCTGAAGGGCAAACAGCCTGTATAGCAGATGAATGAAATGAGCCAACGGATGACTCATCGTCCAGACCGCCATCTTGAGAGCTATGCCTAGAGCTCCGTGAGTATCCTGGGACCCAATTACGCATCTGCCCCATTCTATTTCTGAATAGCCAAGATCCCACCTCACCCACAAACAAAGATATGCTGCAAAAATAAACTGACAAGAGAATTAGGGCAGAGATAGAGGCGGGGTTTTGAGGGGAAAGAAAAGACAAGATGGGTGAGAGTGTTTAGAAAGTATTTAGCAAAAAAACAAAAAAAGAGTGATAAGACACCAACCATCCATATGTGACGTACAGATGCTGCTGTACGGAAATACTAAAAACAGATAAGGTGAGGAATGAAAGGATGTATCACTGACATATCCGCTAAAGATTCCAAAGATAAATATAACCTAACAAAAGTGGCTGAATGTTACAAAATGAGAGGATCCAATAGGTGCTTATTGAGTATAGTGATGTGAACAGTGGCTATAAGAGTTTCAAAATAATATTTATATTAAAAAAATGTTTTACGCTCTAAGCACTATGAAGTAATTTATGTGTTAGTAACAGTAATGATTTGTTGTTAATGACATTTCCTTATTGCTCTATAATTAGCGTCATCGTCTTTTTTTTTTTTAAATAATTGCTTTAAAACGTTCCAAGCAGACTGTAAGTAATCATTAAGCAGATAATCAATTATAAATAACTACACATATGCTACAAATAAACCTATAAATATTAAAATAAAATAAAAATAAAACATTGGGGGAAGTGGTTGGACAGATGATTTATTTATATAAAAATGTTGTCATGCAAATTAATGTTTCATGAATGGGGATGACATGTGAAAGGAAGACTTGGCAGAAAAAAAGTGAGAAAGAGTGTCTGTGTGACGTTTCACCCATTCATGTTTCTCCCCCACTGTCTGACAAGACCGTTATTAATAGTCAGTCCCAGATTTATACATGAGGGGGAGCATGCCTCTACACTGATGATGAAGTACAACAACACACGCAACAGCTGAAACACAAATTTCTTCTGACTTTATCACCTGACAGACTTCAAAGCCACCCCCATGCTTTCTGCTCTCTTTAGCGTTCTCTCTCTCTCTCTCTCTCTCTCTCTCTCTCTCTCTCTCTCTCTCTCTCTCTCTATCTATCTCTCTCTCTCTCTCTCTCTCTCTCTCTCACACACACACACACACACACACACACACACACACACACACACACACGTCAGGCAGATGATATGCCACCCTGAGCACAAGCACCCTTATCCCAGATTACAAGCATACATAGACCCACAGCCAGGCCTGTCATGGGAAAAATTGCTATAATGCCACCCACTGATGAATATTTCTTATGCAAAATAATAATGAATAAAGTCATAATCATGGTACCAGCTTTTTCCTCTCATCCTCCCTTCAAACAAATCAGTTGATGACGTACTAAGTGACCAGTGTTGCATGGTACTACATAAGTTTCCCGAATGCAATCTGCCCTTCAGTTTTACGTCAGCTCCAAAGATAATAAAAAGTTGATTACATGGGTCAGGTGTGCTGCATGCTGGAAAGCAGAAAGAATATGACAGCATAATTATACTTGACAGTTTTCTCAATAGTTAATGCACAGTCCCGAAATTATAGAAATCCATTGTGAGCTGCTCTGAATCGATAACTCGTTTATCAACAGTGCTGTCAAGCATTTTCTTGTCTATGACTACAAATAGTTACAGATGCACAAATTGTACGCTTAGATATAACTTTAATGTATTAAAATATTACGATCAAAATTAGTTTTGACCTTTTAAAGGGGCATGGCTTACTTTTAATGCTTTAAAAGCACAGAGAGCACAGAAAGAAAATACAAGCAGTTTTGTACTTGCATAGTATTAATTTGTCCAACTTAGACATTATATAAGTTGTAATATTCCATGTTGTATTATTTTGTTACAACATGGAATTCAAATCAGTATCATGGGTCTGTCCTGGTGTGCTGGAGCTATAAAAATATGTTATAAAAGAGTTAATGTCGTACTTATGAAATGTGGGGTTTACATTAATGTAATGTTCATATTCATGTAGGCACATTAGATATGACGGTGGGCCCTTGGTATTGTTCATGAGGTTAGTTGCGGATGGAAAGGGTTTTTTTTTAGTTCCTGATGGACTGCAATCTCCTGCCAGAGGGGAGTGACACAAAAGGTTTGTGTCCATGGTGAGAGGAGTCAGCCACAATCTTAACTGCCTGCTGGAAGTATACAGGTCCTGTAGAGGTGGCAGACTGCAGCCAATCACCTTCTCAGCAGAATGGATGACATACTGCAGTCTGCCTTTGTCTTCAACAGTGGCAACAGCGTGCCAGATGGCAATATTTATGGTGCAAAATCATTTTAATAAGGTTAATGAAAAAATTTCAAAACTGCTAAGTTTTTTCTTTCAAGTCAGAACAATTAACTCTTCTGTGACACTACTGGCTTTGTACATGGGATTCTAATATTTTGTCTGTTTTTCTTGGCAAAATCACACTGGATGAGGACAGAGTTGTTAGTAAACAGCAGTTTAAAGGTCTTGCCACAGATTGAGGTCTGGGCTTTGACTGGACCACTCAAAAAAATGCTAAATTTTTTTGCCAATCCATTGTGTTGGTAATATGCTGAAAGTTATTGCATGCTGGAAAGTGAACTTCTGCACCAGGTCATATGTCTTGCAGCCTCAAAAAGGGTTTCCCTTTTCTAGCTTAGTATTTTGCTTCTTTGGCTTTTTCCCAATCCTGACCAGTTCCCTAGTTTGTGTTGATGAATAGCACCACTGTAATTCAGTGTACGGTGGGTCCCAGGGAGATGTGCAGTGTTTGTTTTCTGCCAAATGTAGTACTTTGTGCCAAGACCTTAAGTTTTGTTTTGGTCCCATTAGACCAGAGAAGAGCTTCTCCAATCTTTGTGTTTGTTCAATGTTCTTTTGACTTTTAATAATGGATTTTAAAGAACTGTGATTGATATTTTCCCAGAGCTATGAGTCAGACTTGTTTTATATCTGTGTCTTCATGGTGCCTCTAATTTATCAGGAAAGCACTTAACAATCTCAAGTGCCTTCCAGTAACAGGGGTATTGACATGGAGGTCACATATCATCGAGGAAGTTGTTGCTCACTCGTTAAGATGTTGGACTATTGATTGGAATTGCTTAGTCTGTCAATTCCCTGCACCACCAAGCTGCCACTGCCCCAGAGCAAAGCCTTTAACCCTCATCTGCTATGTGTATAAATTACATCATTTTAAGTCACTCTAGATAAAGCCATCTGCCAAAAGTAGCACTTGATCACACTTGGGTGGACTATGTTTACTCAAATAAATAATTGGTAAGGTAAATAATTATTCCAAACATATTGTGCATAACCATCACTTTATGGGATATTAGGTGTAGATTTTTAACACAATCGTTACATCGACTAAATGCACTGAAGGATGTAGAATGTAGGAGGTAAACTACTAACTCTTGCAAGTTCTTTGACAAGTTAACGTTGTCATATTTTTCAGTAACATATGCAGCTCATGAAATCAGTTCTCATGTTTACACAGAATAATTTCTTCTACATGATCTGAATATAAAACAATGCTAATTATCACACAGGAACAACAGTCTACCTTTTATAGGGAAAAAAGTGTTATTTTGCATATTGTTTTAAAGGAAGAAAGAATCGAAATGCAGAGAGCTAAACTATATATATATATATATATATATATATATATATATATATATATATATATATATATATATATATAGAGGAAAGCAAAGATGCAGATATCTAAAAAAAAAAAAAAAAAAAAAAAATTAAAACCTGATTGGACAGTGTAGACTAATATGACGCATGATTGTTGTATTTGAGGCTGTCTGAATTACATCAGTACTCTTAGCACCTTTCATTTTATCTTACATTTCAAAGTAACACAGTCACATATCTTGCTAAATATGGCTTATACACGTAACTCAACAACATATTAACACCTCAGTCATCATTGACAAATCAGGCATTTATGATGGCAAATATGTGTACGTACTTATGATAAATACTGTCTCCTTATGATGAGCTGGTAAACTGGCATTCTGCGAATAACTGTTATAAAATCCAAACTGTAACTGTATTCATTTTTCCACTGTGTTTTGCTACACTTCACCGTATGTACTTTATTGAATTACATAATGGTTTTATGTTTGTGTCAGAACAGCAGTTTTCACAGCTTAGTAACAAGGAATCTGCAATCTGGTGATATAGCAAAACAATGCCAGGAAACCATGGGAAATCCAGAGTTCAATTACAGAGCATGAAAGCATTTTTTTCGACGATCAACTCTGTCAGAATATCCATAAAATACAGGGGACATCTGTAAATATAATTAGGTTCAATCATTTGTAAAATTGGCCAGGTGAGACATATTCATTGTTCTTTACACAATACTGTGATATCTTTTATAAATAATAATATTTGTAAATAAATAATAATAATATTTGTAGATGCGTAATTGATAGAATATATCTGTTCACTCTGTAATTGAATGATATACTGTAGAACCATTTTAAATTTAGGAAACACTACAGTCACCATTCACTTTGCGCAGCAGTGGGGTGGTGTGAAAGAACTGAGGAAGATTAAACACAAGTCGTGCAGCTGCGTTTTGGATCATTTGCAATGGATGAATAGCGTTCAGGGGAAGACCTTTCAGCAGGAAGTTGCAGTAGTCCAGTCTCTAAATTACAAAAGACTGAACAAGCACCTGGGCAGCCTGTGTGGACATAAATGGTTGAATCCTTCGGATGTTGCAGAGAAGAAATCAACAAAAACGAGCCACATTAGCAACATGTGAGGAGAAGGACAGTTCATTGTTCATAGTTACCCCGAGAGTGCGAGCAGTGGCTAAAGGGGAGAGCAGAGAGTCATGACGAGTTAATCTAATATATTGACCTGGAGATGACCAGCAGTTCTGTTTTGCTGGGGTTGGGTTTCAATTGATGAGCACTCATCCATGAAGATATGTCCATCATGCAAACCGAGATCCAAGCGAAAGCTGTGGTATCTGATCGATGGAAAGAAAATATGAGTTTAGTGTCATTAGCATAGCAGTGGTGAGAAAACCCATGTAAGGATATGACTTCACTAATAGATGGGTATAGAGGGAGAAAAAGGGGGACCAAGTACTGAGCCTTGTGGGACACCAGTGAAGAGCCTGCGTAAGGTGAAGATGTGGACACCCTCCATGTTACCTGGTATGAGCAGCCTTCCGGCTAGGAAGAAAACCACTCCCATGCTGTTCCACGAATACCGAGGCTCTTGAGGGTAGATAAAAGAGTCTTTTGGTCGACTGTGTCGAATGCTGTTGAAAGATCAAGGAGGATGAGTACAGATGACAGCTTGACTGATTGAGCAGCATGCAGTTTCTCAGAAAAAGCCAAAAGGGCAATCTCTGTGGAATGTGGACTGGTTTGGATCATGGAGGTTGTTCTGTAAAAGATAGACAGACAGTTGTTTAGAAGGAAAGGAGAAAAGTGATACTGATCTGTAGTTGTTGATTTCTGCTGAATCCAGAGCAGGTTTCCTCAAGATGGAAATAACCCTTGCTTGCTTGCAGGTAGTTGGCACATGACTAGATGTTGCATTGATCATTGTGGAGATGAAGAGCAGGAGGTGTTGTAAGATGGTCTGAAGTGTAGTTGAAGAGATTGGATCCAGAGGGCAGGTAGTGGGATTGCAAGATTAGATTACTTGCAGTATATCATCTTCTGTTATGGTTGATTGGATGATTTGAGTTTTTCAGATACTGCTGATGTCCTACGATTTTGTTTGTTTTAAACGTTTGAAAGTTTGGATAGAATGGTGCAGAAACACATCCAGTGACATGTAGTTCTACTGGTAAAACTCCACTGTTAATAAGGGGAATCATAAGGTAGATCTTCATCAGATTTGATCTTTCCCCTCAAGCTTTCACATGATGTTGCTTTCTAATATTATTTTTTTTGTTTAAATAAAGAATGACAGGAAAGCATAAACCTCTGACTTCTGACTGCTTTTAAGGCATTTTCTTGTTATTTATATTCCAACGTTTTTAAGCATTGATAAATTCCATTCCAGTAACAAATAATGTATTTTCTTCTAAGAAGTGTATACTTTTTCAGGAAATAAAATGTTACGGTTTTGGAATAAAGAAAAATCATTTAAAGTGCTTTCTTGCCTTTATAAGTTAAACTTCCTAATAAAAACAAGAAGAGGAATTAAACTGGATTACTGCTTTAAAATGCCCACTGAGCCATGACCTAAAAATCTAAAAATACCACACAATATCTTTAGGCAAGTCTGTGCACCCTCATTACCACCAAAATGTACCTGAGCCATTAGAGCTGCTGATATTAATAGCAAGGAAACTGTGTTTATTTCCACTGACAATGAATACAGAACTTTTCCTTCCTGAAAACAGAATTTTAACAGTCCATTTCAGATTTTAAACCCTGCCTGTTTGATAGAAATCTGAAATCTATAATAGCCCAGCATTCTGAAATCACTTATAGCTGAAGTTAGTTTGTTGATGACAGTAAAATATGTTAATTCATTATTAAACTCACACCACTGAACACCATTGTAATCTTATGCTCTTATAAATTAACATTAAACCCCCTAGGATTTTCTTTTGAATTAAGTCTTTATACTGATTTGCCTATTCCAATCTTATACGAAAAAAGCTTTAAAGCCTTTAATTATGGTTGATGGCAGCAAGCTTCCAGCTGTGACTAAACACTTTAAGCACAATCTAAACAGCACACTGAAGACAATAACCTGTGTCTTTGTGTTTCACCTTTCTTTTTTTGCGCAATCTGCATTGCCGTGTGTGAAAGTCTACTCAAGCTGTCCTGACATTTCACATGTTGCATCTGTTATACTGCGACTATTAGTCATAAAAAGATGAGAGGTAATTTCAGACATATTTCACAAGTGATCATATACTAATCACCTTATCATAAAAGAAAATGTATGGTATTTTTTCTTTATGCCTTTTCTACAGTACAGTAACGATGCTCAGAGGAGCTGTGCACATTTTATCCTGCATTTACTTTTCTGTTTTTGTGAAATTGTGTATTTTTTTTCAAAAGATTAATATATCATTAAGCCAGCTAACCTCTGTTCTCCTGATATTTCCAGGCTAGAATCTGAATTCAACATACCCATAACCAGCTCTTACCCTTTAAATGAATTATTAAATTGAGTGTTTAAATGTTGCAATCAGCTGTATAATGAACATGTTTAGCATTTTTCTCACTCACTCACTCACTCACTCACTCACTCACTCACTCACTCACTCACTCACTCACACAGCACTCACTCACACAGCAACTTCTTTTTTTTTTTCAGTTCATCTTTGAGAATCATCCAAAGCTATAGGATGCACCCTGGATGGCACAATGCACATTCACATTCACATCTATGTACAAATCGTTTTAGCAAATCCACCGAATGGCATATTTTAAGTAGGTGGGAAGAAACCGGAAACCCCAGAGGAACCTCACAGGGGCATGGAATAAAAATGTAGCAGAACTCTGCACCAGTGCACCAGTGCACCAGCGACTAGAAACATTACACTGAACAAAAAAGTGATTAATGTAATTAAATGTACTTAATAACATGAAAAAAAAGGATTTGTTGTTATTATTAAAAAGTAATTAGTTTTAAATTGGAGGCATTAGTTCATGAAATGTTTAAAATATGAATTTAAAATAAATAGTCTGTAATGTCTTTGAAGAAATACCTTAAATACTTCGCTTTGAGGCAGTTGTATAGCTGAACAGGGGTTTAACGGTACAAAGAATTCACGGTTCAGTACGTACCATTAACATTTGTGATCATAAACATTTGAACGGTTTACATTTTTAATAAAATGCATACATGGTTAAAGAATATATAAAAATCATATTTTATAATATTTTATAAAAATAGAATAAATCAAATGAATGCAATACACTTTTTATTATATTGCTTAAATTGAGAAATCATTTAAATTATCACAAATAATATTAATAAAACATTTTAATGAAATAAAATATATTAAATAGTTTACATTTGTTAGATTTGTTGTTTGTGTGTGTGTGTGTGTGTGTGTGTGTGTGTGTGTGTGTGTGTGTTTGTGTGTTTTACATTTAATATATATTTTCTGAAAGATATGATCTACATAACAGTTTTGTTTATTTCAGCATACTTTAACAAATATCTACATTCCTTCCATTCTTCATGAATTCACTCCCTCGATATGTGGAATTCTTCTAATTTTCTCCTTTTTTGTGAAATTCTTGAAGCTGGACATAAAACACCAAAGAATCCATCGTGCTAGCATTAGCTGCTAACCAGGAAGTTTAAACCAGTAAGATTTTTTTATTCCTCAGTTATATGCAGGATAAAACTTGAAGTGAAATAAAATAATAAAAATCTTGACTCTTGAATCCCTCCCGCTAGCGCTATTGATTCTTTATCGTTTTTAAGCATGTGCAAAACAAATCTTATTTTCTGTGCAGAGTATGTAGCCACAGTGACACTGCTTTAACTGTATTGTCTTTTTTATACCCCTGGCTTGTTGTGTATATTTTCAAGTAAAACAAATAATTGTAAAAATGTGCTTAAAGTGCGAAGCGGAGACTAAACAAACTTGCGGGCCGGCATTTTATACGTCCCTGAGGGAACTCAGATTGTAACTATGTTCCGCAAGTAAAAAGTATATGCGTTTACCGGACCGAAAGCTCTGTACCGAAAAACTTTGGTACAAATACGTGTGACATGTGCATGTAATAAACATTAGCACATAGGCTTTGAGTTTGAAAAACCTAGATATATGTATCTAATATTTTTTTAAATGCAGAATATCCAGTATATCCACATAGTAAATATTAAAAGTACAAAAGGTAAGTATACCATCCAAATGTACAAGTTTAATACAGTTTTTTTTCTAAACACATATATTTATTATTTATTATATATTATATATTTAATATTTATTATTTTCCTGCATGAACATATTTTCATGAGAAGATATACAAGCAAAGAGAGCCACACAAAACTCATTTACATTTAATAATAATAATAATAATAACGATAATAATAATAATAATAAAAATAATAATAATAATAATAACGATAATAATAAGTCTCTATTGACCTTTTTTTTCAACATCACAGATGCTATGGAATCATGAACATGATAACAGAAAAAACACCTCAGGAGGTGTTAAAGAGCCGAGGTTTTTGTCTCATTCAGACCGAATATGTCTGTATGTGTGTGTGTGTGTGTGTGTGTGTGTGTGTGTGTGTGTGTGTGTTTGTGTTCATGCAGCAGAGACACGTGACTCCTCCACTTGAGCTTCATCGCTCCAATGACGAGTGATGACGCACCCCATTTAAAACCGTCTGCCTCTCTGCAGGACAAGTTCAATGTGTGTGTGTGGTGTGTGTGTGTGTGTGTGTGTGTGTGTGTGTGTGTGTGTGTGTGTGTGTGTGTGTGTGTGTGTGCATGTGCGTGTGTGCGTGCGTGCGTGTGTGTGTGTGTGTGTGTGTGTGTGTGTGTGTGTGTGTGTGTGTGTGTGGCTAACGAAGTGAGCATTGTCGCATCATAAGGTTTCCAAAGGTTTTTTCCTTTTTTTTTTGCAATTAAGCTATCCAAGTATGTGACTCAAAGTGACTTCTCACTTCTCTTACTTCTCCTTTCCTCCTTCTTTTCTTGAATTCTGTCCATTTTTCTGCACTTATTGGCCTTTTTTTACATTTCATTGCACATTTTCTTTCTATCTTCTTCTCTGAACAGTGTAGCAGAGTAAAATGTTGTATGGGTATTTCGGTGCGTGTATCAGATTTAGAGAAGTCGGATCAGGCTGTGTGTGCAGTGGAGTGAAAGAGTGGAAAAAAATGTTGGACCTTTAAAAAAAACACCCACTCAGAAGATTCTCTTTATCTTCCAGTTTTTTTTTCCTGCCATTAGACAGAAAAATGCAGGATACACAATAAAATACACAAATAATGAGAAAGAGTTCAAATTGCTTGACATACAGCCTCAGAAAACATTATTAACTTTAAATGAAGACATATAATTAAACCTAGAGGACAAAGGCAGACACAGACAGACAGACAGACAGACTGAGAAAGACAAAAAAGACGTAAGAAAAAAAAACATTTATCTTTAACAAAGTGCCTGAAGATTGCATTCTAAGATAGATAGATAGATAGATAGATAGATAGATAGATAGATAGATAGATAGATAGATAGATAGATAGATAGAAAAGGTGTGAGCCAACAGAACCAGATAGAGGAGATGGTGATACTGACGTAAATCGTGAAAAGGAGGGAGGGCGTGAAAATGTGAGAATGTGTTAGCGAGCCAGAGAGATGATAGAGAAAGAGAGAGAGAGAGAGAGAGAGAGAGAGAGAGAGAGAGAGAGAGAGAGAGAAAGAGATGTCAGAAAAAGCTTGATAAAGTATGAGAAAATTTATGCTAATGTCAAACACAGCAAGAACTAATCAACGCGAAATTTGCTGCATGTTCAGTCTGCATGTTGATTTTTAGTGCATTAGTGATTGTATCTGTGCATCGGTGCAAAACACACACAGAGACATGCACACAGTTACTCCAAAAATGCTCCAAAAATTGCTCGGATTGTATGTGTGTGTGAGATCAATAGCTGCACGTGACGTGACGTGAATTTCACGGTGTTGAAGCAACATCACAGTTCATGTACGTATGTTTCACGTGTGGGTGAACTTCCAGCTCGCAGCTTACTCTGACAAATCCTAACTTCCGCTCTCTAAAAAAGATCGTCTTCACCCCTCTCGCCCATCTATCTGACTTTTTCCTTTTTTCGTTCACTTCATTCACTTGAGTGAGTCACCAGCAATCGTCACTAATATTAATCAATCGTCAACATGCTCCTCCTTCTTCAGCCAATCCATTGTGTCTTACTGTTGACTGGCATGGCTACTGGCCAGTAGGCTCCACAGATGGTGAGTGGGTTGGTGAGGGGGCACTGTTTGCTTGGCACATGCTGGGAGACTGAAATTTGGCCTTGTAAATTAACTGCTCTATCTCGGATAGCTTACGCAGACAGAGAGAGAGAGAGAGTAAGAGAGAGAGAGAAAGAGAGAGAGACAGAGGCAGACTTGATGACAGCATCAGCATCTCTTTATTATCTCTGAGTGCATATCACTTGTTGAACTCTTTTCAAATAATATTTTATCTCTTTATTAGTGTATGTGTGTGTATGAAACTGATTGTGAACATTTGTATTGCACTCAAGTGCTTTTGGGTGCTGGATGGCATCCAGAGAACAAATAGAGACTCCCACACAAAATTAAGTTGAAAAGCACAAATAGTCATTTATTTCTCTTTCTGCTGAAATGACAGCACTTATTTGTTGACACACATTCATTGATTCACACATACAGTAGCACACACATACTTCAGGTTAAAAGGTATAACTAAGCTTTGGTCATCTGTGAGAGCCCTGGGGAAGAAAAAAACCCCAGTTCCCTAGAGAGCACCTCTTTGCAGTTTGACCTTGCCCTTATAGCTGTTGGTTGCATCAAATTTAGAACATGTTACATATAGAAAACTAATAAAAAAAAATACACAGACTAACTTTGTCATGGCAACATTCAAACCTGTTGGAAAAATACAATTACAGACACGACTCAAAGAAAATATTGCTCAAGGAACCCATTAAAATAAAATAATATTTCTCTAAAAATCAAATTCTAGCTGAGGCTCATGATATCAGCTTCCCTCTTCCATCGTACTTTTTTGAGTCAACATTTGATTTGCCATCCTCAGCCAGAGATGCTGCAGGACATTAAGTTTTTATTCCATCTCAGTGCATCACTTTGTTTTCCACTGAGCATTTCTCTATCTCACTCTGCCACCCACATCCAAACATTCACCCCTGCTTTATTCTCCTACATTCTCTCTCTCTCTCTCTCTCTCTCTCTCTCTCGCTCTCTCTCTCTCTCTCCCTCTCTTTCTCTAACAGACACACAAACGAATTCATTCTCTCTCATTTTCATTTGTCTTCGCTTTTTTTTATTACCTTTTTTACCTTAACTTCTATTTCTGCACCATAATAAAGATTTAAAAAAAAAAGCTATCTATACCTATACCTCCTATTGTCTTTCTCTTGTTGCCAAATCCATGACACCTCTTCAGGCAGTCAACGAGAGAGTGAGAAATAAAGACCGTAAGGATTTGACAGCACAGCTGGAGAAAGGTAAAATGCAAAAACGTTTAGAAGAAGAGCTGGCTGAAAAGAAAAATTGTATCCCCACTTTTACATATGTTTAAAGTCAGAGACAGAAAGAATAAAAACAATTACTAGCCTTTTTCATCTGACTATCTAAAACCCTTCCTATCTGGGAGGTAGTAGCTCAGTGGTTAAAGTGCTGGGTTACTGATTGGAAAATCGGGAGGTTGGGTTCAATTCCCTGTATTGCCAAGATGCCACTCTTGGGCCCTTGAGCAAGTCTTTCAACCCTTTGTGCTCCAGGAGCATCATATCATGGCTTCCAAGCATAGGATATGCAAAAAAAAATTGTGCTGTAATGTATATGTATCTATCCCCTGATATCATTAATGATGTTCACTATCGCTATCGTTTCTGGTGTTGGACAATGTGCCAAATGTCAAGACATTAGTCAACTCACTTCCTCATACTGTTTGTCACTCCTTTCACACTGTTTGTCCAGTATTATTTGTGTCCATGCTCACTAATTTCAAGATGTATAAAATCTTTCAGGTCATTGCATTTTCTTCAGATTTTTTTGATCCAGTGTTTGAAAACCCTTGGCTCCCTCAGTGGTCCAATTTTTAGGTTTATATTTAGGTTGTTTGGTTGTTGTCTTTGTATGAGGTTGAGGTATGAGGTATGAGGTTCTCACATAATGTTCATTTTGTTTTTAGGGAAAAGATCATATGATCATTGAAGCTGTAAGTGGTTAAAAGGAGAGTCTCACAATGAGCAAATTAATAGACAAATTTGTTTATATTTGAAAAAAGGAAAAAAAAAAGTGAAAAAATGTCCATGACAAACTTTTACATAAAAGACATGAAACAAATTCATTCACACTGATTCTTGCTGACAGGTTGATCTTACTATTTGCTGCCAACAAAAAAACGATATTCCTGACATTCTGAGATCAGAGATCAGTAAATATAAACAGACAGATCAGTAAACAGTTTGTTTTGCTCTATGTACAGCTTTCCTGCTGATGAAAATGATGTATTTACAGGATGTTACTGATGACTTAACTGCTATCAGAAGACAAATAAGTAGACAAAAGTCATGGTTCTTGCATTTCCCTTTCTTAGGAATGTTGTCTTGTTCTTTCTCTCTCTTTTTCTTTCCCTGCATGGCTCCCTGTCTCTTGCTCTTTCAGCTTGTTTCTTTCTGTATTTCAGACATCTCTTTCATTCATCAGTCTCAATTATTTTCACAGACCTTTTCCTTATCACTTTTAACACCTCTTGCACTTTCATACTCCATCACTTGGCTTGCCTTGTATCTTATGATATCCTCTGACATCTGTTCCAATGTTCTAATGAATAAAATTGGACAGTCCGTTAAAATTGTAATGTAATCTGAAAAACTGATAAAACCAGTATAGTGTTAGAAAACATGTCTACCTAACATTACTATAAGCAGTGCCAATTGTAGCACTGAAACTGTAACACTTTAAGTAACAGTATTAGCTGCAGTTATAAAGACAGTTATAGTCATTGGACCATCACAAGCAGCATTTACAATAGCCAAAATAGCACTAATAGCAGCCAAAAAAGGCAGAAGTATACAAATGTTGTACATAAACCTACTATGGAATCATATATCCCCAGTCCATACAGACAGTGATATAGTTACATATATATATATGTATATATATGTATAAAAATTCCACAAGGAAGGAGGACAGTGTACCTGTTGACTAAACTAGCCCTCTGGTAGTAGCAATCATTCCCTTCCATTGTGTTAATGGCCTGCACTGCAGTACCTGCCCTGAATTCCCTGCTTCCCCTACTGTATCCTAAATCAGTGTAGTGCCCTCTAGTTGTCTGGATAACTTAGAGGCTCAAACTGAACAGAACAGAGATACAGTTACGGTAGAAGTTAAACAGGAACTGGGTATGTGAGAGTAAGGTTGAGTAAATGGGGTCTTCATTCCTCCAGAATGGGGAAGAAGAAATGGGGGATCAAGATCCCTTAATACAATACAAAAATTCAGCCAAAGAGGAGGTGGATAGATACAGTCAAGATGGACATTGAAACTAGCAGGAGAGTAGAAGGTAAAGACGAATATGAAGAAGAGAAGGGGGGAAGGCTGTCAAAGTCAGGGCATTCCAATTCGAAGCAGCGCAGCGAGGTGATACCTGCATCCTCGTTGCCATAGTTGGCCCAATACTCTTCCTTTTCCAACTTAGGAAGCAGTGCCTCTTCCTCGCCCAGCTCATACTTCGTGGATGAGGATGTGATTGAGGGTTTGCCACCAGAATAGGGATGGGCTTTCACGGTTTCTGAGCTCTTCTCAAAAATGCCCTTGGTGGAGCTGACAGGCTTGTGTTTGGAGAACCACCAGCGGGTCTTGGTGCTGAAGGTAGTGGTGGTGGTTCCAGCTAAGGAACCAGGGTCTGGGAGGGGGCACAGGGCAAAGTCCATCTCACGCAGGAAGCGAAGGTCCAGGCCACGGCGGGGAGCAGGAGAAGCACAGAGCAGCTCAGAACTGGAGACCCGGTTGGACCTGAAGAACTCCCAGAGTGGACGTGCTTCACAGCCACAGGTCCAGGGGTTGTTGTTGAGCCGCAGGAACTCGATGGACTCCACATCACGCATCGCTTGGCCAGGCAGCTCAGCCAATGAGTTGTTGAAAAGGAAGAGCATAGTAAGGCGGCCCAGGTCACGAAAGGCGCGGCGGTTGACCTGTCGGATGCGATTGTCATGCAGCAGCAGGCGGTCCAGGTTGACCAGGCCATGGAACACATTCTCAGACAGTGTACGGATACGGTTGCCATGCAGGTAGAGCTGGCTAAGGTTGATAAGATCGGCAAACAGGTCATCCTGGAGGAAGTGGAGCTGGTTCTCTTGCAGATACAGGTACTGCAAGCTGTAAAGCTTGTAAAAGATGTCATGGGGGAGGGCAGCCAGACGACAGCGGTGCATGTGGAGGCTCTGCAGCTTCTCCAGACCACGGAAAGCTCCACCCTCCAGGCGACGCAGATGAGGGTTATCACCCAAATCCAGCTCCTCCAGATCACGCAGCTCACTGAACGCACCAGCCTCAATCCAGGTGATGTTGTTAGAGAAGAGCCAAAGTACCTGGAGGGTAGGAGAGAGTATTGCAAGAAAGATGGGGGAGAGGGTGAAGGAAATAAGGATGGTGATAAAGGAGTGGAGGAAAAGAAAAAACAAAGTAGGATGAGCAGAAAAACAAAAAAATGGGTAAAAGTTGTGAAAAAAAGGATGATGGTTAATGGATTTGATAAGAGAAAATAGAGATAGACAGTAGAAAGAGAGGAAGTGATAGAGAACAAGAGGGGTGAAAACTGAGTTAGTTGAAGGTAATACATTTACACCTAATGCTTTACACAAGAAGCACTTATACACACGTTCTCACACTCTTGCAGTCTACATACCTGAGTCCCAAAGCCAAAGGAGCCCACTCTCAGCTCTGTGATGCGATTGTTTTGCAGAAAGACGCGCTGTGACTCGTAGGGGACACCGGACGGCACAAAAGTGAAGTTCTGCGCCTGGCAGCTTACGGTCATGGGAGAAGGGTAACACACGCACAGGTGCGGGCAGCTCTGCACAGGTGCAGGCTTAACCACAACCAACCAGACCACCAGCCAGAGCGAGAGACCACCTAAGAAAACAGGTGATAAGGTAAAAAATTGTTACTTAAACTGTTATTAAATGATGGCTTATAAGTACCAAAAGCATGTTTTAGGTTCTAATGCATTTCTGTTTTACAATAAATTAGGCAAAATATTAACTTATCAACATTAACTTATGAATACCAGTAACATTTAGACCAAATGCGTATGCAAAGTACCATGCTTCCAAAACATGTCTTTACGCATCTTGTAAAGTTGTATCTTTATTATGGGTAACATTCGTTTGCACTGAAATTACACGTTTTCTTTTCTACAGTATTTAAATAATTACTTGGAACAGTGAAACTAAGTTTTAGCGCTAGAGCCTCACACTTCAGCACATGAAACAAGAAGATTGCAGAAGGTACTTACTTTTAAAGTCGTGCGCCATGGAGCTTCGTCGGCTCCGCGTAAAGGCAGAAGTTTCCATTCCGAACCAAAGCCGAAAGCGAGTTAGCCTTAAGGAGGCGATCGGTTCCTTGCTATCTCCGCTGATGCTCTGGTTCCTTAGTCGGAGCGACTGATGAGAGCGAGTGCCGAATGCTTGCACCAGCCACCGTTTATAGTCGCCCGGCGGCGCGGCGCCTACGTCGGTGGGCACCACGGAATCTCTCCTACGTCATCACCTGGGTCAGGCTCGAGCGAGGGGGTGGAAAAACGGAAGAAGGGGGGGCTGTGTTGCCAGATTGTTCAGTTGGACCGCCCTAATTGTAATGGAATGATAGATATTGTTGTTGGATACTGCCAACTCTTTCTATAGCATTTGGCAATGTTTGGCGCTGTGTACACATTTGTTATAATATTTTATATGGGTAATATTTTTGTGTGATTATGAATAATACATTGGCTTATATTAAGTTTGTAATGTGTTTTTTAAACTGTGAATGGACAGGGGAAAAAAATAAGTCAATCCAATCTGGCAACCCTTTGGATAGGAACGCGGGTGCGCGCAAGGGACCGAGGAGTGGAGGATGCAAATGAGCGTATCCATCCTTCGAGAGCGCGCGCAACCGATAAGGCTCGGGGGAAGTCGGGCTTTGAGCAGATTGGTTCACAGACACGCGTTACGCGCAACGTGTCGCGCGCGCACGAGACAATGGGAAAGGCGGGGAACGGAGAGAGCCCGGGCACCGAGCCCGTCAATGATGACTAGAACGAGAAGAGGAGGATAGGACCAGAGAGAAGTGTGCATACGACTCGTTTGGTAGAGTGAAAGAGAAGTCCACTTTATAGCTATGGTTCTTCAAGTGGGGTCACAATTAATGGTCCTTTAAGGGTCAATTATCCGTCATTCATTTTGAATGAATCCATGTATTAAATATATGTTTTGTATATATCTATAATATATAAAATGTCAATCCATTTAATATGTCACTTAAATGTGCCATGGTCCATCTTCATAAGGTGCTCTTTGGTTAAGTAGGTAAAGCAAAAAGTTGATTTCACAGACTGTGTATAAGTATGAACCCTAAAAAAGTGTCCATGTTGGAAAGTAATTTTACTCTCACACTAACCTGGGGTTAAATAAAGTCACTAATTCAAATAGATACATAAAGGACACTCTTCTAGCTTGTTGGTACCTTCAAAAACCATAATGTATTTCAAACTGTAGGTTCTTTGCCTTCAGTGAACGTTCCAATGAAAGAAAATGACATCAGTGTTAGGCAGACAGCCAAAGTGACTGACAGACAGACAGACAGACAGCAGACAGATAGACAGAGAAAACATGAAGAGCCTGAGGATGTCCATGTTATTCAACACCGCCTACACTTGCTTTCAAGTTTTGGATACCGCATCCCTCTCTCCCGTTCCACCTCCACACCAACACTGCATGACTGGGCAAACAGGCTTTCCCCGCTCCACCTACAACAAGCAACCAGCTGGGAGTTTTGTGTAAGTGTGTGTACATGTGTGTTTTTGTGTACTCGTATATGCGTGTTCGTGTGTGTGTGTGCATGTAAGCGTGACTCTTTGCATGTATCATCACCAGGCCGAAGGCATAGCATGACTGACACCAATTATACAGAACTCTGTTTGGAGAGGAGGAGAAAAAAAAGAGCTTGAGTGATGGAAAAATGAAAAGTTCAAAGCTGACTAAATCTGAAGAATATAAATTCGTGAATAATAATGAAGGAATCGATAGCTAACAAGACACGATCAGTGGCAGAACTTTCTTGAAAATCTTTTGCCCAAAAATTTGCAGTCAATATTTTGATATAAAGATTTTGTTTGGGTTTGAAGTTTATTTGTTTCTAAACTTTTGAGTCGAAAGATAACAATATTTGTAATATATTCATATTGTATATTTTATTGTATATATTTATATATTCTTGCATATTCAAGGGGATTTAGTGGAACACACTATATCATTATCGTTTTTAAACCTCAAGTAAAAGCAGTAGAGGGGTCTCAGTAGTGCTGATGCCATGAAATATTTATTTAATTTATCAAACAATTGTACAGCAAAAATAATTGACAGACATAGAAATGTGACGTGAAGTTAATAAGGTTATATGGTTATCAATTTTGCAATGAAAGAATTAAAAAACCTTGTTTAGAACTGTGAAGTGTGGGGTCTCGGGATGCAGAGAATTAGACTTTAAAAGGACTTTTAAATAATTAATTAGAGAAGCAGTATTTAAATACTTTCATCTTCTCTTGAACAGCATAGAAAATAAAACAACTCAGTCTACATTTTTCTTATTAGTGTGATGAAAGCCAAACTCCATAAATAATTCAACCAAGGCTTTGCAGAAGTTTTTTTAACATGTCTTTTCTGTTCTTCAGATATAGCCTGAATGATTTATTAAAAAAAACGATGTTAAAGACCTACCAACTAAAACATGTGCACACAAATGAATAGAAAATTAGTTTATCTGAAAGCTCAACTCATTGTAATGTTGGCTAAGGAGATGAATAAGGCAGGAAAATCAATTAGTCACCGTCATAAAATCAATAAATGCAAGTAATATGTGTGCATGAGGAAGAATAAATGATTCATTAAGAAAGTAAAAGTCAGTGTAGGATTGTTATTACACAAAGTAGGGACGGGGGAGAGAAACTTAAAACTATACCATGATATTTTACAGTCTTTTTAGCTGTAAAGGTATAAATGAGCGCATATTCGACCAAAATCACATCAGAATACAGTCTTGAAAGCCTGGCAAACACAAACATTGATCCAAACATTTCTAAATGTATTCTGACAACCATCAAATACTAAAGTATACCAATTAAGGAGGCTAGAAATAGAACTCAATGAAAATTCCAGTGAAAAATGCAAACACCAATACAGGATCTAACACCAGGAAAAACTAATGGAAGTGTTGCGATAAATACATTTCATTTGGTAATGTGCATTTAATGTTTAAATATTGCAAACCTAACAAGTCTGCTGCAAATAATGATTCAGCCCAACACAGAAACATGTCATCATATCTTGTATTATGGGATGACAAATTATTATCACGGGTAGAATTTTACTAGGTAGATCATGGACAATATGATATGACAAAGCCCTAACACCCAACCACTAGCACTGACATCATCAAAACATTACATTCTGTTTAAAAACATATGAATTTAAGTACAAATCCACGGCTGGACATTCATTTATACATTTGTGATGGAGGTGTAGTTTCTAGTGTTTTGGGACAACCAGGATGATCTCCAGTCCTCCACTGTGCTTTCAACACCTCCAAGAGTAACACTGCAACTGGGCTGACTTCTCCATGCGTCACCATAAGGAATACAAATAAGGTAGATAACAAGCGATGACGTTATGAACATGGAGGCTGGGACAAGGCAATTTACAGCTGTAGGAGGAATCTAGCATGTGTTTTCACACATATTATTACAGGATCGTTTTTTTCTGAAGATAAGATGTTACTGGGCCAGGATTTCTGAAAAGCTGCTACAGAAATAACATTAATGTTTTTTTTATATTTCATTAAAGCATTTGGAATAAAATGTCCTTTTAAATAATCTTTAGCCTGTATAATCTAACGTGTGAAATAAACGGCAAGAATTTCATCATCTTCAGAAAGTCAAAACCCTAAACAGAGCATTTTCATTCGAATATGAATCAATGTATGAGGAAATGGTGGAGGGGCAGGAGGTGTTATGTTCCAGTGTGCCCTTATGCCTGGTTTATCTGTTTTATAGACATATAGGAACAGGGAAAATAATAATTGCGTGCTTAAAAGATTAGCCAGAACTAATCACACTAAAACAGCATTTGTGAATATGTTACATGCTGTAATGTCATAAAATATACACTGAACAGGCATAACTTTATGGTTATTAATCAGGGATAACAATATGACCACCTGCCCAATATTGTGTTGGTCCCCCTTTAGCTGCCAAAACAGTCATGACCTGTTGAGCATTAACAGCATTTACTTCTTCAGCAGTTTGAGCTACAGGAACTCGTCAATTGGATCGGACCACTGTCCCTTCCCTGGAACACTTTTCATGCATACTGACCATTGCAGACCGGGATCATCCCACAAGAGCTGCAGTTTTGGAGATGCTCTGACTTAGTCATCTATCCATCACAATTTGGCTCTTGTCAAACTCAAAAAATTTTCCTACTTTTAACACATCAACTTTGAGGACAAAATGTTTACTTGCTGCTTAATATATCCCACCCACTAACAGGTGCCATGGTGAAGAGATAATCATTGTTATTCACTTCACCTGTCATAATGTTAAATCATAAATTTATGCCTGATTGGTGTGCATATATATATATTAATTAATTGCAAAATATTATCCCTTCATTTAGTCATTCTTAATAAGAGACTGGTTTTAGAGCATATCCCAGGAATAATGTGTGAAAGAATGGGAGCTAAAAAATCTTACAAATGAATATGTGACAAACAAGTAAATAAAAATATAAGTATGTATCATGCTTCAATATGCAAATCCAGTCATTGCAACACCTGGGTTTCACATAGTTAAGTGGGTAAGAGCATTTCTAATGTGCATATTCATGAAATAGCTGAGGTTTCTTGGTATTGCAAAGAATATGATTTGTTATTCACAGCTTCAGGGTTCCTAAATCAACCCTGAGCTTGGGTTACTGTATGTGAACAATTTCTATGTCTCCTTTATGTGTAGGTTTCCTTCAGGGTCATGCTTCTGTGTGTAAATTAGTGTGTACATTGAGCCCTGTGATGCCTGCGGTCCCATTCAAGCTGTATACCAACCTCACATATAATGTTTAATGGGCTCTGGATCCACCATGGCCTGATTAGGGAAAAAATGCTGTTATTGAAGATGCATGTATTTTTACCCAGTAGTAGATAAAGAACTGAAATCCCTTTATTGTTTTAGCATATTTCTATTGTTTTATGCTCTGACACTTTTCGAGTGAATAACAGCAGATTGAGTGATGGAAGTATCATCTCAAGGTTTTGACTTCTGGCTTTGGCATGCTGAGTTTCACCAGACAGTTTGCTGAAGACATTTGTTTTGTCCAGATTGAGCCACAAAGCAGGATTTCTGTCTTATTCATGTGTAACTGGCCAGGACTGCATAAACTGTGGAAACAAGTTCATGCTTATAATAAAGGCATCAAAATCCAGAGAGAGCATCAAAGTTTAGATGACTAAGAAAGGACCCTGGTTGTGCGTGTGTATACAAAAAAAGTCCACCTCAGTGATAAAAGGCTTTACGTCCCCACCCCTCTTTTTCCGCTCCTCGTTTTGGTAGGGAGGATGGATATGACGAGGCGTCCCACTGACGCTCTGTGCCTCTAATGATATGAACACATAATTAAATGCAAATCCCTGCTGTGGTTTCTTCATGTTTATACCCCTAGTTTTCATGCACTCTCACTCTAAACTGCATCTCTTTTCAATCTCTGCCTCCCTCACTCTCCACCCTCTCTGTCTTCATTCTCATTTCCCCCCCACCCACTCTTTCTGGTCTCTCTCATTTCTGTCCTCTGAGGTGTGCCATGTACCAGTAATGATGCATCAACCTTCCCACCTCTTGTCCTATTCTTCCCTACGTTTCATCACAATTTATCAGCTCCAGGATATGTATTATTCAGCATGTTTTCCGGATGGACCATTACCGCATCGTAAGAGTGTTCATGGGGATTCGACTGAGTACAGGTTTTTGCCAGGCATTTTTTAGATAGCATTTCTGTTATGTAAAGTTTCAAGAACTGAAAGTTATTTACCATTAAGAATGGTAAACTGGGATGTTGTAATGTGGCTGTTTCCCTTGTTATATGCAATCACTCAGGCTTTTTAATAGTGCCATGACAGGATGATTTATGTTCCACCGTGCCCTCATTCATGTTTTACTTGCTGCTTCTCACTTTTAGTTTTGCTGTCACAGATAGACCCACAGAGTCCCTGCTTCAGCTCTCCTACAGTGTACACTGTTTTCAAACAGCGGAGGATAAAAGCAGACCTAATAATCTGATCTTTCTCTCTGTCAAGCTGCACCTGTACTGATGTTGCTGGTGACACACTTCTACTCCCAACCAGCGCAATTCATCCTTATGCTTCTTCAGCTTGTTTTTTTTACAGTGCTTGTGACTCATCTTCTGCTTCTATGGACTGTCCCATCTTACACCCTTCTCAAAAATCACTTGCCAGTATTTACACTTGACAACAATCATTTTATGTTTTAATCTAGATTTATGCATCTGTCCTAAATTACAAAAATCCATATCTATCCGATCCTAGAAGAGCGCAAGTCCCCTTTAGAGTCTGCTTCCTCTAAAGGTTTTCCTTACCACTGTCACCTCTGTCTTTCTTATCATAGATCTGCATTTCTGCAAAGCTATTTGGTTTTAAAATCTATTGTTAAAAATCCTATCTTAACACTGAGTTTAATAAATTTAAATGGTTTCTTATGTGCAATAATTTTTTGTTTAACTCACTAGGTATTTTGTGTTTAAAGTAATAAGCAGATGTATAAGCCTTGTGCTTATTACAGCAGTTTGCTGTCTCTGTGGCCTCTGTCTTGTTTATTGCTTTGAAAGCAATCAAATCTCAGCATACACTCTTTCAAGGCTACATCACTTATAACCTCCATTTATTAGTGCGCTGTGGAGTGTGCTAGAAACTAATGGTATGTGTCTTGCATGTATTTTAGAAGTCTTTCACTGGAAATGGCCAACCTGTGACTATTAAATTCACTGCATGTGGTAGTGTAAACATCCTGTGTTAATTACACTGAATACAAAGAAACACTGGGACAAACCTACATTCTAAAAGGGGGGGGGGGGGGGGGTCAGTGTGGCACAGTCATTCTTCTTTTATGTAAAAGGCATGTCATATCCATTTATTTTTCTGCTTCTTTAATTCTTCATTGGATATTTAAGCTACAGGCTTTCATGAGAAAATTTCCTATTTTTTTCCCTAAGAAAGATGTTTTGGGTATTAAGTAATTGGGCCTCTGGGTAACAATTTCAGACATAAATCCAACAATTTCTCTCATATGCCAAGAAAAGGAACATTAATCATGAAATGTTAATGTTAACTAGAACGTCTTGATAAACACAGCAGCAGAATTTAGTCATTCACTCTTACATTTTAAGGAAGCTCATCAGCAAAACATTACTGTAACTAACTCTTTGAGAGAGCGATAGATGTTGACCTTGTGTTACATTGAATATAAGAAGCAAATGATGTACTGTATCTCAACTATATTTCACAGCACTGTTTTAACAATTGCAACATTTTAATTGAAGTGTTAGCAGACCGCATACCACCTGTTGATTCAGTTTGCTCTCCAAGCAACACTTTTACTGTATTGGTCTTAGCATGTCATGAATTTGGTCTCAACTAGTTCAGATGAGCACATGAGACAATGTGCACCACGATTTAAAGCAGCTTGATCAAACAATTGTTCATCAAAGGCATTATCTCTCAAACCTTTATCTTCCTGCAGAGTATTGGTTCAATTCAAAATAAATACACTTAGGATCAGAAGTTGTTAGTATTGTGTTTGAACAAAAAAGGCATGAATGCAGAACTGAAAGCATTTCAGAGTAATTGCACATTGACTAAAAATTCAATATGCTTCAAGAACTTAGAATTAAACCAAACATTCCTCTACAATAAAAAGAAAATCCATCTGGCTTGTTCTAAAAGGAACAAAGAAGGAGTTTTTTGAAAAGTGAAAATTTAAATGAAAGGCTAATACTAATATTTTTTCGAAAGTTTGTTTCAACAGAGCTCCCAAGTTCCTGAAATGAGTATAATAGTAACACTGAAGAGGAAACATGCTGATGTCAGACGTGTATTTGGAGTTTTTATTGCTGCATCATCCCCAATAACGCACAAGCAGCTTTATTAGAAAGAGACGTTCGGTCACGCCTCTAACAGTGCCTGAGCGACAAGCTTTCAGGCTGCTCTTATGTGCCTTGACAGTATCTATTGAATGCTTTTATTATTGTTCTCGCCGTCTTTCTCTCCTGCCTACTCTCTCTAACACACTTTCTCACTCTTACACTCATCCACCCTTCCTAAACACAAGTCATGCTCTCCATCTTTGTCAGCCCCTGCCGTCATTTCCGATTCTCCATACACAGCTTGAATAGAGACGCAGTGTTTGTTTGATGAAGCTTCAGTGCAGCCCTTTAAATGCAACTAATTAAGGGAAATGTACTGAAGGGCCATTTCAAGTACACCACAGTGAAAAAAACAATTGTTGACTGCTACTGGGACTGAAACACATTCAGGGACTCATTCTCCACAGAAAGCTCTTTCCCATCAATTACGTCAACCTATAAAGTAGTGTTACTGCAATCTCTGTAATTTTCTGCACTAAATATTAGTAGTTTGCATCTTTATTACTCACCATAATTGCAAAAAATTAACTGTTAACTGAATAAAGCTTTTTATCCAATTTCTTTTAGATGGCTGAATTGAGCAGAGAATCAGAGAAACAGAGACGCTCGGAGATACACAGCATATTCTCAAGGCTTCATTCAGGTGCTTCACACTAAAATCATGAGTGTGAAATCTACACATGCTGTTCTACACTAGCCTCATATGTGCAGTGTAGGTGTTATTTCAACATTGAAGATGATTAAAGATATACAGTAGATACTGAGTATTTTTTTTTTGGCCCAAACCTTTTTTACTTGGTTAATTTTACCAATATTGCAAAATCTTGAGAGAATACCTGCATTGTACATGCTTAAAATAATAATAATATTACATAAATATAAAACACAATAGGGCATGCTGTTGGAAAAGAATCAAAGAGTCAGCATGAGGAAAAGTCCATGACATCTTTTATTCCTTTTACATCTTAGTTATTTCCCAATGATTACATTTTCTTATTAATTATTGAACAACATATTGTACCTTTTACATTATTTTTTACATTATTTTATAGTTACATTTAATGTGTAACATCCACAAAACAAATGTGTTTTTCTGTAATTACAATATAGCAACTATAAACACAATTATTTATATCTCGGCATATCCTTTTTTGTCTTTTTTTAGATTTAATAAAACAAACACATCTCAGCCAGCCATTTGAACAGAAGTCAAGTCAAGTCAAGTTTATTTCTATAGCGCTTTTCACAACAGACATTGTCTCAAAGCAGCTTTACAGAAATCAACAGTCAAGGTGAATGGTGTGCATTTATCCCTGATGAGCAAGAATGTGGCAAGGAAAAACTCCCTTAGATGTTATGAGGAAGAAACCTTGAGAGGAACCAGACTCAAAAGGGGAACCCATCCTTATTTGGGTGACATCAAGAGTTTGATCATAAATCTTTCAACAATACAGAACACTGGAGAATGAGAACTAACATGAGTACTTCAGTATAAGATTATAATTAATGTTCTTTCTACAGTCTTATACAGTCTATATGGTTAGTAGCTCCTAGTTTTTTGAGCTCAACATTTAAGATCATCAAAGATCCAGCATCAACTTCTCCATGCCCGAGCCTTTAAACAATCCAGGAGGTCCGATGTCAAAACCACACATGTAGTGGGATCCAAATGGCACTGGTTCGGGATGTTTGCGAGTTCGGCATCTACTTCTTCAAAGGTCCATAATCTTCATGAGGTGGGACGTGACTGGAGCTGGCCAACCTCAGGATGCCTCGGGATGGGGAGAGAAAGAGAAGCAGTGGAGAGGAATTAGCGTAGCTGCTGTTTATGATATTAACAGCACAAGTTGATAATGTGCATGTGATCAGATATTCTGGAGCACAAGGTTATGATGTGAGACGTATGTTATGTGTAGGCTTTGCTAAAAAGATATGTTTTTAATCTGCACTTAAACTGGGTGAGTGTGTCTGAGCCCTGAACACTGTCAGGAAGACTATTCCAGAGTTTAGGAGCTAAATGTAAAAATGATCTACCGCCTTTAGTGGACTTTGCTATTCTAGGAACTACTAGAAGCCCAGAGTTTTAGGATCTCAGGGAGCGTGGCGGATTGTAGCGTGTTAATGGAAGCCAAACCATTTAGTGCTTTATAAGTAAGAAGTAGTAGTTTGAAGTCTATTCGAAACTTAACAGGATGCCAGTGCAGGGATGATAAGATTGGGGTTATATGGTCATATTTTCTTGACCTTGTAAGAACTCTTGCTGCCGCATTCTGAACTAACTGAAGCTTGTTTATTAATGATGCAGGACATCCACCTAGTAATGCATTAAATAGTCTATTCTGGAGGTCATGAACGCATGGACGAGCTTCTCTGCATCGGATATATATAACATGTTTCTTAACTTAGAAATATTTCTAAGGTGAAAGAAGGCTGCTTTTGTAACTTGGTTGATATGATTATTAAAAGACAAGTTGCTGTCTAAAATAACTCCCAGGTCTTTTACCATTAAACTAGTGGTTACAGAACATCCGTCTAAATGCAGGTTGAGATGCTGGAGCGTCTGTATACTGGTTTTTGGGCCGATGAGCAAAGTCTCCGTCTTATCAGAATTTAGTAGTAGAAAGTTATGGGTCATCCAATCTCTCATTTCTTTAACACACTCAGTTATGTGAGTTAATTGAGCTGTATCGCCTGGTTTTGTTGAGATATATAGCTGGGTATCATCAGCATAACAATGGAAGCTAATTCCATGCCTTCTTATAAAAAAGGGAATCATGTATATTGTGAAAAGCAGGGGTCCTAGAACTGAACTTTGTGGCACGCCGTAGTTTACTAGCATTAGCCTGGATAACTCTCCATTTAAGTCTACAAAATGGTAACGATCAGACAGGTAGGATTTAAACCAGCTTAATGCCTGTCCCTGAATGCCGATGTAATTCTGTAAGCGATCTACGAGGAGATCATGGTCTATAGTGTCGAATGCAGCACTAAGATCTAGTAAAACCAACAGCGAGATAAAGCCTTGGTCTGAAGATAAAAACAGGTCATTAGTGATTTTAACTAGGGCAGATTCTGTGCTATGATGGGGCCTAAAACCTGACTGAAACTCTTCAAAGATGGGAAAAAACCCTCACTGTCCAGAAAACTTTCCTAAAGCAGTAAACATAGTGATAAAGACTAAACAAACAGGAAAGAGGTGGAAAATTAACCTCCAACTCCAGAGGTGTAAGATAAATGTAACTTTTGTAGTATCTTTTATATTATGTAAAACGTCCTCCATACAAGCTTGAGAAAACACCAATTAATTAGAATAAGTGCATTCATATAAGCGTGTGATTTGTCTTGAAGTCAGTAATGCTGTCAGAGCTGCTGTTATAGTAAAGTCACATTTAAACTTTCTAAAGTGTTGTGTTCTAAGTACACAAAAATTAAAGGAATTTTTCTGGCACCCGCATCACTCAAACCACTGAGCAGGTGCTATTAGCTCAATTAGCTTGTACTGATTCAAATGACACCTTTAATTACGAGTTCATTCAAGGGAAAAATCAATAGAAAGGTTGAATCAATAGATCTAGTCGAGCTAGTTCAGTGCAGAAACTCATGTTTTCATATCCCAGCACTACCAATCTCCTAGGGTTGTGGCTTTGAGCAAGACACTTCTTTTCATTACTTTTTCGTCTGACCTTCTGTTCAGTTGTAGCTAGCATTGACAGCAAGTTAGGTTTGTTTTGACGCATCAGCCAAAATAAAAACTATAAAACTGATAAAATTCTAAGATTCCTTAGATAGAAAGATAGAACACCTGAATCCCAAAAGCAAAAATAACTTTCTGGATTGACCAACTTTACTGATAGACTTGTAAACAAGTCCTACTTATAAAGCCTGGAGTGCCACAGAGACAGAAGTTTCTTCTTGAGGCAGATATTTTATTGACTGCTGGCAGAATGTGAAGAGAATATGTTTAGACTTATAAAATATATGATTTCACCTTGCAGATAACCATACAGGAGTCATGTCAGGTCCGTAAATGTATTTGTTTTAAATTGGAACGTAGGTGGATTAGGTTTTTATTTTTGTTTTTAAATACATTAGTGTTCTGAAAAATGTAAAAGTGTTTTAATAACATTTAAATACATGACTTATAACCTATCTATTTGTTGCAAACACTTGCTACTGTATTTACTTTATTGTAAATTTTCATTGGGATAAATCTATCTATCTATCTATCTATCTATCTATCTATCTATCTATCTATCTATCTACAGTGTAACCCGGTTATCTCGGCCTCGGTTACCTCGACAACCCTATTAAGTCGACGTTTTTGAAGTGGAACCGCCAAATTCTCGCTTTTTCTAAGCATTATTTATCGGTTATGTCGACCTTTTTTTATGTCGCCGAACCCTGATATCTCGAGCACAAGGGGGGAAAAATTTGCCATTTAACATCGGTTATCTTGGTGCAGCTGCAGAAGAACTCGCGGAAGTGGCGGAAAAATCAAGTCTTACAGCTGCTACAGGTGTTGTATTGTATACTGGTAAATCTCTGCTGTTAGTTAGTGCGCATATGCCTTTTGTTGTTAAATGTTATGCGATGAACGGGTGGCGAAAGTAGAAGCGCGGCGCTCAACAGCACACGGGAGAACGTGGGATTAGGAGCAAAAGCATAGAATGAACACCGGCAGGATCGGGGGGGGATCCGCGATGCGCTTTGGGAAGAAAAGCGCAGCCGTTAAGAGAGTGCCGGTGGGAAGACACGTACCGGGATACGCATGCGCGATAACAACGACCGCCGTGAACCAACATATACCAACAATAACGGACAGTGAGAGTGTGGAAGTTTAAATAGGAGCTGGTGATGATGATAAACGAGCACCATATGTGCGCGATTGAAGCCGGGAGCTTCAGAGAAAGTGGCAGAGAAAACACCTGACACGCTGAAGGGGGCCGAAGGGGGCGTGGCAGGTGAAATCCTGACAGATAAACATGTACTGTATGTATTTTTATAGCATGCCTTCATCAAACAAATCGCGGCAACGCTGTTGTGTAAAAAACCCCTTCAAAAACACGTGCATGCACATTCTTATTTATTAACGCACATCATGTACATAAAGAAATTTCAAGCACGTTAATATATTGCCGCCATTTTGATTTTCGTTTATCTCGATCATCGGTTACCTCGATGCTTTTTGGCGACCCCCTAGAACATCGACATAACCGGGTTCCACTGTATCTATCTATCTCTATCTATCTATCATGCTGTGTCTTGTCAATACAAAAAAAGTCTTTATATAATAAAATTATGTTAAGCAATAAAACTTTACAAAAACAAGCTAGCACCGACTGTGCTGTATGTGCATATTAGCAGGCTTTCATGACATTAATTATAAACTAGATGCAGTCAAACTATACAAGTAGAAAAGCTCTTGGATCCATGCAGTGATAGGAAGCCTGGTGCACATAAATTACAATAAATGCTCATCCCAAAGTGTGTAACTCCTCTTATATCATAACACATTTCCATTGGGTACATATGTAATGAATGTATTTATTTTTTAATGTTTTCAAATAATATAATTTTTTATTAACTAAGTATTTCATGGTTTTATCAATAAGGTTTAATAATAATTTTTTGATCTATTTAAGGTTAGAGTTAATGTCAATTTCAGTTACACCATCATTTCCTCACTGAACACATTTTCCTTGTCCCTAATGAAGTTCCTAATGAAAACACAGCTTGTCACGCTATCAGGAAACCAGAAAATGCAAAGTTCTCTGTACTGATGTTTTCCGTCCTTAAAAAGATAAAGAATTGTAACTGTTTAAAATGCTAAAACTGGAAACTGCTTTTATATACCAGTATCTTAATATGCATTTAACAATTTGCTTACATAAAACCTCACCACATCAATGATTATATGGTTTATTTTGTTAAATATCAACAATGTTTTAAAAACCATTTAGATTTAGTGATTAAAGGAAGATTAAACTTTAGAACCATGAAGATAGATTTGGACATTTATTAATATGAACACTATGCTATAACGACTTGGTCTCCCATCCCTATAGAGTTTGTATTCAAGTTTTCATCAGTGGAAAGTTGATAACCTCAACCTGGTTCCGCTCAAGGTTTCTTCCTCACACCATCTCAGAGAGTTTTTCCCTGTCACTGTCACCACTGGTTTGTTTATTAGGGGTAAATGTATAGGAACTAATTAATGATAAATTTAACTGAATTTGTCTTAGATTATCTGGTGAATCCACCATACATGTTCACTGTAAATGGGCTATTACTATAGAAACAATAACATGTCACTATGAATGCATTAGTATAAACCAACAATTTACTGTGCAGCCAGAACATACATTAATCAACACCCACTGAAAAATAAGAATTTAAATTTCTACTTTAAAAAAAAAGCAGAAAATGTTGATCTTTAAACATATATTAGCTGATTGAATATATGGTTACTGAGATCATTATTTCTATTTTTATTTTATTTTATTTAATTTGCCAAACCATTTCTTTAAATCTAAATAATGTGTTATTAAAGAAGGGTTCATTTAAAGTTTATGGCTTTTTTAAAGGTTTGTATTTTCTATAAAAAATAATAGGAATTTAGTTCCTATTTAGACTTTTTGACTCACATCTACTAAATACGTAACCCTGGTCACTTGTTTTTCTCACTCTGATCCAATCTACCTTGAATTCCTTTGTTACCTTGAGAAGTTACCACACTGGCTGGCAATATTTGACGTCAGCTATGCTCTCACACTGCCTCTCCTATCCCAGAGGAATCTGCACAATTGAGTCTGTGTCTCACTCTTCATTGCCTGCATCTCTCTCTTCTGCAATGTTTTTCTCTCCTCAGCCCATCCCTCTCACTGCCATGTGCTTCTGTATATGTCTTTCTTTCCGGTTCGTTTCTTTTTTTCTCCCTACCATCAATTGTGGTACTTCTCATATTGTTGAAACTCATAACCTTCCCCTTCTTCTGATGTTCACTCCAAATTTCCCTTGTGTGTGTGTGTGTGTGTGTGTGTGTGTGTGTGTGTGTGTGTGTGTGTGTGTGTGTGTGTGTGTGAGCACTGTAGTCATAAAGAAAGCGTATCCTCTGTACACTTGGTGTGTGGGCAAGTGGTTAGAGTGCACAGTGTGTGATATTTATATGTGCTTTGCTTTAAGTCATGCAGAACCATGCTGCAAACATATTCACACCTAAAGAATTTCTTTCAGTAAAATCAATAATTAATCTTCAGGATTCTTGATTCTGTTGGAAAACAGAATACATTTTTAAATAATGGTCCATGCTAATGTTCAGCCATGTCTATTAAATGTATATTCAACAGGTATTACAAACACACAGTCTAACTAAACTAACTAAAAATAAGCTTCGGTACATTGAAAAGTTTTTAGTTATGTACATATTTCCTGCCTGCTGATGTTCTGTTTAATTTGTATGATCTGTGAAGCAATATTCGAAGTCTAGAATGTACCACATGCTTTCTCTGGTGTTGCAAACCCACTGCTGCTGGACTGGTACAGATGCTTTACTCTAAAACGTGTTACATGAACACATGTAGTGTTAGTCCAGGCTGTAATGTAGCTATATACGTCTATACACACTTCTTTGTGGACACACACGCATACACGCTGTTGCTTGCTCTTTATTTTTAACCCAGTCCAGTGACTGAGACATGGGCTCACAGATGACGCAGATACAAACGCAACACTGACACCAAGAGATAGAAGAAAGAATAGAGGGAGGAGAGTGCGAGCTAGAGTGGGAGAGAGAAGAGGCAGAAAGTGCAGGAAAAAACATAACTTGAAGTCAGTTATGTTTTTTGATGTTGGACAAGTTATGGCAAAGAAACAGATAAAGAAAAGAAGGAAGCTGTATACAGGTGTGAATGAAGTGACTTCTCGGTGTACAAGCCTGAGTGACAAAACCAGAGAAAAAGCAATCACTAGCACCCGGTTCCTGAAAACTGGCAGCCAGCACGTGTGTGCAAAGACTAGTCATCTCTCTCTCTCTCTCTCTCTCTCTCTCTCTCTCTCTCTCTCTCTCTCTCTCTCTCTCTCTCTCTCTCTCTCTTTTCACTCCCTTTCTGATGCTCTCCCTCTCTCTCCTCCCTGTTCGCTCCCACTAGTTTGTTGAGGGGAGGTAAATAGGTTACATCACACACCAGTGAAAGATGTTTTGTAGCGTTCCAGAAAAAGAAGTGCATCACCCCCAGCTTATTTGCAACGCGACTATGACGCAAAGAGAGCTCTATAAGACATGCTCTGTTAGTTTGTGTGTGAGACAGAGAAAGAGAAGGAGAGCAATTGTGTGAAAGATTCAAAAGGCATATTGCAATGGGATTTGCTATAAAAGTCTTAGAGAACTGTGGATGCACACACAATCAGAAATAAAGATATGGGAAATTAGTTTGTATCTCATACAGAATTGGAATTTTGTATCCAATTTTGCATCTGGTGTTTCTGCAAATATGTTTCTCTTATGTGTAAGAAACCATAACAGCAACTGTAGCTACCTTAAAAATCCCAGTTTAGTGCTTTTTTGTTGTTGTGCTTTCGGTTTGCTTTCTGTGTTTGCTTTACTGCTGCTTTGAAGTTGTGTGCTTCAGGAAATCAATGTGAGGTAATTGAATAATAAATGATGAGGAGAGTTTGAGGTGTTACTTGTGCCCATATTTGTGCAAAAAATCCGCCTTAGCTCTTCACTCCATCTAGAGGTAGAAGTACGTTAGGGCAAGAACATTCAATTACTTCATATTGATTTCCTGCGGAGCCTACAGATAACTTTCTCTCCTTCATCTATCTACCAATTCGTCTAAAATCAAACCTATTTCCACCTTGTTAATACTCAGAGCCCAGGAATCGAGAAAATATAAGCCAAAAGAGACTGATCACACACTCAAGCTTCTACGCCATGCCTGCCTACTGATATTTCCCTACAAGCACAGCTGGAGTGTGTGTGTCTGAAACACAGCAGCCTCTAACAAGGTAATGGGAATTTGACTTCAGACTGGACTCTGACGTCAAACGTGACATCAAACCAGAGATATAGATGCGCATGTGTGAGTCTGTCTGAGTGACTGCATGTGTGTGCCTAGAAGCAGTGACCTGGTGTGGGAAGGATGACAGTAAGATGGTATAAAGAGATGAGATGAGTTTCGACTGAGAGACTGAGATGCTTGAAGCTGTTGTGTAATGCACACACATGTTTGTCTCACATCCTTGTGAGGACCTTCTGTTAAAATGCAGGGAGTTAATGCTACACTTGAATCCATCATCATTACCTCACTTATCAAAAGGACACCTGATATTCCTTTTCTTTTAGAGCTCTCTACCAATATATAAAAATATGCCAAGCCACAGAAACACACACACACACATGCGCACACACACACACACACACACACACACACACACACACACACACACACACACACACACACACACACACACACGCAGCAAAGCACACAATAAAAGCATTTGCATTATATGAGTCATGAATATGAGTGTATCTGTGTGATGTCTCTTGATGAACGATTATTCATGGTTATTTCATTGTAATATATACAGTATATTCATCAGTCAATACGACCTCTAACTTCTACTATCTGAAGGCTTCAAATGTCAGAAGTCTACTGTAACAATAAAATCCACAAACAAAGTAGTGACTTATAAAATAACATGATGTCAGTCCAACAGCTCCACATGATTTGTATGAAACAAGCAGCTCCACTCGCATGCAGCAAGGGTATTATAAGTGTATTAACTAAATTGTGTATGTTCTGGAAATCCTGTTCACCATGTGTAAATGTATTCTTTGTAATCTATTGTTTAAAAATATTGTTCATTGAAAGTAAGCCAATTTCACACTTTGACCAACGGTACATAACACTAGAATGGTTTTCAATACTTTGCAATGAACCTTAGCAACAATCTAAATTCCACCTATTTTGCAATATATAACACAAGATTGCTTACCTGATATAAACACAACCTATTTGTAATTTGTGTAATGATCCCATATTTATTTTTGTTTGCTCGTTTGTGTTAAAAATGTGTAAATGCATAATTGAAATCTGGTGATCATAGACCACAAAAGTATTTTCCACAAAGTCTGAAAAAATACTTTCTACCTGGCAAACAGTATTAAAATTTGTTTTAAACATATACTGACCAGGCATAACTTTTTGCCACCAATCAGGCATAATATTATGACCACCTCCTAATATTGCTTTGGTCCCCCTTTTGCTCCAAAAAACAGTCCTGACCCATTTAACAGCATTATCTTCTTCAGCAATTTGAGCCTTCACTCCCCACATGCATCAATGACCTTGTTGCCAGTTCACCACTTTTCCTTTCTTAGACCACTTTTGATAAATACTGACCACTGCAGACTGGGAACAGTTTTAGAGATATTTCGACCCAGTCGTCTAGCCATCAATTTGTTCCTTTTCAAACTCGCTCAAATCCTTACGTTTTGCCCATTTTTCCTACTTCTAACACATCAACTTTTAAGACAAAATGTTCACTTGCTGTCTAATATATCCCACCCACTAATGTCATAAGGTTATGTCATAATGTTATGCCTGATCACTGTCTGATATACATACTAGGAACCTAAGGCTACATTAAAACAATGCTACTTTGTGCAATTGTGATCTTGACCACAATCACCATTTACATTTAGGCTATGAAACAATAGAGTTTACATTCTGATGGTGTTGTCTTAAAAATGCACCCTAGTGGCAATTTTACATCGTCCCAACAAACAACAGAACAAGCATGACATGAGGCAAGTAGTATCAGGACATGCAGGTATCCAATATAGCTAATTCTAAGGTCCTAAAGTGGTGTCATTATTATCAGATATGTAATCAATAGAGTAAATAGACCCATTCACTAAATAAATCCATAACATGCTTAGCTAAAGCTAAATATTTCATGGAACATAGAACAATGAACCACACTGCATGGCTGCTAGTGCTTTCTTGTAGATATAATGAATATAATATGAGCAAAAGTCCAACCACCCACCCACAAAATAAAAAAAAATCTTCTCATGGCAACAGGTCAACAGTAGCCGAGATCCACAGAGAACCCACATATACTCGGCAGAATTGGTTTGTAGTACGAATGGTGATTAGCTAGCTAGTATCGATAACCTAATGACAAAAATAAGTGCTTATATTGTATTTCTACACCATGATGGAATTATATAATGCTAATAGGAAGAAATTATAATAAATTAGACATATTTGTATTTGTAATTGGAAACCGTGTGCTCATGTTCATGGACAAAGCTCATGGTGAAATGCTCTCCTGTTCTGTCCATATTTGGACTGACATTCGAAAAAATGATCGCAGGTTTGGGCATTCAGTTGTGGATTTGGACATTAAAAATTGCAAATGGGTAGCCAGACATGGAGCTAGCTGGACAAAAAGTCACATTCATTAGCACAGAAGCATAATAAACTGGGCAGGTTGCCACCATGTTTCTTCATGTATCTTATACAAGCTTTATTCTGTTAAAGGTCATTGTGGTTTATTTGAATTTCTTGTGTGTTTGTTGGGAAATAGAAACATTAAGGTGTGAAAAAAACAACAATCATAGACCAACTCAGTATAAAATTATTTTGCTCACAAACTATTTAGCCTCTGAATTAAATGTGTACAGTAAAATGTAGGTTATTTAGCGAAGATTTCTGAACATTCGATCCATTTAAATTAACTTTTACTAAAATCATTGGATTCCAGATGACAGTATTTAAAGGCATACAACTATGCTTCATGGACTCCTAAGACCCCACTTTGAGAATCATGGCTGTAACGAGCTTTCAGAAATGTCTATCAAGATGTAGCTCTCTATGAGTCATCCTGTGTATAAATGCATGTGCATGAACACCATTGCTTGGTTCTCTCTCTTAAACATTTTTTCTTGACACATAGCATAGGTCGTCCATCAGGAAAGTACTACCGGATGCTGAGGACCAACAGAGAGTGACTCAATAAGAGTTTCTACCTTCAGGCAATCCAGCTACTGAGGACACTTGAGAAAACCTACATATTCCAAGGTCAAATACACACACACACACACACACACACACACACATACCCCTTAGCACTATTTGGACACCGTATAAGTTATAGTATATATAATATACTACATAGGAAATATTTTTAAACATATCCTTGACTTATTATATTTTAGTATATGTTTATGAAATTTGTATTTTTTTTTTCTATTTTATTTGTTGTTCCACTGTGGGTTGAATAACTAAAAAACATTTCACTAATCATCGTGTATGTAATTTGATCTGAGAAATAAAAAACCCTTAAACCATGGATGTCCACCATATGACTTTGTTAAGATAAGTCCTTGATTTTGTTTCAATGTGGATATTTCTGTAATCACATTGTATACACTGAGGTGTGATTACCCATGTCCCCTGTTGGCCACCACATTTCCAAATGGATACAAAAGGCCTTCATGGAAATCGCGAAAGCCCTGATTGTTAGGATACCCGGGAATAAATTACATTTTTTGGCAATCCTTGATTAAAGTCTAGTGGTGGGCTAAAAATACTGAATACCTAAAATGTTACTGTTATGCTACAGGCTGTGGTTTACAAGGTTGGAAGTAGAGAATGACTGCATGTGACATTTTCATATTCATAAAGTCTAGATTTCATCATTGTAGCACATGTTTTGACACCTTTTCCATATCAATTCATTGTTCAATATAGAACTAATAAAATGATCTTGTCACAGATTTTTCAGTGAATGTAAACAATTTAAATGTGTGCAGTACTTGAGAATTTCACGAACTAGAATAATCATATAATTTTAATGGCGCGGGAACAGGGGTTCAGGTTAAAAGGCATATCGTGGTATCATCAGAGGAAGTGGGTTAACGGAAAAAAGCTTGTTAATGTTTTAAATTTCCTTACAGGCAGCAGAGAACAAAAAAATTTACAAACTGCACTTCTAAGATTAAGACCTATACTAATTTAGAGATACAATGATAATGGTTAAAGCTAATCTAACAACAATTTTATACATAGTTGTATTTACCAATTTTATGTCAGAAAAAACAGCTCATAGAAATGTATTAGAATAGCGGAAGCTATGAATAACACAGAGCACACTTGTGTCACGTTTCCTTTTTTATTTAGGATGAGAGGTTTTTATATGATCCTGGATCCCAATCCTCACACTTGTCACCCTACTCATTCCTATCCATGTCAGTCATCTCCCCTAATCCCATCCTCTTTTGGAGAAAAAGGTGATGTTGTTTTCCACAAATAATAGAATTGATTTGAGGATGAGAAAGAGGACGATGAGGGAGAGAGAACAGGAGAGAGAGGAGGAGAAAAGAGTAAATGGGAGATAGGAGAGAAAAACGTGTGCCATCCTATGCATACACGCAAACACTATCTTTGGTAAGTAACCATGATTTGTATTGTTACATACACTTATAATCCATTGTTCTCTTCCACTTTTCTTTATATGGATGGCATGATCCTTCTCTGCTTCTTGTCCTTTGCTCCTCCCCCTCTCCCCTCAGCTCCACACCCTCTCTTTCTCTCCCCACCTCTCCCTCTCTTTCCCATCCTCTCAAACCCTCACTTGCTGGCCATGGTGTAGCTGCCGTCCGGGTGCCACTGCATGTCACGCACACGCCTCATAGACTGCATCTGGGGGCAGCGAGCACCATACTCATTAAAGTGTCTGTAGTCACCCTTCTCCAACAGGTATTGGCTGCCACGGTAGCCTGGGTACTGGTAGCCCACCCAGCTGAGGGAAGAAAGCAGAGGAGAGGAAATTCGATGAGAGGCAGGTAGGAAGGAATAGCAGATCTGTGGGTGTAAGGAAGTGTGCCGGCGGGTGCAAAGGTAGAACACGTAGGAGAGATGGTAATGAATAGAGACTGTGCAGTGGTTTTAAACAAAGGTTCAGACAAGAGTGACCCCTTTTTGAGCTAGGTTTTTCTCATGCTATGCATTTTCACAAATTGATTTTAAAGCTCATGAAAATGGAAAGCATTTGGAAGCATTCTGATATCCTAATTTTAAACTTGGCTTCTGGTAACACACACGTAAGCAAGTTGCCCAGTACTTACGTGCCACAGCTGACCATGATGCTGCCAACTCGGTCAGTGAAACCGTAGGAGTACAGGCTGGGCACGTCGTCATTGATTATCTCCATCTTTCGCCCTTTATAGTCGCCAATCTCATATAGACAAATCTTGTGCTTCTCTGGGTCCTGTGGCAAACAAAAGTTATTTTCAGTTTCAAAATTTTTTATTTTTTTTTTATCAGATTTGCCCTGACATCACAACTACCCTAAATCTTCACACGCTGCCCCATCAGATCAGCCTATTTCCTTATATGGTTGCAACTTCCTATCCTTGAAACTTAAAAGAAATACACAAATTCCAATAAGCAAGGGTGATATATTCAGAACTTGAATACATTTTTGTTTGGATGCTGACTCAAAATCTCTTCACCTTCTTAAGCTTTTATATGAATTGTTACAGTTTGAACAAACATTTTTTCTAACTTGTATTAAAGATTTATGATCCAACTCTTGATGTCCCCCAAATGAGGATGGGTTTCCCTTTGAGTCTGGATCCTCTCAAGGTTTCTTCCTCATAACATCTAAGGGAGTTTTTCCTTGCCACAGTCGCCATGGCTGCTCATCAGGGATAAACACACACCATTCACCCTGACTGTTGATTTCTGTAAAGCTGCTTTAAAACAATGTCTGTTGTGAAAAGCGCTATAGAAATACACTTGACTTGACTTGACTAACTTTACTTCATTATTATAATAATATAAAAAAAATTGGTTTAATTTCTGATTGGATTTGACAGAGAAACACTCAATGGGATTAAACAATAGGAAACCATTGCTTCTCTGACATTTGCCTAAATGCAGTAATACTGCATTATTAATATCTGATACATACACTATATAAAAAACCCTTTATATTTTACTGATTTTTACAACTTAGAGCTTCCTCCACACACTGACCTCAGTCGGAATAGTTTGCCCGATATATTTGTTTTATTATTATTTGATTACCCTGTGCTGTTCTTCTTACCCTGTATTTTGACCTTTGCCTGATGCACTGAGTATGATGAAGAGAACAGCCCTAGTAAATACACAAAAGTGACAGTGTTACCCGGAAATGTCAGTATCACCCTGAGCTCTGGCCCTCACTTCTGCACTTGTTATTCTGTCTTTGTTGTATTGTTGACATAAATGAGGCGCCTTCAGCGCAGAGAACAGCATCTAGTAGTGTATCATGTTTTAGAAAAGGCCTGGTAAAAAATATCTTGAAAAAAATATCTTGCCTTGTCTATACCCTTTGAAATACCACTGGGCAAATTTAAATATATATTTGCAATGATGAACTTGGCGACTATAATTGAGATAATTTGCATACTCATAGTGAAGAAACAAGAAGAGTCTTGATCTACAATCCTTCATGTTGTAAAAATGTTTTGATAGAAAATGTATCTATGTTTAATGAATGGCATTTCTGTATTGTGTAAAGTATTGTGTAAAGTACATTTATTTTAAGTTATTCACAATAAAGCTTTCAAGATGATCAAACTGACAGTTATTGCCAATATTTTTTTCTCATTATATTTACGTGCCTTCTTTTTTAGAAAGCCGCAAAGTTGGAAGTGCCTTTAGTACTGTGGCTTTAGTCATGTGACCATCACTACCCACATGAATATATCAAGTTCATATTTATGCCAGTAGAATGTCAAATGTCGTGTCAGTTTCAAGCACTGGGATTTAAATAACAAATGTGACCTTCGTATAACGATGAATGAATACTATATCTTCAGAAGGAATGCCAGTTTTAGGGTTTATGGAGAGGAGAATGTGTACCATGCGGACAGGTCTGAAGGAGAGCAGATAGTCATTCCTCTGACAGTTGCTCCAGCAGTCCCAGCGAGGATACTCGCCTTTCTCCAAGATGTACATCTCACCACAGAAGTTCATCTGCTCAAAACCAACAAAACTATAGACAGAGCAAAGAGAGACAGAAAGAGAAGGAGAGAGAGGAAGAATGGGGGGGAGTAAGTGTCAGGGTGAGTAACCTGGCATGAGGATGTCACTATAACTGTTACTGTTATGACTGAAATAACAGCCTGTAACTGTTTATTACTCACGGTCCACATTCAACACGAAGGGAACGCACTTTGTCCATGCCCATCGCACACACGTTCATACACTCATTACTGATTTCAATCATACGACCCTGGAAGTTTTCACGGTCAAACACGTACATCTACAAGATTCAAAAAGAGAGAAAGTAAGACGAGTAAGCAGAGAAACTTGTGCAAAGGCTTAGCAAGTAAAACTAATAATAAGTTAATAATAAATTTCTAATAACTTTTATCATAAATAATAGCATTAAAAGATCTAAAATAATAGGTATTAAAAAAATTGTTATCACCTAGACTTCGCAAAAATTATAATATGCATCATATATGTTTCTAGAGCTTATAAAATTAAAGAGATAGCTTGTTGTTGATCCGCACAGAACATGCGTTGAGTATAAACATATATTTGCAATTAAGTTAAAAATGAAAAGTCAGCTTTTTTGGAACACCACTACAAAACCACCCCCTTAACAGACAGTGATGAGGATGGGGAGTGGAAAAAAAAGCCTGAAGATCACTGTTTTTTGATTTCTAAAAATGCCAGTTTTGCATTTATCAAGTATTAACATCCATCTTTCAACATCGCTCCAATGAGACTAACTGTTTTCAAGGATTCATTTGTTCATAAAGCCAGAAATATTAAGTGTGACTGTATATAAAGAAGCATTGGGGGAAAAAATAAGAATTAAACCAGGAAAGACATAATTTATCTATTCATCACCTCTATATTTCTATGGCAACTGGAATTTTATTAAGTATCTTTTTAAGAGCGAATTGGTCATGCTTAGAACCATGCGATTGTTTTGTGTTTAATTGCAATTTAATTTAGTAACCCACACAAATAATAAAAAATAGAAGTTAAATAAGAAGTTAAGGATAATGACACAGACTCAAAGCACTTGAACTTATTTCTTAGATTTCTTAGAATTATGTATCTAAAATAAGCCTGAAGTAAATATTTTAGCTTTGAATAAAATGTTTCGCTCTTTATAAAAAAAAGTGGTAAGACATAGTTATAGTTTTATAGTTTTGAATCTATAGATTTAGGTGCAGTATAGCAAGATAAAGATTAAAATAAATTTTCTGCATTATAAGATGATTTAGTCAAAAAAAGCAAAAATTCTCCTGAGACTAGTAAAGTGTAAAGTGTGTATGTTTTACCTTGTAGGTGCCCATGCCAACATCTGACTTGGTGCCTGACTTGCCGTCAGGTTGAGCAGCAGGTTTGGGCTTCTCTTCACCAGAAGACATAATAACTGTGATTAAAAAATAACATTAAAAAAAATTAGTAATGAAGCACATTTACTTATGAAAACGCATATTAGAAAGTAATTAAGATTGTATTTTTTTCATGAATTAATCATCTGATTAAATTATCTGATATATTTTATAAATGTAAAAGTTCCTAACATGTTATACCTGTAGGTGCTGGTAGTTTCAAGAGACATTCTTCAAAACTTCTGAAGGCATTTATATTAAATGTCCCAATAATAATAATATTACTTCTGTGACAAAATGTCTAATCTTGCTAATGTTCTACTGTTATTTTTTATTAGAGATATATGACAAATGGTATTTTATTTAGCTAAATGCTTTTGACTACTGATTATCAATATTTATAACATGTGATATAGAATAAAAAACACATATTGTAGTATTAACCACTCATTCGGATTTTACATATGAAACGCTCACAGTAATACATTGTCACTTAATGCTATGTAAAATCTTGTAATTTAATGCTAAAAAAACTTGTTTAATGAGCATCATACAATGCTAATAGGTAAATAAAAGGATTCAATCCACATAATAACGTCCTTATTAGTCATATTTACACAACAAACCTAAAAGTGACTATAAAATTATATCAAACTATAAAAAAAAACATTCATTAAACCCTTAACATGTGTTCTTTATAATAAAAATTTTTAATAAAATGAACTGCAAGATTGCAGACTTGTATTCGTAATAGTGCTCTAGTGTACCAGTCACATGATCACATGATCAAAGTTGCACAATAAGTCAAATTCTTCAAGCTCATAAAACACTCGAAAATAATTGAGGATATAATTAAGCATTAAAGTATGAACAGTATTGTGGATTTTGCTGTTCCTACCAACCTCTTAAACTCCAGTGAATCACACCTCAATCTTCATTATATAACAAGCTTAATAATTTAGTTTTGTTGTCTTACTGAATAACTAAAATCATAGTTTTAGAACATAAAGGAACCCCAACACACTTTTCAGTATCTATAATACTGCTATATTTGATCTGAAATAGATAAAATATAAGAAATTCCAAGTGTTTCATAAGAAAAATAATTTTACCTGGCTAAAGATTGGCTAACTAGTTTGTTTATATTGCCTTGTTTATTGCCCATGACTCTAGTCATTCATAAATGTAATGAGGTTCCGGAAATGTTTTATCCTTCATTACTTCATTCCACTACAACTGTGCGTAAGATATTAGCAACTGTGATATGCACTCACAGCATGTTATTATGTTATTCGCCTCCTACTCTTCTAACACATGCTGCGTCAATACCAGAGTAAATGCTATGTCATCAGTCTTAAGTGTCAGGTCTTCACTGCATGTCCCAATTTTCAGCAAAATATCACTTCCACTTTTGATTCACATTCAGAGAAAATTATGTCATCATGAACAATTTGCTCTTTGTTACTGTTGGTTATTAGGGTTCTCTATGGGCCCCCTACAGGTGAGCTCATTTTTAGCCAATTATTTTACTAATAGGTTTATTGCAGTAACCAAATCATTCTTAGCTACTAAATAATGACATGTAATTGTTATTCTTAGTATCATGAGTATTTTGTGGGAGGATCAACCATGTCTCTCTGTCTTCTTACCTGAATGTAAGTGAGTAGTTAGCGTCTGTCTCACACAGCCAGTCAGTGTGTGTCGAAAACAAGTGCGTAGCTCTTTTATAAGCCAGCACCCAACGCAATGGGATTAGACCCAAACAAACAAACCTGCTGAGCTAACCACCCCGCACACAGAATAGAAATTACCCCATCATCAAACAGACATGGACACAGAGAGACAGTGTGAGAGAGACAGAAAGAGACAGAAACGGGGATGAGATACTTTACCCCCAAAACTGCACAGAACCAGTGACTGGCATCTGCTCATCTTTATGCCTTATGTGAAAGTCATTATGTATTTAAAAATGGCAAACATAAAACCATGAAGATACCTCATTCATAAAAATTCTATAATAAAACATGTGCATCCTGTAGGCAACACTGCAGTACATTTTTCCATTTTAGACAAGGGTGTTTCATCTACTATAATCCTCATATTCTTTCAAGAACTGCTTCCTTGCTCCTAAGGTTTGCTAATCAGGGATCCAACACTACATCTAGATTTTAATAAAGCTGATTTGGCTTATTTGCTATAATAATTCAACTGGAATGGATTTATAAACATTGCAAAAAATATATAATCCTAGCTGTTGCTGTCATGCACTGTGTTTTGACACCTTTCTATTATAGCCAGCATTACATTTGTGCTACAGTGGCTTTTCTTTGAGATTTAACAAGACAAGATAAACTTTCTCACTCACATCACCCACATTATTAGGTGGTTTAATGTATAAAATAAAATCAATCTGACAGTGAGAATCTGTCCCTCGTGGTACTTGCTACACAGGCAGTGACTTTACATGCCTGCATTCATTGTGCTCCAAAAAGTCCAACTCGCTGACAGTGCACAGAAACAGACATACACAAAGACACAAACCCCCCCAAATAAACACACACACACACACACACACACACACACACACACACACACACACACACACACACACAAAATTGATTTAATACAGTCTTATTTTATAATTGTACTACTTAAATAGTACAGTTTACTCATTAAAATATTAATATATTAATTAATATATATATTGATAATTAATGAGAAAAAAAATTTAGTATCTAAAAAAAAGAATCTACATTTCACAAAATCAAAGGTAGTATCTGTATTGATACATGAGATACTAAAATGTAGTGACTAAGTAAAGTGACTCAAGTGACAAGTGAACAAATTCCAAATTTTATTTTTTATATACCAATTGCTCTGTTATATGTGATACAGGCCTTTTTAAAACTAAATTTCTTGTGTAAACAGTGATTATGAGGGCAAAAGCAGGAAGTATATCCTTAACTATTATAATATGGCAGTCTTGTACTTTAACACAGACAGAAAAATAGAAAAAAATGGATGTATTAAATTAGCAAAGAAATTCTGTTAACATCACAAAAAACAATGCCACACATCTTATCATGAAATTACGTTTGATTTGTTAAGATTCTCACTATTCAGTATAGCTTAATAAAGAAACATGCTTACACTGTGACCAAGGAAACAAGGTGTTACAATCAGACCTGCTGCATGTGACCTTTTTTAATCTCACAAAGCAAAAAGATTTAGCAGGCATGCATCAGTCATGAATATATATGATAATGATGATGATGATAACAATAATAATAATTTTAAAAAATAACAATAGAGCCTATATAGTCATATTTAGTCATGTTATGCCATGTCTGTAGGTTACAGCATGCTAGGTCTCACACACCTTTACAATACAGTAGGAGAATTTGGATAATAAATATAGCCTGTTTCTATATAGAAGGTTGCTATTTATGTCAACGTTTTCTGAGTTCAAGAAATCAAAAGTGGCAGGCAGTTATATTTGTAAAGATTAAAAAAAGAACACTATTTAAGTTTTAGAGAAAATTATTTTGCGCTCAAATGATCACAAATTCCACAATCCCCAATCATCATTAGTGTCAAAATGTCCTCCTACTGTTTCCTTTTCAGATACTCTCTATCTCCCTGTCGGATTTTCTGTGCATCTGCAACTTTCATAGAGCACATTACTTCATTCCTAGGCTGTCCTTTCTTGTATTTTTATCTCTTGCTTCTTTTTCGATCTAATTTCAGTTCAAGTGAAGTGAAAGTTTTGTCATGAAACTGAGACTGTCACCAGGGAGAAAGAGTTGAAAGAGGACAGATAGGAGTGAACAGGTACATGCACTTGAATTACACCTGTCACAACAGTGGCATTGTGTGCTAAGAGCAGAACCAAATCAGTGAATGATGCAATGAGGCATAACAGCCAGGTTTAGTACTTACATTCACTTCATAGTGAACTGCACAAGGATGTGGTTTTAAAAAGTGTACAAATGTATTTATTTGTAGTTGTTAGTCTAGTTGTTTGAATGTGTTTTAGGATGATGTGATGTCAGTTACCAATGTTATGCTTAAAAGTTAAATGACTGATCATTTGGTTTGAAATGCCGCCTACTGTATAACACTAGTGTGCTTCTTAGACAAGGATCTGTTAATCCCATTGACATATCTATCATCCATCACACAGATATTCATGCACACATGAATGTCTGTGTAATAATGTGCAATATGTATATAAATAATGGCTTTATATGGTAGTAGCTTCTTCCTCTTTTCACTTCATGTTTCGAAAGTGTAGAATCTAAATTTATCTTAGAGAAACATGTTTGGCTTCCGTGGATGGAAAAAAGTCACGATTTAAATGCTGTAATGACACACTGCAGTCATTGTGTGCTACAGCTTTTTAAATAGTTGAATAATATCCATTAAATTAAGTTGTGTTTTAATTATAAGTTTTTGTTTTGCTCATTAACATCAGATAACACATGATTCCTAGACATAAAAAATCTTATCGATTTAGAGCCCATATATATATATATATATATATAGGGGCTCTAAATCGATGATTTTTTTAATTGAGATTCATCGTCTTGTGTAAACAGGGGATTAATCGCAAATGAATTGCACATTTATATCTGTTCAAAATTTACATTTATACTTTCAGTTTACATAGTATTTATTTATATGTTTTATGTATATCCAACATGTTGTTCATGCATAAAGACAACATTTTCTAGTAAATGTTTTAAAGTTATTATGGTGTTTCAAATTAAGCAAATGATAAGGACACCGAATTGGGTTTTTCCCCCTCTTTTTTTTTTTTTAAAACAAGTTAACTGACTGCAATAAAACACAGACAATAACATACCAGAGGCAAGCCCAAAATTTTCAGCAAATACAAAGCAAACCCGCCTATATAGCATGCCAAAAGCAGAGCCATACAAAAATCATCCTAGGAGTGGGCTCTCGGAGTCTGTTTAAGGAGGTGGTGCACATACTTATAAAAATATGAACAGTTGGGCCAGTTCACAAGCACTTATACGTCGTGACGTATAACTGCCATACTTGACAGATGGATACGTGCAAGCGCCGCTGGAGGAGAGGCCTGTCAGTGACTAACAAATGTATATTCACCTCACATTTGCTTTCTTGTCCAAAGCTAAACACATTATCAGTACGTAGGACAGTGAGTAAGTAAATTTGTGTGGAAATGGATACAGGAGTAACTGTGTCATTACCTAAAATAAAAAATAAAAAACAATAAAAACAATAATTTATTTTATAATTTTTTTTATTTAAATATATATTGTATATATAGTAAAGTACCAAAGTTTTAGATACAACTGCACGTAGAAAGCAATGTTTTTTACTATTTTTGTCGAATAATTTTTGAAAAATAATAACATTATGAAATAATACAGAAATTTGCAGTGATCTGCTTTTCTTTCAGATCATTTAGTCATAAACTTATCCATATTTTCTATTTCTAACCATATTCTAGTTGAAATTTCAGATGAAAGTTGTTTCACCAAGATTTTTCTTGTTGGCTGCTTCTTCTGTTTTCAAGGGTTTTTTTTTTTTCATAATAAAATTACATTTGTACATGAGATTAAACTTTGTTACTATTTACTTAAAATTGTATATACACATTTATTATTATTATTATTTTTTTAAGTCTTAAAGCTCTAAGACTGAAAGTATTCAGTCTGAAATGTCTAAACTGTTCCCTGGACGTGTATAAAATCAAACAAAACAAAAAAACCCAGTGACCAAAAGAAGTTTTCAGAGCAGATGAGGAAATCACAGTGTCCTTGTAAAATAAAATAAAAAAATATGACAAGCCTGCTTGACAAAAAGCAGTAAGAAAACCTTGAAAAGGAAATGAGTGAAAAGCAGGAGGCAAAAACCACAAGCATATGACATTGACCTGTTACTACAATGAAAGAGCACCTGGTCTTACTGGGTTGTGGCCATTTCCTTTTTTATTTTCACTTCGCTTTTTTGAACTGAATTACTTGAGAAATGTTCTGTTTTTCCTTTTATAAAAGTACCTACTAAAACAACTTTCATAATCCCTTCTCAAACCTACATACATCACCTGCAATTGAAAGTCTTGCAACATTCATTCCTTCATTGTTTCCCTAAGGGGTAAAGAGTGGAGATTTGTTTCATGTTCAGTCAGACCGCAGCATTATATCACATGGCCTGGGCGTACTCCTCCCTCTCGCCTGCCTGCTCATAGGCAGCATCATCACGCCTCCTTCTGCGACCACGAGCCCTGTTCCTCTCAGGCCCTGGTGAATGAGAGCCCAGCGATCCAACATCCTCATCCCCTTCCTCTTCAATCTCCCTCTCATCATCCATCTCCCCCTCTATGTCGCTCTTCTCCAAATCGGACTCATCAGAGTTTTCCTCCTCGAGGTAACGATAGCCTTTAACCTACATAGAAAGGATGTGTCTAAAGTCAGTGTAAGGAACTGAAACCAGCAAACATGTGACACTGGTAACAAGTAATGAAGTATATTGACCTCCAAACTATTACCAATCTTCACTTCAACATCAGAGGAATTAGCAGTAATAAAACCTGCAACACTGCCCCTAATAAAATTACTGCTCAAGTCCTTTAAATGTTTTTTTTTAAATCTCAATTATATACATGTAGTAATAATAAGGACTATGTCTTTTACTTCATGATCTGTAGGGTATCATTTGTACCTTTTCTTCTGAGCATAAATGACCTATTTAGTGTTTTTAACGCGAAACAGCATTAAAGACGTTACAACTATATGTATACATTATGACACAAATAGCTCAGTGTTAAATAACAGGTGTGTATGTGGTTTTTATGTGAGTGTGGCTCGCCTTATGCCGTGGACGGGGAATTCGTGGCAACCGGAAGGGAATTTTCTTTTCTAGGCGACGCTCCATCTGGAAATAACAGAAGCCTGCTACCAGCAGAGTAACCAATAGGATGGCGAGTTTGGCCTAAAGATTAACGTCCAGATTGGTATAGAAAGAGATAAAGATGAAGAGGAGGAAAAAGGAAAAGAAATAATTTATTACTGTAATTAATAGTAACATTTAACACTCAATTTGCGATGTATTTACACCTAAAGAAAAGCATGCTGTCAATTAATCAAATGTCTACAGATCTTTGCAATAGGATTACATAGAAGCATGAGTGTATCAACATGTTTATATCAAGATGAGTGGAGTTTACTCTTGACTCAATATTTTATCATATTTGATGACTATTCTTGGCTCTTTTAATCACTCAAAGTATGATTAAATAATCTAATATTAGATATCAGTGTTTGCGCCTGTGGTGCTTTGAATGATGTTTTACTGTTGTACTGCATGTTGTAGTGGCATATTGATGAATTGATCATCTCACAATGTTTATATTAAGCACTAAAGGAGCAGTTGTAGTTTAATGCTCAGATATTTGTAGTTCATTTTACAATTTGCATAATATATATGATAAATATTAAGCACCCCCCCCCCCCCAACACACATAAACAAATCTTTACCCTCATAGGCAAAGCAGACCAGAGGTACACGATGAAAATGGCGATGGCCTGCCACCAGTGATAAATGGTATAGACAAAGTCTAAGCGCTCCTTATCCTCATACAGCATACCAAGCAGAGCTACACACAACACACAAATACACACAGAGGAGAAAAAAGTCATTGATGAAATTTCACTAACCCCAGAATGAAAATCACTTACATGTATTGTCACACATTTGTTTTTGTAGTTCGAAGCTAGCAAATAATAAACATCTTGCACACAAATAATTTCCATAATAATGGATTAATGTCAAGATCCTGAGTGAGATCATTCTTCATTTATATGCATATCCAGAACAAAAAAAACAAACAAGCAAACACTGGACACAAAGACTTTGCCCGTATGGATGTGTGCTACTCACTGCTTAATCCCGTCTTGTTGAGAGCAGAACCCAGGCCCCAGAGAGCAACCAGCACTAGGAGCTGGGGCAGCTGTTCAGGGGTTCTCGGTTTCGAGGACCAGCACATGAGAGCCACAAGAAGGATCAGATGAACCGCTGCTCCCCCAAGCAGCATGATGGCCCGAGGAAAACGCGGCTGGAGGAGTATTAGTGACAAAGATGAACACACAGAGGACGACAGGCCATAGATCATCACCAGCAGCCACAGTTTCTCAATCCCCACCGCACACACGCCATATGACTGAAAGAGAAAACATTCAGAATTTAGTATATTTATTTATAAAAAACATCTGTCCAAAGCTGATCATAGCAGTACTTACTTTCAAACTATTTCTGTTGATTAGATTTTTTTTAATTAGATACAGAAATAATTTCTTCAGTTAAATCATAAAATTGAAATAGGGTTCCATTTTTGTATTTATTTGAAAACCATTAGAGTATGCAGTCAAGTGCGTTCTTACATTACACTAGGGACGAGTTTCTGTAATCGCTTATAGCAGCTATATACAGTTATTCAATTACTACACGTTTTGGTAGTGTGTATGCCACGTTATAGCATACACACAAATATAACAGCGATGTGAGAATAGCATAAATGAAATCGAAACGTTCAGTGATTAAAGAAATTCGTTGATTTCTCCTGCTCTCGCAGCGTGCCATATCTGGTGGGCAGACACCCGCGATCATTTGTTTCGTATTGCTCACCAGGATGAGTCCTTTGATGGCAAAGAGCACCTCAAAGCCGGAGTAGACGAAGAAAGGGCAGAGCAGGCGCAGGCGGTAGTCACGCAGGTGTTTGAAGGGCAGCTGGAAGATGTTGCCCCAGCCGATGCTGCGCAGGTCAATCTCTTCTGTGGGCCGATACGCAGCACCACACACAACCAGGAACTAAGAGACAGGCATTCGTTGTCATGTTACAAGTGATGAGACAACAATCGGCACCTTTTGATGCTTTAGACCCATTAATTTAAAAGTGGAACGTGTTTAAAGATGATCCGTTCTGTTAAATTTGCCGAAGGTTGTTTATATGCAGATCATTACATCATTTTTTTTCATTTTCTTCTTTCTCACTTGGTCACCTGCCAGCTGCCACCCACCAGGCAGCTCTCTTCTTTTTTAAGTCAACCTCCACATATTTCCAAACTACTGCTCCTGCTGTCTATTAGGGCAGTGTAACAAACTCAGAAGAAAATGCTGCCTGTCCTCTTTGACATACACGACCACACAGAATAGGCTAGGGTCAAGGTAATGACAGATAAGAGACTGTATGCGGTCCCTCTAACCCAAAAACATACAGCTAATTTAATTCCACTGGCTCTCAGTGGCAGGTTTCTTACAATTTCTTAAAGATTTACAATCTCTTAAGACATTTTTCTGTTGTGAAAAAAAAAGGCTCCTCTCAGGAGCCATATCTTTAACTTGCAACTTATTTTGCCTACACACTAAACCTTCAAACTAAAGAGAATTTGTTTACTTACATTCCTCACTCTTGTATTATGCAAAATTGAATCAATGTTGTCATTATTTAATTTTAAAGTATATGTAGTTATTGTCTAGTATGCATTATTATCTATATCTGATCTCTAATAATGTGCTTAACTTTTTTAATTAAGTCCAAATTGTAAAACAATTGAATGCAGTAATTGTAATTTTACTACTAAACCTTGTCAAAATTTCTGCAAGGGGAAAACATATCTGCCCTCAGCCTGGCCACAGTAAAAACAGCCTTGACAGGACAGGATTGAGCATAAATACACACTATATAAAAGGTCATGGTCTTGCAAGAATCAGTTTCTAAACACTACATGCAGACACTATAGCCCTCTTTTGGGGAGCAGAGTTTCTTATGGCAACCAGGTTTTTTGAAATGTTCACCTTTTGTAACCTCTGGATGCCACTCACCACTCTCAAAAAACACTACCATTCACATGAACGTAATGTTTTGCTGTACAATATTCACTATATGGACAAAGGCTTGTGGACACCTCACCGTAAGATCTGTATTTGCTTTTTGAACATCCCTTTTCATCTTTAGTCCTAAACTGCTTTTCTAATGCCTCTACTCTGTTAGGGAGATGTTCTACTAGGTTTTAGTGTGCTTGTGGAGATTTTGAACTCATTCAACCACAGGGGCATTAGAAAAGTCAGGTTTTGATGTAGTGTGAGGATTCCTGGGATGCAATCAGTGTTTTAATTTATTCTAAAGGTATTCCATAGGGCTGAGGACTGAGCTCTATAGTAGGCCACTCAATATCTTCCACTCCACACCATGTCAACCATATCTTAATGGAGTCTGATTAGTGCACAGAAGCATTAACATGCGTGGAAAGAGGTGAAGTAGTGAAGGGAAAATCTATGACAATATACAATTGTGTGACTCCAACTTTGTAGTAACTGTTTAAAAGCCACACATGGCTGAAAAGGTCAAGTGTCCCAATACTTTTGTCCATATAGTACATTTTGTAAATGTTGTTTTCACCTGCAGATAAGGCGAAAAATATTAAATTCTAATTGACAAAATAGCCTCATCATTTACTTATTTAAAGTACAAAATTTGAAGTCGGAAATAAATGGAAATTATTTTCTCTGTTGACCACAAGCCGGTATCAACAGGTCTTAAAATCTATTTTCATCTAGTGTGTCTAAAAAGTTGTAATGCATTTGTATAATTATTCTAAAAGTAAAACCAAATAAATTAAATTTTTTAGGCTACCTTATTTATACTACGTATCCATGACGTTGGTGTAAAATTAAACTTGTGATGTGCATGTGAGAGTCTCAGATGGTCTTACTATGATCATTGCAATGAAGGCGGCTGCCATTAGAACACTCTCTACTATAATAAGGTTTGTAGAGCGAGGCAATTTGAGCAGCACCGTCTTATTAAAACCATCGATCACCCCGCTGCTGTCCGCTCCTGAACAAAACGAGAGAAAGAAACAAAGACATAGAGTAATGATCGTATTCTTACTGAACACTTTATGCTGTAGGTGTGTTTATAGAGAGCATTTTTCATGCATCATTTATGTTAAACTGTCTCCCAGTTCTTTATTAGTACCACTTATTTTAATTACAGAAGCAAGTATTTGCTGGACCAATCCCCAACACAGCATTGACACTTCTATGTTTCTAAAATCCAGCACTGATGCTGCACCTGGACCACAGGGCCAAGCACTACACACACCTTACAGTGTGCTGAGAAAAATACACCACCCAAATAATATCTGCTCCGTTGTATTTTTGTGGTTTTCCATTATGATTGTTGGTAAAGTGTGCTGACAAATTGGCACAAAACAACCTATATTGTAGAGGGTAACTAGTAGATTATATACAGTATTTTATTAAAGATTAAGAGTTATATTTACCACAGTGCTTGACATTGAAAAGTGTGTGATTGTAGTCATTGAGAAAACTGTTGAGGAAGAAGACCATGGGGAATTCCGCAAACATGAAACTCAGCTGCAGAAAGGAGACACATCCAGGCACACACACACACACACACACACACACACACACACACACACACACACACACACACACACACACACACACACACACACAAATAAAGTTAAAGCACCTGCAAGCTTGTGTGAGATCATGACTCATAGACTGGCAGAAAATCCTAAAATCTGCACTCACATGAAAGAAGATGTAGAAAATTGACTGAAAGATGATGACATAATGATGGCAAGCTCCCTTTGGCACTCGCTTCTGCTCCTGCACATGCTCCTCTTTATAGTTCACATATTCATAGTATTGCTGGGCCATCCTATAGCACATCACATACACACATAACACAAACAGCAACTATATAACTATCTTAGTCTTTCCTATACTAAGCAAAATAACTGTCCTATTACTTCTGCTTTATTTATTATTTATCAGGCTGCTCGCAGTAGATCAGTTCACTTTTAAAGGAGCCCACTTTATTTACTGTATCATCCAGAGCTGTAGTATTTATGTGATTAGCATCAGCAATAAATTTGCCACATTCTGAGAAAAATACATTTACTTGAACATCAATTATATAAAAGTATAAGAACAGAGCCTAATTAAATTCTTCATTAAATGCTTTTTCTAAACTCGGTTCTCAAAAGTATTTTTCCAAACAGAAATCTCATTTAGTTTCTTAAAGCAAACATGGAAGTGCATTAATGTCCTCCTTGAGCCCCATAAATATAGCCAAACCTTTGGCCAAGCATAAATAATGGCAATGATATTCGTTTCACTGTATTGCTCCATTCTTTCATATTCTAAATATTTATTTATGGAACTCAACAACAAGCCCTATGATTATCACAACAAATGAGTTAATGAGTTTAGCGGTTTTAGTTCCGTTTTTATCAGGGAAATATGTCCAAATTCTTGCTCTTGATAATATTCCATACACTATATATACAGAGAGAGAAAAGAAACTTCTTTTCTATTCCCTTTAGAAAAACAAAATCAATAAAAGCTCATCCATTCTTTTGTTTTGTTCCTGACACTTACTTGAATAATTTATCAACTCAGTAATACAATCCAGTCAATAATAAACCTCCAGCTGCTTCACCTTGTGATGTAATTTCCCAAAGATGCCCAAAGAGGGACTATAGCAACACCAATTGCGACAGCTGATGGTACCAGGGTGTAGTACCGCTCCCAGTAATTGGTTGAGACGAAGAGTGCGTAGATTCCTGAGGCAAGGAACATCATCCATTTGGTTCCCAGAAATCTAAAAGAGAGAGAGAGAGAGAGAGAGAGAGAGAGAGAGAGAGAGAGAGAGAGAGAGAGAGAGTGAAAGTCTTCCTAATACAGAATGCAGAAAGTATTATGAGGGAAAAAAAAAAACTAAACAAATAAATAGAAAAGGCTAAATTAAACTGATGTCACTACCTGTACTTCTAAATGTGCTACACTTGTATGCAAAACCCATCTGTTTTTGAGTTGCTAATTACACGGAATGTTCCAAACAGAAACTCTGATCTATTTTTTTACAGTCTACGAAAAACAGCTAAATATACACGCACTGAATATTCAGCAAGTCAAAGGCGATAATCAATTTATCACAGCTCCAGCAGCACCAGGAAGATGAGACATGTAGAGCACATTAAAAGACAGAATGCCAGAAGGCAAGACAGCAGGAATGACTGACCGAGTGACAGACAAAAAAAAAGAAAAAAGTTCATCTTACCGAATGAGTACAGGTGTGTAAAGCAAGCCTACGATGGGAGTGACGTTGATGCCCATCAACACCCTGCTGTCAATATCCTGCAGGCTCAGACTGCCATATTTCACTTCTCTGTAGGTTTCATCATAGTGCAGAATCAGCTGCATCTGCAACAGACCTGTGAAACACCATGCAAATCAAATCACATTAAAGGAATTGTCAGTCATTTTAGCTGATGTTTGCAGTTTCTTTGTCCAGACCGTAAAGATGTCTGTGGTCCATTTTATTGTTTAGTGCCAGGCGTGTCAAAGTTTGTCCAGTGAGCTGATTTGAACAAAGCTCTCATTGTGTGAGAATAATTTAAAAAATCAGTAATCGACCCTTTAAATAAAATACTTTCAAGGTTCATGCTAAAACTGGATGTTAAAACATATGCGTTACATATACTGTGTTAATATTTCTTTGTCACTTCTTGTTTAATCACTTGCGATTTGTAAACCAAGTATTAATATTAATCAATAGTACTAATACATTTGTATTAAATAATACTAGCCTGAACAAAGAAATTAATTAATAAAGTTATAAAAGTGTGTCATGAGGTTAATGTATAGTTAATGGTATAATTCTGAAATTATAATATATAATGTAACAGAAATCAGGAGTATTTCCGGGTTTTTGAGAGACGTATGTTCCAAACACAAAATAATTATTCTGTGAATGACTATAAAAAGAATTTATGTAAGAAGGAGAAATGGGTAGAAGGTAACAGTAGACTGCCTCGCACACACAGTCAAACATGGAGGTGGAAGCTTAATGGTTGTTTTGGAGCGGGGAAGGTTGGAGACTTAATTTGGGGTGAAAGGAACCGAACCAACATGGCTACCATTCCATACTTCAACTCCATGCAATTCTGTCTGGACTTTGGGCTAATTGGAAGCAACTTCATCATCAATAAGAGAGCAAACATGCGGCTGGAGTTTAACTTTCATGGAATGGTCTGCCTAGTCGGCGTACCTAAATCCTCTGGGGTGAACTGGATCACAAGTTTAGAAAAAAATCTCCAACTAGTAAAGAACACCATTAGCAAGTTTTTCCAAGTGGCATAGTATTTCAGAGTAAATATTGGGAGAAACTAACTGTCCAGAGTGTGTAAAGTGTTTATTCATGCCAAGGGTGCATGAATGCATTTTTCAAAAACGAAAAAAAAGGCAAAGTGTTTTTTCAAACTTGACGCTTGACAGGCACTGTAGGTACATTTAATGTTATGGAACCACTGCCCGACAAAGTACCTGTTATGACGTATGTTATAGCACTTATAAACACTATGCATTCCCTCACAAGCTCCTATTTCACTCTCTAAATGTCAATAGCTGATAATAATAAAATAAAAAACACAGATTCCAGAAAGTGTTATAAAGTAGCAATAAAGGTACATAATGCTTAAATAAACATCACAATATCATCAATTGTGGCATTTCTCAGTAAAACCCTTTATAATGTGTTTATTGTTAGCCTTAGATTAAATATATATAAGTTTAAATATTGACAGTACAGAAAACTAATCAACACCTTCTGACCAATCAGAATGGAGCATTCAACAGCGCTGTGATCTGCAGTAGGAAGGAAAAACGAACCCAAATAAACGCTGTAGACGACCATGCCTCCAAAACTGGCCCCAAGCACATTCTTCACCACACCCAGCCTCTTCCTCCTGTAATACTTTCTTTCTTCCTCTTCCTCATCATAATCTGGATGAGGACCTAGAAATTCTTCTACCTGACAGAAAAACAGAGAACAAAATATTGGCAAAAGGCTCATAAGATGAAATTAATATTTTGGTGAACCTGCATCAGTAATCTTTGCTTGACTTGACAAACATCAATCCTCTTCTATTACCTTACCTTGAATACTTGTACATATGGGATATCTTATATTTTCTGACTTTTAAGGCACTTGTTGCTTGGACAGTTCAAAACAAATGGTTCAAATTAGTTTTAGCAAAGGGTGGAATTAATATTTAATACACAGTTAATACAACACTGATGCTGCTCAATGTAGACGAAACAGCATGGAGCTTTAAAAGAATACTGGACGTATTAAAGACAAAATGATGAACTGTTAATGTAGAATGACTGGCACGACTGGTGTGCATTCTTTCAACAAAAATAAATCACATCTGTTCAACAGAACTCCTACAGGTTCTCATCTCGTTATCACACACCACCCTAAAACATAGGCATGTGTGTGTTTATCATGCCCCATGATACACCCAGTGTATTCTTGAAATGCCCGCAGTGTTCCCAGCACTCTGGATCCATTGCAACAGTGACCCAAGATGACACAAGAGTAGGCCCTACCTGACCCTGAATGTTCCCCTCTGGTCCTGGGAGCTGTACTTCATTCTCATGGTCAGCTTCTTGTAAGTCTGCCTCTCTGTACACGTTGTCATCTGCCATCACTGCTGCCATCTGGCGGCCAAAATACATAAACACATTTCAATCAGTTGATTTTATATAACCAACAAAAAGACATCAACAACACGGTTACTGTCAACATCTGGACAATAAAAATTACTTAAGCAGAAGCAGATAATAATAAATTCAGGGGGATCACGATGTTTAGGATGTGAACAATGTAAATGTTAAAAGAGCAAAGCTGAAAATAACACTTTCTACTACTTTTCAGATTAGACATTACATTTTATTAGGTGTTTCTAAACATTTGCAAGACTCATGTATGATCTCATTGTAGGTTTATTCTATGATTAGGTAAATATCCACAACGTGTTTACGGCCAATCAATATGCAAACTAATCAGACTCTGAGTACAAAACTGCTGTTATAGATCATTATTTCACACTAATTCTCCCAGTGTTATTAAACCTGCAGTTGTATTTAAAGATGAACTTTTGGAAAAACCAAAAAGACTAATAAGTAGATATTAGCAATAACCACTTATCAAAAATTGCTCCCACTACTACTAACTGTGGATGATTATTTACAGTAAAGTGAAATATAATCACCTGCTTCATTATTAAACATATATTGCACAACAACTCACCTATACTGTGATCTTGTGACTCCTGTAACAGAGAGACAATGGGAGAGATAATACTCATGTATTAACTGTACCTACTTTCAAGTCTAAACTAACCCTGGTCATTGTAGGTACATCCCCTTTTTATCTGCAAACACTAAACCCGAATTAAATCAGAGAAGGAGAAACGAGAAAGTTGCTCTCTTTCACTTCCCTTTATGGCTCAAGAACTCTTAAAGGTACAGCGCCTTAATTTACTAACAACGACCCGGATGTAGATGCGGTCCAATAGAAACGTGAGATTGTTTTGGGGGTAAAGTCTCATATGATCCAGTCTGAATTTAGTTTTGGCAAAAAAAAACCACAGTACCGTAAAAACCATTAGACAACTTTTTTTTTATATTCTTTTATGATTTTAATAATTTTTTATGCTCACAGACAGGTGATCTCATATTATCTCACATGATCTCATCCTCATGGCACCTGTTAGTGGGTGAGATGTTATTAGGCAGCAAGTAAACATTTTGTCCTTAAAGTGGATGTGTTTGAAGCAGAAAAAATGGGCAAGCGTACGGATTTGTGTAAGATTTGTTTAAGGGCCAAATTGTGATGGAGAGACGACTGGGTCAGAGCATCTCCAAAACTGCAGCTGTTGTGGGATGTTCCTGGTCTGCAGTAGTCAGTATCTATGAAAAGTGCTCCTGAAGGAACAGTAGGATCACTGATGTGTGTGGGGAGTGAAGGCTATCCCTTGTGGTCCGATCCAACGGACGAGGTTCTGTAGCTCAAATTGCAGAAGCAGCTAAATCTGTTCGTTCTTGATGGCTCTGGACTGTTTTGGCACCAAAACGAGGACCAACACAATATTAGGCAGGTGGTCATAATAGTATGCCTGATGGGTGTATGTACACACAGTTGTAGTACTTGGTGCAAATACATTTATTTAAATGAATTTCATCGAACACAATGACGTTGCATGTGTTAACCTTGTTAATCTTATTAAAAAGTGAATTTTTTGCCTATATGTAAGAAATTTATGGTATTTTTAAGACAAACTTTTCAAACAAAAGTGTGCTCCAGACCCAACATGCCTCTTGTCTTTTATAACCAGCTGTTATAAAATCTCAGTACGACCTGTTAATTGCTACAGTAATATCATTTGTGCCTTTGCTCAACAAATGATGAGCTGCAAAATCCTAAGATTTTACTCACTTTATAAAAAAAAAATAATAATAATAATAATTTAATACAGGGCAATAATGCAATCTATAATTCCATCTCTTCTGATATGCAAAATTCTGTGTGTAAACTTTAAAACCTATTGTGATAGGAATATTAAATGTTTTACACTTCAGGTATTTATGTCCTATAAAAAGTCTAAGAAATCAATTATCAAATAAAATAAAAAAAGATTAAAAGTAAAATTACACGATTAATTTTTTTTATTTCAAAATAAAAATGTAATAAACACAGAAAGATGCATAAGATATTTAATTTAATTATGCAGCAAATGTAAGTCTCTTTCCAACATAAACAATAAAACATAATTGCATGTGTTTTGTACAGGGTCAGTACAAAGTGTTAACAAAATATAAAAAGACAAAAAAATAAAAAAAAGATCCCCACACGTGAATATCAACTGAAGAACCCAAAGAAATGTAAAGTTCATCATGCGCAACCTGGTCCTGGTTTTAAGACAAAACACAAATGGAGAAACAACTTTATCTTGTTACACTATTGATTACCGAATCCAACAATAATTCTGCAATTTGACAAGCAACCTGCGGGCAAATCAAATCTGGGTCATTTTATTATTCCAATCACAACTTCACACTCTGGAGAGAGAGACAGAGAGAGATTTAACTGAAGACGGCTGAAGTGTCTTCTCACACACACATTACTGTACTCAAGCACCGCTTCATTCTGATGTCTGTAATAAGTCGGTGCATTTCCTGTCCTCTTTCCGGTCCAGCCCAGGCCGCACTGTGTTGCTCTTTGAGAGTCCTTGTAGCTCTAGCCTGTGCCAGTGGCTGCTTTCCTCATCATCTCCTCGTCCTGTACGGAGAGCTCAGTCAGTTTTCGACCCAGTCTCTCATGCAAGTCAAGGTACTTGGCCACACAGCGATCCAAACATACTGCCTCGCCTTTGGACAGTTCTGCTTCCTTGTAGTGAGGAGGAACACACTTCTTGTGGCATGCGTTAGTCATTCTGCAGGAGGAAAGAAATATTTGCAGAATTTACACGAAACATACTAACACAATTTCTTTAAAGGCTTAAAATGCTAAACACTAATAGTCATTTCATGTAGACAGAGAAATAGGAATCCTGTATCTGAGTGTCTGGGACGCCATTGAAACCTGCTTTTTCAGCATTTTATGTCAAATAAGTATTTAAATTAAAGCGTTTTTTGCTCACTCAAGCGTCAACTCTTTAAAGCCCTGCCACCATCTGATATCTCAAAGACACCTGCGTTGCAAAGCTAAATAAACATTTATCTAGGACAGCATGAATAATGATGTTATTACTGTACAAACACCGGTATCCCAGCAACCAAAACCAAAGGTCTGCTAGATAACAACAACAAAAAAAAACAACGATTAATAAGAAGCAGTATGAATCGCACACTGTGTGTAGTGTATGAAAGCTCAATATCAAAGAAAACAATACTTTTATAGCAGTGCTGAAAGCCTCGGAGCTACAGCCTACAAGGTTATCTGTAGCCACTGGACCTTTATCCCTCTCTGCTCCAAAGAACAACATATCAACTCTGTGCTCTGACCCTAGATTTCCAAACAATTATAAAATGTGAAAAGCATTTCATTGTAATGAACTTCTCAGACATGTGACAGACGACTTCTTTAAAAAAAATAAAAAAAAAATTAAAAAATTTTAACTTTTCTCCATCAATTACCTTAACAGAAAATAAATGCGAATATAATACCACTTATGTTGTAAATTATTTTTGTGATAAAAGCACGAACATTTGAAGACCAGATGGAAAAAACTGGCACAAATATTTGTTAGAAATAAATGATATATTTATATAAGTATATCTCTGGTATAAAATTCTCATTAAAATGTTTGTTATGAGGGACTTTATTGATGTAGCCTAATGATCTGTCGAGCACTTTTAACATTGGAAATTATCACAATAGATTTGACACAAATTTCTTTGGGTTGTATTCGATTATGTAATAATTTATAAAATAAGACATCTGCATTGTAGTAACTAGATAAACCAGCTAATAGGCTTCTAAACTTGTGCTGCACGATTAATCGTATCGCAATCATGGTGTCTGCTTGTGCGATTAGATGACGGCAAATGTTGTGATTTAATGAAATAAGTAAGTGCATGTGTGGACACACTTTCTGAGAACAGTTTCAGCACCGCTAACAAAACAAAAAAAGACCAGATAGTCTCAGTTTAGGCAGTGCACGTGTGGAGTGTGGTCACGTGCGGCTCATTCATCTCCATACCACTCTGTCGTCTACATCTGCCTCTTCAAACCTGCATGTCTTCCTTCACCACATCCATAAACCTCCTCCTTGGTCTTCCTCTTTTCCTCCTTCCAGGTGGCTTCATCCTTAGCATTCTCCTACCGATATACCCCATGTCCCTCCTCTGCACATGTCCAAACCATCTCAATCTCGCTTCCCTCACCTGGTCTCAAAAACGTCCTACATGCGCTGTTTCTCTAATAAACTCATTATTAATCCTGTCCATCGTCGTCACTTCCATAGAAAATCTCAACATCTTCAGCTCTGCTACCTCCAGCGCCACCTCCTGTCTTTTACTCAATGCCACTGTCTTTAATCCATACAACATCACAGTCTCACCTCAGTTCTTTCCCTTTCATTCTTACAGATACTCTTCTATCACAAATCACTCCTATCACTCTTCTCCACCTACTCCACCCTGCCTGCACTCTTTTCTTCACTTCTCTAACACACTCTCCATTACTTTGCACTGTTGACCCCAGGTACCTGAACTCCTCCACCTTTTCTCCCTGCAACTGCACCACTCCACTGCCCTCCCTCTCATTCACACACATGTACTCTGTCTTACTCCTACTGACTTTCATTCCCCTTCTCTCCAGCGCATATCTCCACCTCTCCAGGCTCTTCTCAATCTGCTCCCTCCTCTCACCACAAATCACAATACCAGATTGACACTGAACTGGTAGCCAGAAACTGCTACCTGTTATATGGCGATATTTTTAAGATCACCAACACTGAGCAGAGAGAGGAACTGTGCAACATTCGCTAAATTAAAGTTGCTACATCACATGGCGATATGACAAAATCTTCAGCAGATCTCACTGGTTCCTGGTTGGAAGAAAAAGGCGACAGGTGACGGTTCAACAGACAGAGCTTTCTTTTACTTTTTAATCACATTTGCTCCGCTGCTTTCCTCGTACTCACGCCGGGACACACACACTCACTCGCAATAACGCACATCTTTCCTCAACGTCAATGCATAACCCGCACACACTCGCGGATTGGCAGGCCTTCACCTGGCAATCTTCGTTTTGCCACACACATCCCCATACACGCTGTCAGCTCTGTAAACAGGGCCGTTTCTAGCCTTTTGGAACCCTGGGCAAAATTCCTATCGTCTCTTCTGATTGGCTGACAGTAGTTTGAGAAGCTCTGTCTCTATACAGTTAGACATTGTCTCTATAGTCTCTATAGTTAGACATTAGCCACGTTTACATTTACCCTTTTTTGTCATTCCGATTAAAAGATTTGGTGAAATGTTTACATAAGACGTTATCTAATCCGATATGGTGTTTACACGTGTACTTTCTACATTTTTGGGAGAAAAGTTTATCCCACCCCCTCAAACCGATTGGGACTGATTCCCAGGATTCTTGAAAAGAGGGTCCACAACCCTGAGCAAGATAAAAAATGTAGGTGAATGATTTCTTTACCAGACACTCGGGTTAGCATTTTGTTATCCAAGTTGCCCAACCTGCATTTTAGACTGATTGTCCATTTAACCCCTGATCTGGTGAAGTAGTACGATTATAGAATTTTTTGATTAATATTTTGAAGCACTCTGCAAGTTAAATTAATGTATAAAATGTCAGAAAATTTACAGAACATCAAATTTACACCATGACTGTGTTCAGATCAAATAGTGTAGAAAAAAAAAATCACCTTGTATTTTGCAGTTCTGAAAGAAATATTAGATAGAAACGAGTTTAATAAATGGATCGCGCATGTAGGACGTTTTGGAGAAAAGGTGAGTGAGGCGAGATTGAGACGGTTTGGACATGTGCAGAGGAGGGACATGGGGTATATCGGTAGGAGAATGCTGAGGATGGAGCCACCAGGAAGGAGGAAAAGAGGAAGGCCAAGGAGGAGGTTTATGGATGTGGTGATGGAAGACATGCAGGTAGTTGGTTTAAAAGAGGTAGATGTTGAGGACAGGGGGGTATGGAGACGGATGATCTGCTGTGACGACCCCTAATGGGAGAAGCCAAAAGAATAAGAAGTGTTACATGTTAAATGAAACAGAATGATCAAGTGCATATGAGCACTGTGTTCTACCAGGACTGAAGTACATCACTCCTGGTGTAGGTATTCAGTATACAGTGTATAGGGGGGTTCGTCTGCTTAAGTAACCTTGAACATTCTAAAAGTTGAGTTTTTTTTTTAAAGTAAACATTAAAAAGTAACATTCATAAATAGATTCTACATTTTCGTTCAATTGCATTATATGTAGTCATGTGTACCAAACTACTGTTGTGTGTTACACTTAGGAATGGCAACTAAACCCTGCTTAAGATATATAATGGTTGATTAAAAGGACAAAACGCCATTGTCTTCATCCAACATCCTGCACAGAACAGGGTTTTTGGAGAATGTACAGCTACAGAATGGCACTTTCTATGAATTAGTAATAAATGTCATGTGTTCCAAGAGAGAAATTTTATAGCTAGGATCTTCATAACCTTTTCCATTATACCCCAATACATTCTTTGAGATATTTCTCGCTTTTACAGAAATAATCATTAAATAAGACGTAGACGTTTCGTTTTTAACGTGAAACCAGTGACAGCATGAAGGACTTTTATGCAACGATTCTATTAGCATGGTAGCAAATTACCGGTTGTACATGTCTGCCATCATTTCCACCTCGAGTTCGGCCGCCAGTTGCTGAGCTTTCATCGGGTCCATCTTTGCTTTTCAGCCTGTTTCCTAACCTCTACCTGGCTTCGGTTAAACCCACCAAAGCAACAGCAAAGTTTAACCTTCAGTCAAAGGAGAGAGGCACAAGAACACGTGGGGTCTGTCGCTCCCTGATCGCGTCCTCTCTGACCAAGGCAGGCTGCGCATGCGTAAGATCGTGCGCTTGCGCAGTGCCGACATAGGCCACCGCAAGTCTTCAGATCTGTTTTTTTTTTTTTTTACTACGCTTCATACATTATGTGCAGGGGGGAAGGATGATTTGTAAGACAATATGTAAAATATTTGGCCAAAAATATGAACCTGGTGTTCATGACATCCCAGTCCAACACCATGGTCATTAATATGAAGTTGGGCCCCATATGTGGTATTACAGTGTCTACTCTTCTAGCAAGGTTTTCTAAGATTTTGGAGTTTAAGGATTTGTGCCCATTCAGTAAAAATAATATTTGTGAGGTCTGACACACATGTTGAGCTCTTTTTTCGGCATCTCCCATTAGGGGTCGCACAGCGAATCATCCATCTCTATACCCCCGGTCCACTTTCAGCCCAACTACCTGCATGTCTTCCTTCACCACATCCATAAACCTCCTCCTTGGTCTTCCTCTTTTCCTCCTTCCTAAGGGGCTCCATCCTCAGCATTCTTCTACCGATATACCCCATGTCCCTCCTCTGAACATGTCCAAATCATGAGTTCAAATGGTTCAATTTATGGTTAAATTTTTCCAGTTGCAATAGATCATGAGGGTTCACGTTAGGGGTCTGTGCTGGCCATCCGAGTTCCTTTGCACCACCCTCATCTAATCATGTCTGTATGAACCTTGGTTTGTGATGGAATAGTAGGGCCATATCTTGATGATTAAGGCATTATATGCTAGATTGAAAGATCACGTGTTCAAATCCCAGTACCACCAAGCTGCCACTGCTGGGCCCTTGAGCAAGGCCCTCAACCCTCAACTGCTTAGTTGTAAGTTGTTCTGGATAAGGGTGTGTGTCAAATACCATACATGTAAATGAATGGGAAAGAGCCAAACAAGAGTTGGCAAAAAATTTGGAATCCTACACATCTTTTAAAATGTATTTCGATGTGTAAAATTTAGGACAAAAAAGATCTTAATGAAGTAAAAATATTATTACAGCGTTGCAGTGACAAAATACATCACTTCTACTACTACTTCGACTTTGGGTTGATCAGAGTCAAAAACAATACAGGACAATTCCTACTCATACATTTATACTGTTCTTCCCACTTGGTATGTAAATGGGATTTAGCTTTAAATGCAAATTAAATGTAAGAATTTAGTAATGGCCCAAATGGCCGGGTGATACTATTGCCTTGCTGGATGTCTGTAAATTGTAATCATGCTCACATCTTTGCTTTGTATTGTTACAGGCGTCACCCTAATGGTCGAGTAATAGTATTGTTTAAATCGTAATCAGAGTCACCCTACTATAAAAGGCTGGAGGTTATTCATCTGAATTTCTAGACAAAATACATAACTAACTATATGATATTTAAGCCATTTTGTTTATGAGCTCATTCTGACATATATTTTTGAGTGGAATCTGGGTTGTGGCAGTCTGTAATTCTTACAGATGCATAAAATTATCCTTCACCGAAAGTAAGAGACTTAGCCCTATCATAACAGACCCATGCTATTATTACTTGGCACAGTGAATTCTGGTTTGTAGCATTCTTCTGAATCCAAAAACCCCAGATTTATCCATGGGACTGCCAGGTCAGTTAATGAAAGGTGATTTTTTTTAATTCAGAGAATCCCCTAACTAGTTGTTATTGCTTCTGGATGATTTTACTTAATTACTATACTAAAAATAGATCGTACACTAGACTATAGGCAGATCTAGCAGAATAAAAGTCACAAGGTAATTATATTTCCAACGTTTGTCTATGGAGATTGCTTTGCTATGTGTTTGATTTTTATCCACCTGTTAGGATGGCTGAAACTCTTGAACTCTGTAATTATGTAGATTGTTTACATACATTTGGCCAAATAGTGTGTCGTATATGGTGTAGCGCTGGTGTTGTAATTGTACATTTTGTAACGAATGCCTTTTTTGGTTATGTAAAGACCAATACAGATGCTTACATGACAAATCTTACAGTAATTATTATAATAATGGTAATTTTTGAAGTGATTTAGAACTGATGTGAACCAATGTCATGCAGGGTCTCCATGTATTTGTATTTATTTACTTATTTATACATACACATATATATCCAACTTCTACCTGTTAAATATACATACAGTTTTTACATGTACAGTACATATAGTACATAATTCTAATAATAATAATACAATACCTGAAAATATAAACAGAAATTGACAAGACTTCTTTGTTACACGAGTTGCTCACTTGGGGAAATATTTTGATGCTTCCAAAGTTTAGAAAGAGTGTGAAAAGTTTAATTTGATTCCTCTCCTGTCACATCAACCTCTTCTTCCTCTTCCTCCTCTTCTTCCTTCTTTCTTTTTACTACTACTACTTCTTTTAACACATCCTCCTCCTCCAGAATAGGGTAACACGGAGTAATAACTAAAGGAGAAGACTGAACTTGAGAGTCAGAGATGTCATCCACAACAAGCTCCTCTTCAGCACTGCTGCAGTCATCTGCTGACTCTGTGTTCACATCCAGCAGAATCACGACTGAAGAGCTGCTGAGATCAGGCTCCTCACCACGTTGATTAGAGGGTGCATCAGTATCAACAACTTCTGAAGTCAAAATACAGTAAGTAAACAAATTAATAATAATACGGTTTTTAATTACAAATTACAAAAAAAAGCGATTAGGTGAAAGTTTAGTTTTGCAAGTCTGTATAGAAGATGTAAAAAACATTGCCCTTTTAGACTAAGACAGTCAGAAAACCTACAGAAATGTAAGAAAGAAACCCATATGAGTGTGTACTAATATATGAATCTATGTAATGCTATGCAATTGACATTATCCATTAGGTCATATTCTCTGAATGAAAAGTCTCTTTATTTACATTCAGAAAAATGTTTTCTTTTTATAATGATTTCTTTACATGACCCTGTTCAAAAACCAGAACATTGTGAACAGACCGTGTACATGCTGCAGGATGAAAGCCAGGAGTGTCGAACAAAGGCTTTGTCAAAACAGGAAGCAATTTATTTTCCTTATCTAGACAGAATATAAGGCATTCTTTAAAAATAAAAAATAACATGTGCACACACACATTCCTTTCACCTTGTCTCATTCCGAACACCTGATTCCTTTGTGTTAAATTTCACTAGACATTCCACAAAATCAGTTATATTACAAAAGACACACAACATCCTGGTACAGCCTAAAATAAAGGAGTATGTCTGTCTCACAGCACTGAAAATAGAAACTAACTTAGTAAGTGCTAGAAAATGCAACTCGTATTGTACATGCTCGTAATGTTAATCCTAGTTCTCTGTTATAAAAAAAAAGTCCATGACATGTTGGTGTGATGTGTGTACTCTATACTTTAGAATTTTTAAACACATACATACATACATACATACATACATACATACATACATACATACATACATAACAGAAAGTTAGTTCTATTATCATTTACATTATAGCATCTATAGATAATCAATCCCTTCATACTTTATTGTGAAAAAAGACCTTAGAAATATTAAACGTATTTTAATAAGTATATATATTATATTAGACTTATTTAGTGCTGGCACTAGAGACTCCTAGTGCTGAATAAACATCACCTCTCAAAAAACTTGTGAAAATAATGCACATTTCTAAAAAATAAATAAATAAATAAATAAAATAATAATAATGTAATCCCCCGCTTTACCACGGTTCAAATCTCATGCCCCCGGTTTATCGCGGAATTGCATTTGCCACACTAATTAGTTTCTCTGACTTACCCGGTCTCTCTCGGATAGCACGATAGACCAAAAAACGTATAGAGAATTGTTTTCATCGAGTTTTATGTTGAAATAATGAAATGTATTAATACAATTATAATTATTAATTGTAAAATAAAGTAAAATGTTAATACAGTACAGTACTGTATACATAAAATAGTATTTATGGGGTGGGGTTTGTTTATCGCGTTTTTTTGTTAAAAATGAGTGTAATAATAATTGTGAATTAAATTTTGAATTGATTAGAATGCCTATCATATTAAATATATTGTGTAAGATGTTAATCTAGCATCAATTTAAAGTTAGACAGCATGTGTTAATAATAAAGCATTCAGTTAAATAATGCAAGATTTGTGGTCAAACACAGAAGCTATCATGGCATAGACTACAATCTGCCATCAAATTGTAATACAAACTCACAACACCCAGACAGCTTACTAGAGATTTTATGAGAAATTTGAGAATTTGTAACTTTTGCATAATGTACCAACAAAAAAACCCTCAAAATTACCTTCATGCTGTCCGTTGAATTCTTCCTCACGAGCAAGCGCTTCGCCATCATTATCCATATCGACAGAGTTTTCGCTTTCCTCGACATCATCATCAATGTTTCCCTTGTCAGTAACCACTTCATAACCATGACCAGCATCAATCTGAGCACTTTCATCCAACACCTCCACCTCAATATCACGTATTCCAGCTTCATCTTCATTCATTCCACTGATATCTACATGATATGTGCTCTCTTTTTCTTTCTTCTTCTCCAAATCTTTACCAATTTTAATGCTCCTAGTTTCCTCAATATGCAACCCTTTGGTCTTGATCAAGTTCACTTCTGTTGTCTGGATAGAAATTGGCACTTTCTGAAGATCATTACATTCTGTAATTTGTTCATCTGTTTTTGCTTCTCCTATCACGTTTTCCGACCTAAAAGGATGAAATAACGTATTTGATTCAAGCTGCAAGTTATTTTCCAGCTGAAAATGAAAATTGTTAACATCCCTAGCTGAAGGAACTGTACAGAAATGAGAAGCAGCATTCAGATCATGAAAAGATAAACTGGTATTTGCACTAATCTCACTTTCTAGCGCAACTTTTCCATTCACCAAACATCCATTTACATTTATGGATGAACCATCAACATGTTCAATCTCAACTCTGTTTGTTGAATCCACTTTTTTGTCAGTGTCTAGAGCTTCGCCAGGTTTATCAGGCCCTGGTACACCTTTCTTTATCTCCCTCTCTTCAGTCTTATGTTTATTTTCCTGTCTATTTTTGTTCATTAAATTTGGACTCATTTCAGCAGGCTCTAAAGGTTCCCTGAGCTTTTTACTGGTATGGCTAGTTTTGTTTGTTTCAGCATTTGTCTGCAAAATTGATAATGGTTCATGATAAACAGGTAGGAAATGCTCAGTGATGGTGGGGAAAACACTGAAAATAGTTTGATCACAAAAAGTATGCGTTGTGCATCGTTTTTCATCTTCTCTGTTTAGGTTCACATCTGGAATGACTTTCTCAGGCTCTACAAAGGGATTTTTCATTTCTGGCTCTGCTACTTTATTTAGTTCACACTTACTGATGAAATCGTTTACTGTAGTTATGGTTGGCGCAAGGCCTAAAGAAGGACGATGCACTTTAGAAGCCCTTTCACTCCCCTGGCTTGGTACACACGCCACGCTCATTTGTGGTAACTGTAAGACATCATGCCAAGAAGACGACGGAGCAACTGCAGATGAACTGTTCGCTACACTTGTGCTTAAGTCTTTCATCAGGTCTTTAGTGCATTTCCTTTTCTGAAGGGGCCTCATGTCCCCATGTCCACATTTTGTCACCAACAAGGCAGGTTGTGTTATATCCTGGACCTTTTTTCTGCATGCCTCTTGATCTTTACACTTGATAGGCTGACTTTTCTTGCAGACTGACAGTTTCTCCTGAGATTTCAGATCTTTTGACACTGTATTCTTCGTCTTGGCAGAATTCAGGCAATCTATTTTCTCTGGGAATACAGAGTTACTAATGTCCTGTATGTTAGCGATGTGTCGCAAATTCTTTATCTTTACACTACAGGGATTTATTACCTTCACTGTTTGTGTATCAACTCCATCTGGGTAACCAGCCATCTTTGCTTTTTTTCTATAAGGCTTATTAACAGTTTCAAGAGCATGTTTTGGGTCATTCTCAGTCATTTTTGTCATTTTCTCTTCTGATGCACTGTAAGTGGCCACTCCATTGTGACCTCTATTTGATTTTAAAGGGCATGAGTTCTTCCCCACCACTAAACAATTTAACTCATCTTGATGTGGAGAAGTACATGATGGATATTGTGGGTTAGTTTTGCCGGGAAGTGCTTGTGGTTCAATTGGAGTAGACGTGTATCTTATTGCGGGCTGGAGGTTGCCATGTAATGCGGAAAGGCATGAAGAAAATTCCAGTGGTTGAAAGGGATCTTGGGTAAAAATACCAGTTGTTTTACCTACTTCTGGAGGAAGAGGTGAAAGACATCTTGGGAGTCTCATCTCACAGAAATCTTCCCAGTTATCAGAATCAATAGCTTTTGACGCCTGATCTGTTACATGAAGCATCTCTGGACACTGTTTATCTAGTGATGCGGGTTCATCCTCTGCTGCATTACTTATATCATTTCTTGAGATGCGAGTTTGGGCAGTACAGTTTTCATTAGTGTCACTCACAATCTGCTTTTCTGACTGTGCATAATTATCTGCACCCCAAAATGAGTTATTTAAAACAGTCTTCAACTCAACTATGTCTTGATGTTCAAGATCTTCGATATCAAAAGTAAGCTTGGATGGCAGGATGTCTTTCATGGGGCATGGGGGAGTAAATGATGAATCAGTATTTCTCTTTTGTGTAATGCATGGAGAGGTCCAGGAAAATAATGTTTGATCACTTGCCACTGATGACACATTCTTTAGATTCCATTTTCTGCAGTTCGATTGGTCCTCAGACCCTACAACAGGAAGCATAGTCATAGTTGAGCGTTAAGACAGGCATATTAGGTCTCAAGACAAAATAATAATCTCACACACCAATAGCAGTGTTACTGTTAGTGTGAATAGAATCTACACCTGGATGAATGTAAACAGTATGACCACAATTATGTGGACACCTGACTGTCAAACAGAGCCCTGATCTCCACCTTTGCGATGAATTGGAATGCTGGCTGCACAAAAGGACTTTTCACACAACATCAGTGCCTGATATCACTAATACTTTTCTGGCCTTACCAGAGGAGTGGAGATGAATTATAATAATGTATGGAGAATAGAATGGGATTTCTATCAAGCTTACATGGTCTTGTGTTCACTACCTTTTAGCCATAAATGTATTATTTACATAAATGTTGTTGATTCTTAACTTTATTGCAGTATTTCTGTACTGGTCAGTTTATTGGAGATTCCTACTATGACAGGACCCTTAACGGGTTGACCACTACAGGACAGATACACCACGATCAGGCATAACATTATGACCATCTGTCTAATATTGTGTTAGTGCCCTGTTTGCTGCCAAAACAGTCATGAGCCGTCGAGCATGAACAGCATTAACTTCTTTAGCAGTTTGAGCTACAGGAGCACGTCTGTTGGATTGGACCACACGGACCAGCCTTCACTCCCCAGGTGCATCAATGAGCTTTGGCTGCCCATGAACCTCGGCTGCCTTTTCACCACTGTTCTTGGAGCACTTTTAAAAGATACTGACCACGGCAGACCAGGAACATCCCACAAGAGCTGCAGTTTTGGAGATGCTCTGACCCAGTCGTCTAGCCATCACAATCTGGCCCTCGTCAAAATCTCTCAAATCCTTACGTTTGCCCATTTTTCCTGCTTCTAACACGTCAACTTTAAGGAGAAAATGTTCACTTGCTGCCTAATGTATCACTCCCACTAACAGGTGCCATGATGAAGAGATAATCAGTGTTATTCACTTTAATGTCAGAATGTTATAATGTTATGCCTGATCGGTGTGCTTTCAGGGACTGCGTACACTATAGCAGGTGTTCCTAATATATTGGTAGTGTCTACCATTATTCCACAGACGCATAATTTATATTCACCACTACACATTTTTCATCCTTGTGTTTTCTTTTTTCTAATGGGTTTCAAAATTAAATGAACCATTTTCAAATTATGCCGTGTTTTTACCTGTTTCTCTTTGTTCAGATGTGCTTGATGTCTCAAATGCCCCAATTCCTAGATTATGGTCAAGCAAACAAATGTATGAATCTGATGAATTAGATAGAGCTGCACTCTTCTCCAGATTTTGATCCAGATGCTCATGTGTGCTGCTGTTTCCCTTCACTGTGACCGAAGGCAAGATGTTTAAACCCACTGTGACCATCTCTAATAGCTTTGCGGCATGTTTGTCTGACTCTTCCTGCTGGGACAAAACCGGTAATAGAGCATTGTGACAATAGAGCTCAGAAGATGTTCTGGTTGGTGTGGCAGGAAGAGATATGGTCAATTCTGAGGGAGGTGTGAGCGTGACAGTTGCAAGATTTTGACAAGCCAATGAGGGCGAGAGGCTCAGTTGGACTTCCCCAGATCTCTTATGGGTCTGTGTGAGAGCAGCGTCAACAAAGAATCCAGGAAAAACAAGATAAAAACAAATGTTAAGAAAGAGAACTAAATATACAACATGACTGCACAGAAACTCTGGACACAACATTGATCCACACTGTGAGATGGCTGTTACCTCAGCAAGACTGTGCGTCATTGGAGGGTCATCAGATGATCCGCAGGTTTTTGACCCTTCAGCTGTACTCTCCTTTTGGACGCTCACAGTTTCCCACAATGCCCCACTGCTCTGCCTTTTCAGTTTTATCTTTAACGAAATCTGTGTGTCTTTCTGTTAAACAAACACAAAGTTAATAAAGAATATTTCCTCCAACATACATTTGCTTGCACCAAAAATCGTGACTGTAGTTTTACTATAGCAAACCCTAAATAGTTCTTAACTCTGATTGGCAATTTGCTTACCTTCTTAAACTTTTTTGCTCTTTTCTTTGCCTTTTGATTTTGCTGACTTTTGGTGTGCACGCTAACCAATGTTTCATTACTGTTCAGTGGAGATTGAGCAGCAAACTCATCTATCCAGGCAAGACCTGCGTCTGGAGAAATGCTGTTAAACTCGCTAGGAACTTCAGTTAATTCACCTGTCAGGCCTATTGGCAGCTTTGACACTGATGCAACACATATGTCTGCAATGTGAGCTTCAGAACTCTCTGTCTGGGTGCTTGAATGAGTAATGGTCTGCTTCTTTGACAGGATCTGTATACTTGCGTCGTTCTTTCTCTCTCCGATTTCTTCAGTCTGCAGTCCAATCTCCCTCCAACTTGCAGTTTTATTCTGATGCCTATTCACCTGCTTTTTTTCCCCATCCATAAAGTTACTGAAACCTAGCCTGTAGGCAATTTCAATCACTTCCTGCTGTTCATCCAAGCTCTCTCCCTCCATCTCACCTGAGTACATGAACCCAACCAGCTTCATCAAAGCATGAGCCCCCACTGCCTCCAGCTGTACTAGTCTACTCTGGCCTATGGGAAGTGAAGATGCATTGGAAAAAGCTCTACAAAAAACTGGGCTGAGTGCAGACAACACACAACTATGAGCAGGAATAGAGACACCTAGGAAAATAAAACAAATATACATTATTAGCAATGCTTCTGTAAACAGACAAGCATGCAGCAAAATCAAGCAATTAGCCACAAGGGGGCATGAGTTACAGTTGTTTTATAATGGGGGAACTGTTCCTAAAAATAAACAAAAGATCTGTGTAAGGCCAGTTAAATTTAAACATGGAATGCCTTTGTAATTAACATAACCCTTCCTCAAAAAGATTTCACACACACACACACAAAAGATCATTCTTCTAGTCAATATCACTATTAGGCATTTCAGAAATTGTGTATAATTCTGTCAATGTCTTAAATTCTTTTGGTTGTTCAGACCTCAGATTTAAAAACAAAGCTAGTAGTTTAAGCACAAACTGAGAATCTAAGCATCAGTGTCTTTTAAGAAATAATCTATATTCCTATTTTAAAGACCCTATGCAGTGTTTTCAGCCCAGATCTGTCATTATGCCAAATTTGTATGTGGCCTGTAATAATATCCAGAGCATGTTTTAATCGTTTTTAAAGAGAGAATAATATATTGTACATAGGAAAGAAAAAAAAAATCCAAAATACACCAAAATGTAAAGACAGGTTTTTGGTCACCAGCAAAAATAATGAAAAGAGAATGAACAAATTCTAGGATGCACAGAAACAATCTTACATGGATTGACATGAAATTATCCAACAGGTTCAACCAATTTTTTTTCATTATTAAAGAAATATAATTTTTATAAATCTAAAACACAGTTTTTCAAGGATCTACCATTCGTAAAATAATCTTTGTGTAAAACCTACATGATCATGAACTAAATGAATTGAAATATTATTTCCATTATTTCTATTTGCCATCCATATAATTCAATTAAATTTATTTAAATGTTTCATTATTTTATGAAATCACAGACATAGTAAACAAAAATATGCTTTGTGTTTTTTTGGAAGGCTGACTGCTTCAGATGTTTTTATGATTAAGTTTCCTTCTTTCTCACCCTGTGTTTGCAGAAGTATATCACAGTGAACGCTGCACTGCTGTTGTTTCTGCAGTTCATAAAGGAGACGTGGGGCAAAACCAGGCAGCTTGTACCTCCACATTCTAAGAACTAGAAGACAAAAAAAAAAGACAAATGACAAAACATGCATGACCAGGCATCACATTTAATTACTTCAGCTTTCGATGCAATGCATCATCTGTACAAGTTGGTTTACCTGTTCTACAATATCTAATAAAAGATTAATGCAATAAGAGTTGCTAGAACATGTCATAGTTAAATAAAACATTACATCAAGGAATATATCTATGTACCTGAAGTCATTAAGGCTGTTAGTAATGCCAAGTCCAGAACATCAAAATAAACCTTTTCATTTACTTGTGAATTGTAAAATCTCAGAAAACTAACCTAAACTTGTTTGCTGCTTTCTTTCAAAATTAAAGCAGCCATTGGACCATATGAACCTGTAGCATAAAGGCATCTTAAAAAGCAGAAGACACATAAACAGGAAGTAAAACAAGTTCTTACTAATCCTGGGATTAAAGCACTAACCTAGCAATAATGCTGATTGTATAGTATTATGGATTATCACTGTTAAAGGTAAAGAGGAACAAAGATAGTCTTGATGTTCCTACTGATTTTCTTCTTGTTTGGGCGAAAACTATTATTAAAAAAAAAAGAAAAAAAAGTAAAAACTAAAAAAATTAAGTATGAATACATTTGTAACTGAAATCAAAATGTGGCTGATTGTAATTATTAAAAGTGAATCTAGAATTAATGTAAAACCCAAACAGGGTAAATAATGACATTTAATAATGTAATTAAATAATGACAAAAAAAAGTAGGATACATCTGGATAAAAGTGTCTTAATTATTTATAGAATAAATATATAAATTAGCTGTTCACAGTTCATTAAGATTGTTATATGGATCCTGAACATAGTGCAGTCAGTGTTTGATTCACCTGGATTGTTTTGTTTCCTGTCTTCATTCAGACAAATGTGACTGGTTCATTTTACTGCTCGGTAATAGAATATCAATCCTTTAGTATATCAGCAATTAATTCTGTGACATTACCCTTTATTTCTTCCCCTTTTGTTGTTGTTTTAGCTGGTCATTTCACACCCATTCGAGCTCTGCTATAAAACACACACTGACGTCATCAGCGCCATTGTTGGCTAAGTGCGAATAAGCATACTAGCTTACTACATAGTACACATTACATTCTTCTACCTGTAGTAAATATACAGAGGTGGCACAAGTGCACACATTCTTCACTTAAGTCGAAGTAAAGATTCTCATATTTTAAAATACTCTGGTAAAAGTATATACTTTTTTTTTAACTCAAGTTAAAATAAAGACGTACTTAAGTAAAAAATTGGCATTACTACTAAGTGTTTTAGTGTCACGCTGGTAACTGGACCTCATCATATTAATATTAGAGCTGTCAGTCGATTAAAATATTTAATCGCGATTAACTGTGTGATGGCCATTAGTTAACTCACGATTAATCGCATTTTTCCCTTTTTTTAAAAAAATTAATACTTTTCATTATTTTTGAAAACGCTAATCAACATGGGCATTAACAAATATGAATGCTTTATGCAAATGCATGTTTATTATAAGTTAAAACCATATTCAGCATAGAGCATGAAGACAAAATATTCTTGTAAATGTTTTGTTTTTAATGAAGTAAATCATCAGGACACCAAGCGGAACATTTGTTTCCACACGGACGGTTAATGAGGTGATACCAGAGAAACACTACCTCTTCTAACTTTCATACGGATTACAGAATCAGATAATATGAATAAGTTTATTTAAAAGTAGACATTTCCAGCTTCCTATTAATATATTTATTATGTATTTGAGGTGACTGACATTCAGGTTGTTTTATTTATGTTTCTGTGAAGAGAGATGACAAAGACGGCAGAGAGCGCCCCCTGTCGGTTTTCTCTGTTTTACAAAAACTGCGTTTTAATGTTAATTATGAGTGTATAAAGAAGATCGTTTATATATTCAAATAGTGTATTGCATTAATCTGCACGATAAAATTTTTATTTAATTTCGTTTTGGCGTTATAAGGGAAAAAATGCCACAAAACGGGCCGGTGCGTTTGTCGACCCCAGCGGGTTAATTTTGTGCATCATGGAAGATTTTGGTGCTGATATGAGGCACATCAATAAAAACAAATGTTTACTGATTATAAAAACTTCCTGGTGGAGTTTATTCATTTGTTCATATTTGAGTAAAGAAAGAACGTCGTAAATAAACGTGTTGCATTGAAGGTTTTAATTAAGCCTCTTTTATATTTCCTTATAAAAACGAGAAAAAAAAAATAGACATTTTCCAAATATATTAAAACTAAAGTAACGAGTCTGTTTTGAAAATGTAAGAAGTAGAAAGTACAGATATTTGTGTAAAAATGCAATGAAAGTAAAACATAAAACAAAATTAATTGTGAAGTACTGATACCAGAAAAATTATTATTAATTATTTGTACTTAGTTACTTCCCAACTCTGAATATACAGCCTACTAGCTAGCATCATCCGATACTTAATATACAGCATCCTAGCTTACTACATAGTACACACCCAGTACCAATAATAAATATGCAACATATAAGCTTACTATATAGTAGGCATCAACTAGGCCACCTATAATAAATATGCAGCATACTCGCATACTACATAGTACGCATCAACTGACACCTATAATAAATATACAGTACAGTAGCTTACTACATAGTATGCATTAACCAAACACCTATTAAATATATAAAGCATACTCATCACATACCACGTTATACTCCGCTATCTATAGAAAACAGACAGCATACTAGCTTACTTCATAGTACACTCCGAAATCCTCCATCTATACGAACTATACAGCACACTAGCTTACTACACAGTACGCATCATACTCCGCCACCTCTGGCAATTACACAACATACATGCTGACCGCAAAACACTACAGCTTTATATGTAAATAACCACACGTGTGTGTAAGTGTCCATGTTTGCTGTGTAAGTGGGTTCAATGAGAACACATTCCAGCCATATAATTTATTGCTTTTTATTTTTAATATTTCAATTATATCTTACCTTTGTATTTTAAATAACTTGAACGTCCTTTTCATCTTGTTCCATCTGATGCATTTGATGAACCAAGAGATTCCCTTATATAATTAATATGATCTGAGTTTTACAGCTTCACGCAAGACTTTCTAATCCTCAGGATGATAAAAACAACCACCAAAAAGAAAAAAAAAAACCCAATTTATTCCAGGATCACTGAAGGTTTTCTCCACTTTTGGTCAGCTCTCATACAAAGGACTGGAAGTAATCCAGCAGACACCTTGCAAGCATATACCTGCTTTGGCCAGTCACATCCTTGTCTCCTTAACTAGCAGATCAGTGTAGGAGCAAATGAAAGAAAAAATAAATAAACAAAGAAAGATACATGGTAAAATGAAGACCGTCATTAAAGTGGCTATATGTGGACCCTTGAGCTTGACCCGAACCCTCTTTGTGCATCAGAGGAACGTCACATCTGGCACTCTATGGTCCAAAACTCAACCTGGCATGCAAGGAAAGATTTCACTGTACTGTATTATACATGATACATGCTCACAAAGGAAATTGTAATTAACATTTGTTAGGTGAAACCTTAATATTCAAAAGTCCACAAATAATCCCATTGAAAATGGTCAATATTTGTAAATCCTCATGCAGTTTTTAGGTGTCCTATAATAGACTGATGTCTATTCCAGTCTATTCCTGCTGTACACCCAGTGCTCAGAGGGTTACACTGTGGCTGCAACATGACCTGGTCCAGGATAAGCAATTTATTTATTAAAAGGAAAAATGATTGTAACTATTGGAAAATATTAGGTTGAGATTTTTTTGTTATTTAAATTAAAAACACCACCAAATAGCTCCAAACATTTTTCAGTATTTTTCATCAATATCTCTGAACACAAAGTCCACGCATTGGAAAAAAAAAAAAAAATCATTATTTTATTAAAAACGGTATTGCTACGTTACACATTTAATTCATGAAACAAAAGGTGCGATATTTAAGAGCCAAGGCAGATAGATGAAATTAAGAGAAATGATCTGATTTTGTTGCATATAAAGTGTAGCACAACCGACAATACACGACACGAACGATTTTTTCCTCGTTTTGTTTTTAATTAATGTATAAACCGTAAATGCATTTAATTAAAAATAAAACTGATTGCATATGCATTCACCCACAACCCCAGAAAAAAAAAGTATCCCAATCATAAAATATATATATATATATATAAAAAAAAAAAAAAAAAAAAAAAGGCAAAGTCACAGAAACTGAGAAGAAACAAATAATTAAAATTAATATTCTCTGGTGTATATATAGTTAACTGTGCTTTTTTTGTTCGTCTAAATATCAAGCTAGAATCAAAAACTGAGCTCTCACCTCAATTTTGCCTGTAATAGATGCAACTGTGCCAAGATTTTAGACAGTCTGACTTCTCAGAATCACAACCTTCCACCAGTTCATGGTCTGCTTATGGACACCTGTTTAGAAGCTATGCTTTTATTTAATCATTCATATAACTATACTGAACTGTAGTGTACCACATAATGTGAAAGGGTGACTTGTTTGGAAAACTGGTTTAAAAATAAGTTTGGGAAAAATCCCATTAAAGGGAAGAGGGTTAAAAAAAAAAAAAAAAAAAAAAAAAAAAAAGTAAAAAAAACGACTCCTAGTGCTAAAGTATCCATTTAGCAAATATCTACATCAGACACTGTGCATATCGAATACGCAGTCTATAGAAGGAGCACTTTGCTCATCATGTAAAGCCAACGCACCCTCAATGGTCCATCATTCACTCCAAATACAACACAGGCACTGGAGGCCATTTTCCTTACACACACACACACACAAACACACTTCTTAAAGCCATACTCAGACACACACACACACACACACACGCCCCATGGGCTCATCAACGAGTGAGGCACTCCGATTAAGAACGGTGGATTTGTTATATGCCATCATATTTACACATCTGTCTATAATTTGAGAAAAAGCAGAAAGCAAGTACTGGGCTGCAGAGTTTAGTTTTTTGATCTGCTTTTCTTATTCATGCTGCTTTTTTTTTTCCAGAGGGGCTCAACATTAATCCAGAGTGCTCCAGCTCTGAATTCAGGACCAGCTCTGCAGTTAACCCTGCCAAAGCTAAAGTCAGGAACAAAGTAGTCTTGTCCCAAATAACCCACCTTGACATCATCTGAGCTACATTTAAATAAAAAAAAAAATGCCTTTCTATTGTCCTCTTTATGGATGCTCAATTTAGACAACCAAAACTGGAACACAGGTATCTCTTCCTACAAGCATTATCCCTCAACCTTCTTCTTCCTACACCTAACACCTACTCACACCTCTATATAAGCATCCTTAGAGACTTCGAGTTATAATCCCAAATTCTTCTGAGATGATTTAACATACTATATATATATATATATACACACACAAACTTGATTTTTAATTGTAACTCACAAAACAGTGGTGTAATTTGGCATAGATGTTCATCAGCACAGAAAAATTGAAACAAATGCAGACCAATCTTACTGCTACATAACCTCCCAAAGAAAAAGAACGTAAGTTTTTACAAGTTCATTAGTGTTCAAGACATTAAGGGGAAATACGATGACATCATAAACTTAGTGGTAGAAAGAACATTTGTATAGCGGCATGTTGAGTGTCAGTAAATAAAACTAATCGTCAGTGTAGCAGGAGGACGTTAACTAGATCATAAGGTAGAAATAAGTGGAGTGAGTTCACCCTTTTTAGGGCATAATGCACAGTATGTAGTGTTAAAGAATAAAATAAGGTGTGAACTTTATATTAAAAAAAACAAACAAAAAAAACCATTTAATTTCTGTAGTGTATCAGTCTCTTGTGTTTCTTAGTATTAAAAATGAGTGGCATGGATTTAAAGTACCAAAATAAAAATAAAAATGACTACATAGTCTTTGCCTAATAGTGGCACTCAGTCATTTCTATCTTAGGAGACAGACCAGAATGTGAGAGAAAGGAAGAATGGATAATGTTGGAGGAAGAGATTCTTTGCGTCATTGATTAGTGGCTGTGGTCCCTTCGTGATGAGGTTCAGCAGGGACAGTAGGCAGGAACAGGGTGCTCACCACGAGTTATGCACACTATCAGTTTTTCTGTGGACAAAAACAGTTGGCAAAAGCAAAAACTTTAATTTAAGTAGGTGGTTTAAAACAAAAGAAAAATTGAAACCTCATTACTATTAAAGATGTATTTTAAGTTAAATTACAACCACAAGTGTAAACATATGGCAAATACTAAATATACTAAACCCAATATTCTAACCAGTACAAACATCGTAGCAACAAAGTAAAACAAATATTATAAAAAAAAAAAAAAAAAAAAAAAAAAATTATATTGAACAACCGGTCTTTAAATTAACATTTAGGACAAAGTTAATTTCTTCTTCTTCAAAAAAAAAAATAATAATAAAATAAAGAATTACTTGTCAATCCCTTTAAGGCACAAATAAAAAAATTCTCAATAAGTTTATTACTTATGATGGGCATTTTGTGCATGTGCCATCATATGCACAAACCCATTCAACACAGACAGGTCCACAAACACTGGGGGAAGGTGGTAACTACACAATTCATGTGACCAAATAGGGTACATGAACACCACATGTACACAAACTACATAAAAATAAGAATCATCACTACAGGAACAGCAAATCTTATATCAGAACCAAAAAGGTTGGAACTGTGGTTTTCAAACCAGTCCTCTGAGCCTTTTTAGGCAGTCCAGATTTGTTTTCTTTGCTTCACCCATTTTCTCAAAACACAAAGCAAAAATTAGAGTGTCTGAACGCCCTTAATACTGGTTTGAGAACTAGTGGGTTAGAGAGGCTAAAAGTTAAGACCTTGCACACATTCACTGAGAGCCCATGCAGTGAAGGAAGGAGGCAGTGGACACACATACCATGCTCGCTCATGCACTGAGTGGGGTGAGGGGGGGGAGTGGCCTAACCGTCGTAAGAGTCCAACAAGGGCATGGAGCCCCGTCTCTCCCCATACATCCCTCCCTGAGTGAGCACGCCAGAGAGGAGGACACGTGTTCACAGTTGGTGTAAAGAAGGTCATCATAGACAAATAATATGTGAGAAAGAAAAAGGAGAGAAAGGGAAAAAGGGTTAGAGAGTAAGACTGTGCACAGGCACCATTGTCATTAGTGGTTATAGTAGAGTTAGAGAAAAGTAACAAGCATAAGCAGTGTGACATTTTGTCTGTCAGGGTTTCCCATTTAAGAATGTGTTAGGGGTGTTAAATGCGAATGTGTGAACACTCGAAAATGTATTTTAATTAAACAGCAGTCAGACTAAATGCAAATAAGGAGTAACTGATAACAGCCCAATGACTGGAAAAGGAAAAGATGAGAGTTCAAGATAAGCATCGATTTCGCATATAGGTCATTTCAGGTCATATAAAATGGACGACCTGCTATGTATTAAGTGGAAGTTAGGCCTGCTGTAGCCTAATAATAGACACCACTTATGATATGAGGAAAAGTAGTTAACATTACTATTCATCCAAATTCACAGTGCCATAGCCTGCAATAACCTGGGACTTTAGACAAACTTGTTTAAAAATAAATAAATAAAGAATGTGTTTGTGTGTAATGTAATTATATCTCTATCTCTCTCTGCAAAATAATTTTGTTGATTATTTACCTGAATATCATTTTCTGCAGGTTCTAGGGTGTCATCCAAAGTGTTCCTTCGTCCTCTCTGGTCCAGTGTAGCATAGGCGTCTGGCACAAAAAGGCGAGAATGAGTGACATTGCAATTTCACACTAAACATTTAATATACCCCTGCGAGTTAAAACAAGATGCATAAATGTGAGGCAATTACCTGGTCCCAAATCATTCATTGGAATCATGTTTCTGTCTCTGTCTTGCTTTCCTCCTGAGAGTGTTTATTTAAAAAAAAAAATAATTTATCTGCTGGTTAAAAATTATATCCAGACACAAATATGCAATATTTTTTAAAAGTCATAAAGGTAACTAAAGTAAAAGAAGTGTTACCTCTGTCGATGAGTGGCAGGGTGCTGCTGTCCTCATAGCCACCATTGGTGCGGGTGTTGCTAGGGGGGTTCATGTTGACCACAAAGTCGGATTTTTTCCAGCCATCTTTTTCCAGTGTACGCCGCAGCTCCTTAAATCCCCACACAATCTGCAGCACCAGGCCAGCACCACGTACTTCCCTATCAGAACGGTTACTGTGGGAGAGGAACAATGACACAAAGGTATTCATTATCCCCACGCTGAGAAATCTTTTCCTATCCAGTGTTAGTGTTTGAACATTAACACGAGGCGATAAACACAATGAGAGTCCAAAACAGAGTGATGGACAATAACTGACCCATCCTTGTTGATTAGCACCAGTCTCTCAATGCCCTGTGAGCTGCGCAGGATCTTGGCTGCATCCACGCTGGAACCAACCACCTCTGCCAGAGTGCTGAGCACCGAAACCACAGTCTCTTCGGAGAGGTTACGTACAGGCTGGCTTTGCCCACCGCCTGGCAAATTTACCACCAGGTTAGGTATAGCATGCTTTCCTGCACAGGCACATAAGAGAGAAAGGGTTCATTTCATACACATCAATTAATCCATCTGAATCAATAAGAAATTAATACAGCAATTTATATTATGGTGAAAAGTAAACATGAAATCACTGCAATTACATAAAGCCTCAGGCAGCCTGCATGCAATGGCCTGCCAATGAAAAAAAATGTTCATCTAAAATAAATAAATAAATGTGTGTGTGTAATATATATATATATTATATATATATATATTATATATATATATATATATATATATATATATATATAACACACACACACACACACACACACACACACACACACACACACACACACACACACACACACACACACACACACACACACACACACACACACACACACACACAAAATGTTCTACAAGATTTTGCAATCAACACTTTGCACACACTAACCAAGAAGGTCCCGGTTGCGAGCGTCAATAGCCAGGTTTCGCAGGGCTCCAGACATGGCTCGGACTACACGGTCGTTCCCATGACTCAACAGTTCAGTCATCATGGGCAAAGCTTTCTCCTGTCTGGCCACTGCCCTAATATAACGTCCATACTGTAATTAATAAATAGATAGATAAATAGATAAATAGAGAGAGAGAGAGAGAGAGAGAGAGAGAGAGAGAGAGAGAGAGAGAGAGAGAGAGAGAGAGAGAGAGAGAGAGTAAATTGAGCAAATATGGCAAAACTAAACAGTAGTGACTATAATTAAAGCAGCTCATGGCAGTTGTGTGGCGGTCAGCAGCATATACTTACGGTCCAGCGGCCTGCACAAAGATTTTGGAGGGCTCCTGCAGAAGCCTCTAGAACAGATGGATTCTTGCTCTCCTTCAGCAGTGATGTGTACACTCGCACCACCTCTGGCTGGAAAAGCAGTTCATAACCTACAATAGAGAATAAAAATATTTAGTCCATTTTGACACGGCAATATCTAAATAATTACTGATCTTTTTATTACAAATTAGTTAATTAGCAGCTAAATAAATAAAACAAGCAATTGTTGAAACAATGTCATCCTTTAATTTACAGGCATGAACAGAAATAATGTTGCAAGTCAAACGGTTTAATGGCTTTAAACTGTATAAAGGAAGAACCAGAAGTAGACATAAGTTAAAGGACAAAAATTAACAATGAATCTCTGCTCCCTCCCCAAAGAGAACCTGCATTTCTGCAGCATTTGCCAGTTTAAAAAAATACCGAAGGATTCAACCAATGGTGATTGTAATTATTTCTCTAAAAGTGTGTATTGTAAAGTATCCTCAAATAATGTCTCACCACTAAGACCTAATGGCTAGGATTGGTTTTGATTTCATTTTCAATCCTATAACTATTCAAATTGATGTTTGTTTGTTTTTTGTAAAACCAAATGAACATAGCACCTCAGGCAAGTTTTCATACTTAATCTGAGCTCCAAAACAGAAAAAATATTTGCAAGCATGCAACAGCTAATGCAAACGATACCTCTGGCTGCTGTGGTCCTCTTTGGAATGTCAATTGTGTCATTGTTTCCATCATCATCTTTCCTCCCTAGAAACAGCAAAACAGGTTAATGCGCTATCTATACATAAAAATCATTAAACAAATAGCCCTGAGCCCAAACAGTCTCAAACAAGGTCTAACAATGCTATTAAGTTAGACCTTGGGGGGGTTTGGAATGAATAAATAAATAAATAAATAAATAAAAGAAATAGCACTGTGAAACAAAAAAGTTGAGCCTATGTGTGATATGCATGTGAGAGGTCAGGCTAAATATTACAATGTTGGCATAATAATTATAAAAGCCATGACATTAATGGTAGCCAAGCCCCTAAACTGAATTATAAATGGAAGCCAAGAAAGCCCACATTCATTGTGTAAAAGATGATGAAAGTCTTCATTTTACACTTGATCATTAAGAAAGATCTTGACCATACCAGAAGGAGAAAGGACAATAGTGAGTTAAAATGATTTGGTGTATACCAGTGATCTCTGAAAAGCAAAGCTCAGCTCACAAAAGAAGGGGCTTACCTTTGGAAAACCACTCGTCTGTAATGGCAGGAGACAGAATAAGCAGTCGAGAAGAGAGAAAACAAACACAGCACAAGAAAAGAAAGACAGTGAGAGAGATTCTAAGTAATAGAAAGCAGAGCAACAGTGCCCCAGCCACCAAAAGCAGCCTTAAAGCAACAGGGTTGCACAAGAATCAAAACAGAAACAAATGCAAAAAGATTCTCATGCAATGAAATTTTTAATGTTGCATTGCATACTTGCATTTAATCACTATTTATATGTACTTTTCAATGTCAAAACTGGCTCTAAAATGTCTTTATATGTGCTCTAAAATCTTGTCATTAGTCACACCTTTGCCCTTGCGAGAGCTGAAGCAGCCACCTTTCTGATTGGCTGGGGCAGGGCCTTGATTGACAGGTACAGTCTCCTGGTAGCGCTCGCATCCCGGCACTTCTCGATGCACCTGATAAGATAGGTTCCTCAAAAGACAAACACTGTTCTCCACCAACTACAGCAAAAGAGAGAAGGGAATGGGTTTTAAATTACCAATGAACTCATAAAAAACGTTGGGGAAATTTTTTTATATTTTTTTTAAAAATACATTAACATTTACACTGATATTACCTTGCTGTCCATATCTTTATAGTTAATCTGGGATTGGACAATATACATGAGTGAGTCAACCAAACCAGAACATTCTCTTAATTTCCTCCTGGCCTCACTCCTTTCTGAGCTCACATTCCTGTGGGAAGCAGATTATAGCATATGAAAAAAAAAAAGAGGTGGCAGAAGCACTTCTCTAACAGCTCGGACCTGCAAAGCTAAATACTAAAAGTTTAGCAATAGTTTAAAAAGATTCATGACACCAGGCAGGTTGCATCTAAAGCAAAAAAATTATAAAATTTAAATATTTTATTACTATTTTAAAATGTATAATACATCCTAATTGGGACAAATAACCAATATATCAAGTAAAAAAATTAACCCTTTCAACCCTGCCAAACGATGTTACAGGTAACATCGTTTGGCAGGGTTGAAAGGGTTAATTTTTTTACAACAAGGTAATTTTTTTAAAACAAGGTAATGTTTTAAAATGGCTCCCTAAAAAAACTGCCAAACCAGAGTCAAAGGAGTGACTTGACCAGACGGAAACGCAAGGAGCACGACACGTTCAGCTCTGCAGAGATGTAATCAGTGAAAAATATTTCTCACATTGCTTTCTAAAGACAAGCAAGAGGAATAGAGAAAAGAGAAAGAAAAACTCAATAGAAATAGGTGGATTTAAAGATCGAGTTTCACTCTTTTGTCCCAACACTCTTACTCCAAAAGAGTGCTTCTAAAACAAACAATTAAGGAGCTTGCATAATACAAAAAGCATTTCCTATTTAACTTCCCCTATTTCTTGCTCACAGGAACGAAACTTCCTGTCATGCACGTGCGTCTTGGATCAACATTTCTATCGTATATAAAAAAATAATAAAAGAAAAAGCCCTCAGACCAGTACAGGTGAAAATATATGGGGGAAAAAATGTATATCTATCTATCTATCTATCTATATATACACACACACACACACACACACACACACACACACACACACACACACACACACACACACAGTGTTGGGCAATAACGCATTACCGGTAACGCGTTACTTTTTACAGTAACTAATACTGTAACGTGTTACTTTTTTTCATCCACCATTTTTTTAATAGTGGACGAAGCACTGTAAACACGAAGAAGACGCACTGTGATCGTGTCTCCGTATATTCAGGTCTGTGTGGCAGTAATGGCGAGGCGAGAGCAAGACGAGTTTCTCAAAGTGGAAATATGCTCATTATTTCACTTTGAGAAACTCGTCGTGTCTTTCTGGTTCGAAGCTCGTATCTACTGCGATAAACAGCAACTCCAATCTGTTGAAGCTGCTCCAGGACCTCCTTGCCTGAGGAGCTAGTAGCTAGAAGCTAACCCGGTGTTCTGTTCTACATTGTTGATAGTTTTCATACTTCAGCTGTGAAAGGAACATTTTTAAGAGCTCAACACAACAGCAGAAGCCACTTTAGTTTTTGATTGTGAATATATTATTCAGCTTTTGTTATTTATTTCAGAAATCCTTGTGATATATTCAGTTTGTTCTGGTCTGACTTTAATAAAATAGTGTTTAAAAATGACTGTCAGTTTTGTGTTTGTATCGATCATAACGCATAAAAGGGCATTCATGGGAACATTAAAGAAGGTTCTTTAAAAAAGTAACTAAAAAGTAACTTTTAACAGTAACGCGTTACTTTTTAGTGTAAGTAATCAACAAACGGAGTTACTTTTTGAATGAAGTAATGAGTAACTGTAACTAGTTACTATTTTTTAGTAACGAGCACAACACTGTGTGTGTGTGTATATATATATATATATATATATATATATATATATATTTTTTTTTTTTTTTTTTTTTTTTGTAACCTAAGCTGGACTGAGGGCATTTGGTTTTATCTATATATAACCCCCCTCCCCCACTCTGCCCAATCTCTCTGGTTTTTAGTACCTCAGGCATCCAGCAGTGTTGGTGAGAGCAGTCTCCCATTCAAGGTGGCGGGGCTTACAGCTTTCCTCTCCTCCATCATTCCCTCTCTCCCAGCCAGAGTGTGGCACCATCACTTCATCAGAAAGCGCATGAAGTGCATGGTCCACAATCTCCATCTTCACAGAGTCATGAGATGACAGGTTCCACAGAGTTCCTGATGAAAGAACAGTGACCAGTCACTACAACTGCAACTTTTTACAAAATTTTAACTAAGGATACCACCATCATCAAAAGGGTCCACCAAACATCTACCTGTAATTGTATCAGTTAGATCTTGATCTCTGGTCTTCCTCAGCAGGCGTACCAGAGCTGGGATTCCATCACAGTTCTTGATGGCAATTTTGTTGTCAGGGTCTCGTCCATACGAGATATTCTTCAGAGCTCCACACGCAGAGTGATGCACTTCCTTTTTTGGGTTGTCCAACATGGACACCAGAGCGGGAATGCCCTTCAAGCGCCTTACTTCTGATTTGACCTGCACAATAAGAGAATATAAATACAAAAAAGAAAATTTTATTTAACTATTAATATCCTGCATTTACAGATGATTGTAATACAGATTTTTAATAGCTCTGAGTTGATATATTTATATCAGACTAGTTTAGAACTGGAAAAAATTAGAGCCATTTTATATAGTCAGCTACAACCAGAGAAACAGTAAAGCTGGACAGTGCTACCAAAGGATTAATATATGGAACAAGCATGTAAAAAGGCACCCCGTTTCCAATCTTCTAGTTGTAGAGGTTGTTTTTGTTATCGGAAAAAAAAAAAACGTTTTTTATAAACAAAAGTTTCGAGTAAATACAATAATACAAAAAACAACACACATTACACCATGTTACTAATACTTGACAAACTGGTCTAATGCTATTGCATATCAGTGGGTGTGGACATGTGTACCTTATCATTCTTAAATGTGAGATGTTGAAGATAAGCAGCAGCATTGCTCTTGACTGGGTCTAGACGATAATTAAGCATAGCGATGACTTCAGGCAGCTCGGGCTGCCTCCATGTTGTAGGGACAGGACCTTTACGCAGAGTGCTGTCCAGTGACGCCATGCTTCCCCTTTCTCCCTGAGCCAAAGGAGCTCCGCCTCCCCAATAATACACATCGCCTGCTCCACTCATATCCCCATCCAGAGTACCCTCATATGAGCTACGCACACAAAAGCAAAAAAGAATTACAACAAAAATCAATCACAGCAGTATTATCTATACTACCAAACATTCATGAACAAATGCATCTGCTTGCACTAACCCAGTCCGGCGTGGAAGTGGAGGATTATGTCCTAGTCGGGGCATGGTGCTGTAGTGCATAGCAGGCCCCATACCATAATCAGGCTCATCGTATCCCAGACTTCTCTGGTCATCCTCCAGACCATAGGGCTCTGGAACGAATCGCTGCATGCCAGAGATCTCCATGGCACTGCCCATGCGACCTACCTGTGGCTGGGCAGCATAAGGGTCCAGCTGAGGCCTGCTGTGAACACGATAGCCTGCGTCCAATGTCCGATAGCCATCCACGGGTCTGGAAAAATATTCAGAAATTACTTGTGGCAGAAACAGTTTTTTAAAAAAGCGAGTTTTAGTTAAATTGTTATTTTTAAAAGACAACCGCTTTTGGTTTCCACCAATACATCACTGACTATTAGAAGCCTTTTAGTTTAACATTAAAAAACACAAGCTTTTTTGGTTTACCTGAAGGTTGTGATGAAATCATGATGCACACAAACCTGTAGCGATCATCCATTCGGGCCCCTCGGTTCAGGCTGGCATAGGTTTCGGAGGGTGGGCCAGGGCGGTAGTCATCGTACCCCCCTGGTGGCCCATAGTGGTAATTTCGAGGGACTGTAGCTGTTGGGTAATCCATGTGACCCGGCTGCCTGTACACCCGGTCTATTGGTGCATTGTAACCACTCATACCGGTGACAGAACCAGTGCCATCCAGAGAGAGTGTGTCAGAGACTGAGGGGATAACTGTACGAGTGGTTGTGGTCTTTGTCACTTTCTTTACCTGAGAAAAATTACAACACTTATCAAAACTTAGTCAAAATTAAACAATGATAAATACTTTTCATTTTCGGCATAAAGCTTACTGTGGTCTCAGTGCGGCGTGTGGTGCCATCCTCACTAGTTTGAACAGAAATGACTGGTATCGTCTCCTGAGGTTCTTCCTCCACTGTGACCATCTCCTCAACAAGGTGACCTGGGTCCAACATCCTGTACTATAAGGGGCCAACAAACAATAGTGAGGAACTGCTACACGCTAAAGAGTGTTTCCCTTTCTTTTTTTTTTTTTTAAACAGCACAAGGCCCCAAAACAGCAAGATGAAGACACACACACTCCCCTACCTGTGTCCCGTTGATGTATCCCTCGTTTATTTTGAGCCGCTCCAACTCTGCATCACCAGGGATACGCCCGTTCTAAAGTTATGAACATGGAGAGGAAGAGAATGCTGAATTTTAAGTTTAAAGGAGACATTTGGGGTTAAGAGACTTCCACGTTCTCTCTCTCTCTCTCACACACACACACACACACACACTAATGGCAGGGACATTACTGTGGCCAGTATTTAGGCCACTGAACTATTTCTAACATTCAGAGCAGCAGCAAGATGTCATTATATCAGCCCTAAATACACAAACATGCTCAAACTCAGAGGGAATCAGCATGCATCTGTGGAAACTCAATGTTTAAAAAAATAAATAAATAAAGGAAACTATTAAATGAACATATGAATAAAAAAAAAAAGAAATCAGAGAAGGACAATGGCTTCTGGAAAATCTTTCATGCAGCAACGCAATGATGTCATGCAACACCACAAAAATGCACAGAGCAAGAGCACACCCATTCCATCCCATAGAGGGAGCCAATGAGCTGAAAACGGGACTAGGTGGGGCCCAGGCTTGTGAGAACCTGTCAGCAGGTAGGCCCTGGGCCTTCTCGGTACTGTTCTTGACTACCCGCACAACTATGTGAACCTTGAAAGATAAGGCTGATAGGTGCATTCCAAAAACCACAGCCCGACACATTTTCCCACTTTAAAGTGTATGTAGAAGAATTGCTCCTGTGGCCATGAGCTATAAACTCAAAGGAAAAAGGAAAAAGACGGTAAAAACTAGAAAAAAGTGTATGTGAGAGATCAGCAGTTATCTGTGCAATATGACAAAGTAGATAAAATCAAAAATAGGACTATAGTCAAAGTGTCATTTTAGGCTGACAGAAAACACAGCAGCGGACAATAACTGTAAAATGCCTGTTCGATGTTGAGTAACTTCCGGTGCAGGTCAAAGCTCTCTGTCTCACTGACTGAACAAGTTTCTTATCTGGTTTCTAACCACAGAGTCATTAGAGCTTTAAAAAAGAAAGAAAGAAAAAAAAAAGGGGGGGGGGGGATGGGCTTCCCATGTTGGCCTCAATACACATTCAGGGATTTTGCCTAAACATGCTGACCCGCTAAACTACAATAATGCTTAGAATGAAAGTGTGGAGACACATTCCCTTACCACAGAGGTGATGACATGCTTCACTTACATCCTATATACCATTGGCTAGTATGCACAACGGTAGAGAGAAATATTTCAAATATGTTAGATACAGGGTCTAGCAATGTTAAAGCGAATTCCACAGCTGCCATTGAACTCTGTATTTAGGCTACACTGCAAAAAACTTTACGCAGAGTTCATCTTTCATATTCTATTGCTTTAGATGTGCAACAAAAGTCAAACCATATATTGAAAAATATCCTATTGCAATAAATTTTAAAACTCACTTCCCATGCCAACGCATTACAGTTTCTCAGCTTCACACATCTTTCTATCTAAAAACATTTCAAAAAGAGTTGTGGTTTAGATCTAGCACCATTACAGCTGCAGCTCCGGTTGCCAATGATGCTTGTTCTCTCACAAATAAACAGTGCGCAGCCATGTTTATTAGTTTATTAAATTCTTTTGAAAATGTGAATCGCTCCCTGCTGTTACAGAAACTTTCATCCTTGGGTTTGGATCAAACGGTGTATAAAAGGTTTTAGAGTTACTAAATGATCACAGTAAGAACGGTGTGTACTTGTGGATGAAGTATAATCAGGTTTTGATGTGAATAAGTGGCATCCAATCGAGGTAGATTTTGGCTTATTGTCCATTGTCCAGTACATCAAACAAAGATCATGTATATCAGCTGTATAAATGTAGTTATTCAAGTGGATGAACTTTAAATCACACTTGGGCTTTTATAACAAACATTTTTCATTTAACACAAGTGCCTCAACTAAGGAAACGATTTATTGAAATATCTAAAAATATGAATATCTACATAGAACGCTGTTATGACAGGAGATAGACAGTATGACTACCCATTACTGACATGTCTGTTGCGCTATTTTTGTACAAGACTGCCAAGGAAAACACCAAAGCATATTTTATTCTGCTTTTCTTTTTGACTGCCCTGTAATTTATTATACAGCCATATTTTCATTCTACCACCATATTACAGTTGGCTGGAGATTGTTTTGAGATGGTATCTTAGATCATACACTAAGGTTTAGCTACAAATTAAATCTTTTTAAATCAATATATTTTTATTTATACTCCTGATAAAAGGTTAAATCAGAAATATAAGCTCTATATATGAAAGAGAGAGGAAAGAAAAAACTTAAAATATTTCGCTATAACATTATCGAGATTGGGGAAGAAGGTAAAAAACATTTCAGGTGTTCACTGTAATCACATAGCAGCTGTTCATAATTATATGAAATAAGATATAAAGCTGAACATCCACAAAGCACAGCTGCAGATTATGGAGGCCAGCAGCATTATAAACCTGTGACCTTTATGAGGTCTTTAGCTTCTTTATATAAAAAGCTATCTAAAATTCAGAACCTAGAACACCCTTTGTCAACATGTGTACAACCAAAAGCTGTGTCGCCTCTAATCAGTGACTGTTTGCTTAAAGGAAAGAATTGTACCACCGCACTGTGACGTCGCAAAAAAATTACATTTTAAACTAGCATATTCGTGCAGATATAACGAATTCCTCAATTAATTCACAAAGAACCAGGGTTGGATCTGGGAAAGTATTTTCGGCAGTGAGTCACTTAAAGTTAGACAAATCGTAAATTTTTCATTCATGTAAGGCATACAAGCATGCAATAAACAGACAACAGGGATGCACAAATTTGACAGGGACCGGCTGCATGCATGATGGTCACATAAAAAAAAAAGCTGAATCCAGATTTATCATCTGAGTTTCTCCAAGATGGAATAGATACAAAATGATGCCTCAAGGAAGAACTGACAGAAGATAGTCATGTGCTTGATTGCAAATGGGATGAGGATGCAAATAAAGACAGCAGAAGGGATGATGTTATTAAAACAAATTAGAAAGTAATGGATGAAGTGAGTCACCATGCGCTGAAAGAGACATGATGCAACTAATAGGACAACACGAGATGGTCACCGGATGCTCACACAAGGCAAACACACACACGAGGAAGAGCACAGGCTTATGAAGATGATGAAAAGGGGTGTGAGATGGAACAATGAATTGTGACCTCTGCAGTCACATGGCTGTCAGGAGGAGGTGTTACCTGCAGCGTGGGGAGAGGGCGGGGCAGGGTGCCGGACGGCCCCACGCTCCTCCTCTCCTCCTCGAGAGCTCGAGTCAGACGCTCAAACTGCATCTCCTGCTCGCGCACGGACGCCAGGAGAGACGCGGCATTCTCACACTGCTCCATACACACTGAGAGAGAAGACAAAGTGTTACACACAGCTGCATACACTGAAAAAGGAGTGTATGGCAAAGGCTCATTCGTTCATGTTTCTTCTCAGCAATCCAAAACACCATTATGCACTCGCCTGAATCAAAGGAACAAATGAAACCATTCCCACGGGATCCTATAGTCAAACCCAATATACGTGCATCTACCACACAGCTTAGTTTCACAGAATCAGTACATTGCAGAGCCACTAGAGCTTCAGCAGCAACTCAGCACTATGTAGGTATGGCCATGCAGGTGTGGCAACTATAAAACAATCAGGTCACAACAAATCTTTTTTGTAGCTATGCAGTGTATATCAATATACAGGTTTGCAAGTATGCAGCTAGGCTTGTGCCATATTGATTTTTGACTGTTTAATTCCCTAAATAATAAATTAATAACTGCGAAAAATTACTCACTCACCCAGAAATGACAGCCTAAAAAGAGACCAGTATATGAGCATTTCTAGCATTTACGATTTAATTAAAATGGGGCACGGTGCAATATAACTGGCTGTGCAATTGGGAACTGTTTGCTGGCAGCAGCAATCATGAGATTTTAGGTGGCTGCACAGTAATGCTCAATAGAGTGTCAAATAAATAAAATACAAATTTAATAGTCCTTTCACACACTTGCTGTCGAATGTTCAAACATCTGAACAAAACTATGTTTGCGGATGAGAACAAATGAATCAAAAATCAAAACAATGCAATCATTTACACCCCCACCAGTACCATCAACATTATTCTTAACCACTAATAAAGGTAGCGACAGGTCAGGATAACTATAGGAATATTAACCAAACCACAAACGGAGCAATTTTATTTCACTAATAAGCCCAAAACCTTTCATTTTCCTTTGTAAAAAACTGCTCTGATAGTGTCGTTTTAAGTGAGAACTCATTCTAGCAGTTACATTTGGGAGCCTCTGCACAAAACGTGTAGAAGTTGTCAGGTCTTCTAATGTTACCAGAGTCAACCTTACTCACTGTCATTATAGTATAATATCATGTAGAGAATTAACCATTTATATTGCACTAGCCCAGTTAACAGCTAAACACTGCCGCTAAATAATACACCTGGATACTGTAGAAGCAACAAAAATCATTTTAACAAAGTTATCTATGGTGTCACATTCATCATGTACATTGATACAAGAAAGAGCAGGACCAGCTGTATTATAACCTGGAGGTTTTTAAAACAAAAATAAAACAACAAAGAATCAAAAACTGTGGAGAAAACCAAGACAGGCAAAACCTTAAAGATAATTCAATTACACCATCATCGAACAAAGGCTCCCACTATGCCCAAGTGACAAGAAACCAAACAGGTTTTTTAAAAGGATGATTAAGATTTGTGCAGGAGAAAGAGACAACAGAGAGCCATCATGTACAGGCAGGCACAATCAGCTCAGACACAACATTCAACCGACCAAGACCTTCTAATATTACTTCTGAACTATAAAGCACAGCTCGGTATTAAACAGGGTTTAGAGTCACTGAACCATAGCAATGGTTAACAACTACAAACTGAAATTAACATTTACTGTCTGTCAAGCACTGCTACATAGACTATTAAAGGGTGTCAGTTTAAACATTGCTGAGTGCTTACATGGAGCATTTTACCCATTAGCTCTGCAGCATTGCTCTCTGAGGGGTGGAATAAACACACACAGCGCACTTTCGCTTTAGCTAAAAAGGACTCTACCATCACCGTGCTCCCTTCGCGTGCTTTCGATTTTGACGTTTGAGTAATTATCTCGTACAAGGAGGCGTATTTTGCGATGTCAAACAAGCATGCTTGACATTTATTGAAAAGAAAGGATTCGCTGTAAAACATCTTTCAGCTATTCCCACATATTTTCCTGCACAGAAGCTATAACCCCCCCCTCCCTTTTACCAACTTCATCAATAATAACTAAGAATGTAGTAAAGTCTAATGAATGAGAGATTTAAAATAAGTGCTGGGCTGTTTTTGACTGAGCTTTGAAAACATGTTAGAATAAATATATTGTGTCTATTGTGAAGTCGTTATGTTTAATTCCTGGTTACAGTGGCTAGATGTTATTGGCTGAAAAGCTAAATAAGAAAGTTAGGCATGTGGTTCCTTATAAAATTGTATTACATCCCCTTATAAAAAAACAAAAAGAGAGCAAAAAGGTACAGACATGACCATTGAGAATGCCAGTTTGGTAATATAATAAATAGTACTACTTGGGTAACTTTTCCATATGAAACACTCCAATTTGCACTTCATTTGGTTATAATTAAAGGATGCAACAAAAATAAGTGCAACTAACGTTTGCCTCATAGAAATGCTACACACAAGTTCATTAATCCAAAACTCTTAGCCGTATGCCATGTCCGTATTAAAATTCAGGGTCTCCAATCTAACATTTGATGTGTAATGGCTCCATATTTAAGCATTCAGAACGTGAAGCTATTTTGTAGAATGCAGACAATTCACTCTTCATATGCAAAAATAAACGACTGTGCTGATCTGCACTTGCTCATTAGCACGAGTTAACAGAGTATGAAGCTGGGTGTGAAAGGCAGGTGAGAAGAATCAATCCTGTGGAGCTCTATTCTGGGCTCAGAGAAGCAACGAGATTTACATCAGGGGAACAAATATGACGAGCACTGGATTTATTTGCGTTAGGAAAACTATTGATTTACCAAGCATAACGGGATATCAGCAATTTAAAATGATTGTGTGAATATAGGCTTGTGCAGCCCCCTCCAAGGAAATTAAAAAGATTTTACATTTGCTGTCATCATATTCAGCTCGGTGTTAAGAAAAAGACCACAAAAAGGATCCATTCTTTACCTGCAGTTTGAATAACAATAAAACAACCCAAATATGAGTGTTTTAGAAACACACTGTTCTATACACAAGAATCTTCCAATTAAACACTAACCATATACAACATACAAAGGAAAATATTTGCTTTATTTTACATCTTGCAACAAATATTCCATCGTTCTAAACGAAATCTAAAATCCACAATCTAAATAGACTATCTTGAACCAGAAACTTACAGTTGCCAGGATGAAAATGAAACCTGAAAACAAACAGTAGCTTCTAAAAATGAGAGCAAGCTTGAAACAGAAGCTTGCCAAGGTCAAAGTTATGGTGCTAAAACAGCACAGCTGCGGTGCCCCCCTGCCACACCTGTGAATGAGTGCGGTTACCCCCCCTACAGCTTAGACCTTTTCTTCACTACAACTACTACAAAAATCAGGGGAGGGGGTTCTATCTGCAGCTGTTCATCTGATGATACAGGGAACAATAGTAAATGTGTGTCCAAGAGTGTGCACTTAGGGTGAGTAGGAGGGGCCGTCCTTGAAAACAGTCACAGCAGTCAGCTTCATCAACTCATGAAACTGTTTTCCACCCTTGTCCCAAAACATCCCTTACACAGAGCAAACACTCTCTTATAGAAAATAAGGCGGGTACGCGCACGCGCTCCCACATTCCGCCTGGTTTTGCGGCATGTCCGATCCTGCCTCTGCCTCTCTAGATTGTTAAATGCCTAAAAAGTCCTCTTCCTTTACAAGTGCACGCCCCTTTTATTCTCTCCATATCCAGTTCCCATGTCTTACCACCACCCCCACCCCACAGTGTCTGATTCAGAATGCAAACCTAATGACTCAGAGGCTCAGTCTGATGAGTGAGCTCCAGCGATACACACCTCTTCCTGTAACAGCACTCTCATACACCTGTGAGCTGAGTTGCTAATAAAACGCACACCTGTGTAATCCGAACCGTGCTTACAGAAGCACGAAATCATATCATCCGACTTAAAATCTGAGCAACAAGCCCGAAGTGGGATTTACTATCAAATCATACCAGCGTTCATCACATACAATCGTTTTAACGGTTTTGAACAATGGATGATTACAAATGGACTTTACAAGTATGAATTTCACCTGGGTTTAAAATTATACTCATTAGGGTACACATGAAACACATACATGGACCACAAACACACCCTCAAACTAATGCTCTGGTCTTATCTTCAAAGGGTATTCCTTCAAAGTACACCTTGAATACAGATACTCAGGAGTTATAATCTAGGCCGTGCTGAGCACGTTGCTTTTATTTTTGGCAATAGTACCTAAAAAGTTCCAAGTCTACTCCAGAGGAAAAAGAACATGTCATCCTCACAACAGGCCTGACCCAAAACAAGGCAGAACTTTATGTAGGTTTCGCAGGGCAAGCCATCAAGATGCTCAAGATAATCTTGTGAAATACTACAGAATTATCTCTATTGGAATTCACCTACTTCAGCTAACAAATGAGCTAAGGGGCTGCATTCCTCACACAGCACTGCTAGTTTTGCCATCGTGGAGAGAGAAATTCCTGTTAGATCCAGGGTTAGAGTTTGTGCATCAGCAACTTACTGACAAAGACCACAGAAATGCAGGGGGGGGGGGGGGGGGGGAGATATCACTATCACAACAAGCACTTGGAAGAAAAAAAAATTACAGAAGCAACCCCAAATAACACTACACAAGTGTAAAGCTTTATATAATTCACCCGATTGTTTAATATGTCTGCTAATGGGACAGTAGTTATTTAGTACCCAAATACAATAAACAGACACTTAAACAAATACTATAAACATATACCAGACAAACACACACCTACATGAATCCCAGGATCAGTCCATGTAAAAAACAGCTGGTGATAATGCTACTAGAACCCACAGCGACATGCTATCTTGATTGATGAGTGCACAAGTAGAGCTTTTGCATAGCACTGAGTAGCCAGTGAACAGGGGCTGCACCGCAAAAACATTTCAACCGACATTAGTGAACATCTACGCTGTAGTAGAAAAATCAACTACGCAAGGGAACGGCATTGTGTATACACAAGGTATTTTGGTTCACCATGGCAAATGGTTAAAAAGAGGGAAAAATCTGTCTACTGTTCACATTTTTCTGTAAGCCACAGATACATAGTAAAGAAGTTATTTAAAAAGGATCATTTTGAAAAAAATATTGGTAAATACCCTAGATCTGACAAACGACAGATCGGACCAAACGCCAAAGAATATTTTTTAAAAGACTAAGCAGACAAGCGAAGGCTTGCGTGAACACAAAGTATGCAGCGACCCACAGGCGATGAAAGCAGTCTTTGAATGGACAATCAGTTTTAAAGTGTAGCTTAGAAAGTGACAGTGACTGTTGCCAAAAGACACAAAATCAATAAATGCAGTTTTGGTGGTAGTATTGGTGGAGAAACAAATCGCATTAGAGCTAAAACATAGAGAGTTACTTTTCGGTTGCAAAGGTCAACAATACTGGGATGACTTCTTCCTACTCTTTTCGGAGAACCATTGCTCAGAAAAGAGCCACTTAAGCGGTATGATCAAGCTAATTTGGGACTTTCTGACTCCGGTGAAACTGAACAGCAAGGCCAATCCTTCAGCTTTGGCCAGAGTGCAAACACAAGTGAACTTTGGACTGAACGCATATGCAATTTAGCCTGTGGTTGAACTACAGACTCGCTCGGATCTGATCCGATCATTTGACTCATAAAAAGGAACAAATGAAGGAGAAATGATCTTGCATGCTTCCTGTTGGGCATCACACGGTCTTCAGACAGTTTATAAAATGTTATTTGAAGCACACAGAAACAGCTTAGGACAGAGCTCAATCATATTGGGAGGGAAAACAAGAATAACCGTTGCTCCCTTAAGCAAGAAAGTATAAAAAATAAAAGTAAAGGCTGCTGTTTAGAGTCCTTTTACAGCATGATATTTCTGAGCATTTTAGGCAGAAACTCTAGTCTGCAGTGACCACAAACGGAGGCAGGGAGGCTGTCGTGTGTTTTAAGGCCGCTCCGCAAGCCCTTCCGTGTTGGCCGGACACACCCTTGTAACCGTAAACCCGGTTATTACACAGTTTAAAAAGCGACACGTCTCAGAGAAAAGGCACTTGGGCCAATTTTACAGCCTTCCAAACTCATACAAAGTAGACAAAAAACCACTAGGTGGGTTTAAAAAAATAAATGATAATACAAGTATAAACATGTCTTTCCCTTTCCCCTGTACCACCACAGGTCAAGGTAGACACACCCTGAGGGGGACATGGGGGGAAACATCCCAAACATTTTGCCATTTAAAGTAGAAACTCATCTTGGATGACTCAGGCCGAGTTTATCACGCAAATCACCATTATGAGTTGTAAGATTACTAACTGTGTAGCTAAAACTGTTGACTTTTTGACTCCCGCATTGTGTGTAAATGCAAAGCAACACAAAAAAAGCGGACTACAAAGAAAAACACCGAACCACGCCTGTCCCTTCCCCCATACACACACACACACACACACACACACACACACACACACACACGACCAACTCAACAGGTTCTCACACACTCATCAAACCACGCCGTCGAACTTTATATCATTAATATATAGGCGATAAAGTCAGGGAGAAACCTGTCAGGACACGTGTGAGCGCGTGATCTGAACAAATATAAACCTGTGAATAAAAATAAAGCCCAATTAGCATTAATATTTTAAAGTTTACCGCCAAATTACTAGAATACTTTAAACCATACACGGTTTACAAGTCTGGAGCCTAATGCCTCTGAACTAAGCAGAAACCTGCAGGTCATTGAGGCAAGGAGGCAGGTGCCCTCACCTGGGCTTTCACCTCTCTGGTGGCCTGTTCATGAACTTACTAGAACATTGGATAACCAGGTGTAACATTAATCTTGAAGATAACGGAACATAGAAAAAGGCACACTAATCAATATTCTTGTTTAAAATAAAGTTAAAACCCGACTAATAAAAAAAAAAAAAAAACAACAACGATTACACCCCAAACGTGCTATAGAAAGCAAGTGTAGTCACACATAGCATACAACAACTCGTATTAAAAACGGAAAAAAAAACATTTTTGTACTTTTAACATGTACAAACACCAATTAAATATAAAACTACACCTAGTCCAAAAAAAGTAGAATTGGCTCCGATACGAGAAACCCGTTTTCACCCTCACGAAAGCGCAACTCACAAAACCTAACGGGCTAAAAAATATTTATGTTTACCGCTTTCTTTAGTAAAATAAATACATTCCACAACACAAAAAAAACAAACAAGCAAACCTTTAAGTAGAACAGGAGTCGTTCGAGTTGTAGGCGTTTTCTAGAAATCGACCTAGCAAACCAAACAGACGCTCCTTAGCTAACTTTACTAGCTAGCATGCTAGCGAGGAGTGAACTAGCCGAGCTAGCTAGGCTAACTTTCAAGTTTCCGAAGTCGGGTGTGTGTGCGCGCGCGCGCGTGCATGTGTGTGTGTGTTACAGCCCGTAGGGAAACAACTAAACGCTTGTTTAAATGGCGGACGAAGGAAGAAGAAAAAATCGCATGCGACAACCACAAAAAAAGCGGAGGATATCCGAGTTTTTGCCAGTCTACCTTTGTGCTCTTTGTGCGAGTCCGCTGCTGCGTGGCCTAGAGAAGCAGGCTCCGTCCTACTGACGCCAGATACACCGAGGTTTTTTTTTTCCCAAGGCAGGAGTAGGAAGTAGTTGTAATTCCAACTGGTCTAAATTTGGGCGTCCGAGCCTCACCGCACCGCCACCAAACTTCGGCTGATTTACACTCTAATCGTGATTAGACTCTCCCAAATACAAACTCATATACACTTGCAAATGCCCGAACCGAATCAAAAACGCGTATGCGGTCCTCAAAAAAAAATCGATACACCCACCTAGCTAGACTATCTTCCGCGTCGCCGGGTTCACTCCTCTTTTTTCCTCGTTGCCAGTTTTTTTTTTTTCTCTCTCTCTCTCTTTTTTTTCCACGGAGCAGAAGTAAGTAATGAGCCCCTCCCTCGCTGCGCTGAAGTGGGCGTGGTTTGGTGACCGTATATAAATAAGCGCACGGGGAGGGGCTCGGGCCGGACACGTGATGCGTCCAAGTTAGAAAGTATACGACCATCCGTAGTACAAATCACAAAACAGCGTGTGCTTTTTAAATACATATTAGTTATCAAAATATAATTGTTCAGTTGGTTTGGTATGTAATTTGTGTTGTGTCCTAGTTTAAATTTGGTAGGTGGGGCAGAAACGGCGGTCACACACTTCCTGTTTAGTTTCGTCACACGGAACTCAAAAAGTTGTTCATGTGATAAGACGCCATCTTGCGACTGAAATCGGACATCAAGCAGCGATTTCTTAAACGTCAATGTGTGTGTGTGTGTTTAAATAACAATGCGTACAAGAAACTGCCACACCTCACACAGTTATAGAAACTACTAAGTACTTTCTCTAAAATAGTGATTTTATTTTAACTATATTATATTATACAGAGTGATTATTAAATGAATTGACACAAATGACTGGATTTAATAAATATCTTATTCTTTCTTTCTCCTCCTCTTCATCCTCTTGTTGTTGTGGTGATGGTGGTGGTGAAGTAAAGCAGTGTGTAGGCTTTTATTGTTATTCCAACCATATGCAGTACAATATACAGTAAAAGGAAACAAAGTTGCAGAAGGACCAAGATGCTACATAACATAAGACCCACAAAACTATCTGGGGCATGAAATAAAGTGCACCTCCTACATAGAACATAGTCCACCTGTGTACAACTTCCTCCACTCTTATACGTCACCCTATGATCCTCCTTCTTCTTAAAATAAGTGTTCACCACTGCCATTTCCATCCTTTTAGCAAAATCAACCACCATCTGCCCTTCCACATTCCTCTCCTTAAGGCCATACCTACCCATCACATCCTCAGCACCTCTGTTCCCTTCACCTAACATGCCCATTAAAGTCTGCCCTACACTTTCCACCATTCATCTAATTAACTCCAGAATTTTTCCTTCTCCTCCATCTCACAACCCACTTGTGGAGCATAGGCACTGGTGACATTTATCATCACCCCTTCAACTTCCAGCTTCATGTTCATCACCCTATCAGAAACTCTCTTCACCTCCACTACACTCTTACTGTACTCTTCCTTCAGAATCATCCCTACACCATTTCTCTTTCAATCCACACCATGAAAGAACAGTTTAATCCCCTTCCAATGCTCCTGGTCTTACTTACTTTCCACTTGGTCTCCTGAACACACAACATATCTACCTTTCTCATCTTCATCATATCAGCTACCTCTCTCTCCCTGCCGTCTCTGTAGACGTCTTTCTCCTTTCTTTCTATTTCTTCGGCAAACAGTAGCCCAATTTCCACCGGCACCCTGTTGGCTAACGATACCTGTGGAGGTCGTTGGTAACCCGGGCCTCAACCGATCTGGTATGAATTTCTGATTAGTGATCCGCATGTTTGATTTGGCACATGTTTTACGCTGGATGCCCTTCCTAACACATCCCTCCCTATTTATCCGGGCTTGGGACCGGCACTAAGAGTGCACTGGCTTGTGCAACCCTAATGACTGGGTTAAACCTTCTCTCGCTCTCATTTTCTCCATTCATCAGCTGCTCAAAATACTCCTTCCACCTTACTCCTTCCACCTTCCACACACTCTCCCCGCTAGTCAACACATTTCCATCCCCATCCCAGCTCGGTCCCTCTGCCTGGCCAATCAGTATAAATCCTACCGGCCAGAACAGATATGTAAATGGATTCATCCATATTATAATACATAGTTTACATGTAAACATTGAATTGATCAGATCACAGATCGCTTACTAAAATGCTTAGTATTGGAAATGGAGCGTCCTTATGTAGATTGTGTGCATAATCACCCTGTGTCTGTGTGGGTTTTCTCTAAGTTCTCTAGTTTCTTTCTCACTCCCCAAAACATGCTATGGATTGATTACATAAAGTTGCCCATTTGTGTGACAATCACATGTTGTTTTGCAGTTGACTGGCATCCCATGTAGGTCCAGTGTTATCTAGGTCAGGCCGCAGAACCACTGCAACTCTGACCAAGATACAGCATTGCTGAAGATGAATGTGCATCATGTTATTTTTGTTGTTATTGTTGTTCTGCTTCTTCTGTATTTTTATTAGTTTTTTGTTTAATTATTATTATTAGTAGAAGTAGAAGTGTTGTTGTTAGTAATAGTAGTATTGTGGTAAAAAATCTCATTATAGATTATATATTACTGATTTGAAGGGTAGTAGCTTTAGTAGTAGTGGTAGTATTTGTAGTAGTAGTAGTAGTAGTATTCAAGTCAAGTCAAGTTAATTTCTATAGCGCTTTTCACAATGGATATTGTCTCAAAGCAGCTTTACAGAATTGAAGAGTTAATGTACTACTAGTAGTACTAGTAGAGTGATTTTTAAGAAAAAATATCAGCAGTTAAGATTTTTGTAAGGAAGTCAGACTACTGATTTAAATGGTAATAGTAGGTAAGTAAAAAAAATAAAAAATTGCAGCAGTTGAAGTTTTAGTCCACCGACTAAAAAGATGACTGTTAAAATCCCAGTACTGCCAAAGTACCACCTTTCCTCAGCTGCTCATGGATTGTATGGTGACCTGGTGATCTGATAATTTCCTTCAAAGTTGTATATTTTTCTCTTAATTTATGATGTGTAAATAATAACAACCAACATATATAATAAAACGGCAGCGAAATGCATACATGCTGAATAAATGCAGTTTTAGATTAAGCCAAATGTCCATGGATTACAGGATGTTCAGTCTAAGATTTCCAAGGTTTAGTTCTATATAATATCTATTAAAATTGGTGCACATTTTGGGAATGACCAGTCGATTGCTATTTGATTATTTAGACGGCCTTTAATGGAAATATGTTCAATCATTTCTTGGAACACAATGCAGTAAATAAATGAATAAATAAATAAAAGGAGATTACCAGTGGAAGGTTGCATGAACAAGTGATGAGATCCATATTCCTGGTGTGGATTTAAATGTTACAGCTCTGATATACAAGAAAAGAGGCTGCTACAGAAATCTGGTTTCTAATTCTTTCACAAAAGCATGCATTATCTTAAGTTCAGGTCACTAAGATTTTTTTTTTTTAATTAATTGACGTAGTTTTGATCGTCAGAGTGCAGGGGTAAAGTTAGGTCAGGGCACCTTCCTTTTTAGTGATAAAAGCCTCTGTCTTATCCTTGTCTAACTACATAAAATGATTGCACATTCACAAGTCTATTCGAATGGAAACATACACTTTTTGGTGGTGCTTAACAGCAAGAATACCCAGCATGACACTGCTATTTCTGACTATATAAATAGGATTTTAACAAATTTCAAACTTTTCCAGAACATCTAAGTGTGATTTGTAGCTGGTTGAATATGATAATAAAGAACAGGCAGAGGTATTAGATGTTATGGATTACTCTTTTTTACTCTTGATTACTCAATCATTCATGAAACATTACAAAACCATTAGTCATTACAGGCAATAAGAAACAGATTCAGAATATTAAATGTTTCAGAGAGTTGAAGCTCAATTATTTAAGATACTTATATTCAGTGTAAACAGAACGGAGCTTCATTATTCCATAGTGTGTATTAATGCCCAGCGATCCTGGGCTTGTATTCATAAATAGTGTATTTTCCATAATTTTATTCTTGTGATATCTTTTTCAGATAATAGCAGATAATAGATCAGATAATAGCAGATAATAGATCTCTCTTTGGAGCCAAGAAGATAATAGTTCAGTACTGGAAAAAAATAAGAAAATCCTGGTGTATCACAGAGGTTAAGGAAATTATGCCGTTTGCTGCATTAAAAAAAAAAAAAAAAAAAAAAAAAAAAAGATTATTTAATAGAGAACCTAATCTTCTTGAAAAAAAAAAAAAAATGCGAATGTTGAGAATGGTGAATTAATGATCCCATCCTGTTATTGGGTACATATTGTGAGAAGCTTGATGTTTCATGCAGAACACTACAAAAATATGAATCCTACTAGACTGTATGAACATCATGTAAACTTTCCACTGTTGTCAAAAAAAAACAAAACAAAACAAAAAAACAACCAACATCTCATTTAGTAAAGAAAGTTCTAAGGGGGAAAAAAAAGCTCTTTCTGGTTGCACAGAAGATCTACTGCAGTCCCTGTGGTGTGATTGTCCTTGAGTTCAGATTGCTGGGTATCTGACAGCTAACAAATGAACTTGATTTATAACATTGTGTTCCAAGAGAGTATTTTCCCCCCAATATATAATTAGTACAAGAATAACCAGTCTGTAATTCCTCCTATAAGTAGGACAGTGCTGATTTCTTGAGCATGACTGTAGATATCATATTTAGATTGATGTGCAGTGTAGAGATCATGGAGGGTTGGTGGTGATGGGGGGGGGGGGGGGTCCAGATCTAAATCTATTTTTAAAACCAGTGACCCAGAAAACTTGTTTGTTGTTCTTGTTCACCTTATTGGAATTGTGATTTGACAAGCTTACAATTGTCCTGTTCCTTCTTTTTCAGACAAATGAACAAGCACTGAAACATGTTCTGACTTCAAATGCTGACTGTGCACGAATGAATGAATCACGAACCAAATTAGCGAGTCGATTCTTTTCATGAACACGATTGTATGTGATTGCTGGGTTATTTGATGTATTACTATTAATCCTAACTACCAACTCGAAATATTGCAATATGTAAATGTACACATAGAGTTTGACCAAGACAACCTGAGCTCGACTGGTTGAGAATCGATTCCCGTGAACCATGCGGATGAGTCGGTCAGAATTGAGCGACTCATTCGGCAATGATTAGAGGGCTTGGAGGAAGCCTTGCACCGGGGATTTAACGGATAACGACGGTAAGATTTTTTGTTGCTTGTGACAAATGTGTACAGTAGTGGTGTGTGTGTGTGTGTGTGTGTGTGTGTGTGTGTGTGTGTGTGTGTGAGAACATGAAACAGTAAGAAATGCTGCAGCAGTGAAACACCACCCTCTCTGCCACATTTAAGACCGTTAGAGGAGAAAGTGATGGTTATTTATTATTAATGTAAAATTATTAATTAATCCCTCAAACTCTCCACTCACGCATTTATTTTAAAGTTAACTGGACATTTTAATAGATAACAGGTACATTTTATTATCAGTTGATCAGGATGATTACAGTAACATACACAGTAATTTAGACTGGACATGTGAGCAGCAGGTGTAGAGACAAACAGCAAACTCACTCCAAAGCCTTCCATTAAGGCCCATGGTGGATCCAGTATATATATCCTAAAAAATACTGGGCAGGAGTACACCCTGGATGGGATTCCATATCATTTTCCCATATACTGTAATTTTGCACACACACACACACACACACACACACACACACACACACACACACACACACACACACACACACAGATCATTTGGTAACCCCAGATCTAGGAATGCATGGAAACTAGTCAGTGTAGATCATATATTAGTTTCTATAATTTTTGTATACTTATAACATGATTGTTTTTATATTTAACAGAAATGAGAAAGAAGGTACAAAATACATGTGATGATATTTTGGGGAACTTATTAACCACTGGAAAGAGGAACATGGCCAGTTAAAAGTTGCAACCGAAGCTGTAGGAGAAAGACCGCTTGATTTTACTGAAATTTCGTCAAAGTTCAGGCAAGTGTTGTCACAATTTTATGTTACCGACATTGAGCTAGAATTTGCATTTAGTCCCTCATCTTTGCTTGTGCTCTTTTTTTAAGCACAAAGGAGCCGAATCTTAAAATACTGTTCAGACGTCCTGTTTAAAAACGCGCTCTGTTTTTATCTCGTTCCTCCATGCTGCATTTCTCCCTGATTACTCGGCTCTCTCTGTAATATCACACTGAATCATCTGGCGAAACACCAGCGGTGATGACAACAAATAAGTGAAAAGCTCACGACAGGTTATAAAGTATTTCTGAAGACAGCAGTAGTGTTGCATGATGCTGCGATGTGATGGGGAATCGAAAGCAAGGGTTCGATACAAACTGACCCTTGTTACAGGACTGCTGGAGTGCCTGTGCTTTGCTGGGGTTGTGTTTGGATGGGCTTCTCTTGTATTCGTTCTGAAGACAGACGGATACTTTAGTGAGCTGTGTGTCAATGTGACTGGAGCAAATGGCACAACAGATAAAGGTGAGAATGAAGAAGACATGTCTGGTATTTTCAAGCATAGCTTGCAATACTATATATTGGTCTTGGTCTTGTTATCAGAAAATGTAGATTGACATTTTAAAGTTGTTCAATACTCATAAACTCAAGGCTACAAATAGATTATAGAAATCGACCACTGTGTAAATATTCTATCATGTTGATAAACCTTATGTGTAAAATGTTATGTATTTGGCATTAATGTTTACTCTGTAATTCTCTTTCATTTTTCAATTACTTACGCATGCCGTTACTCCCTGTAGATTGCAGTGCTCAGGATGAGCAGTTGTCTCTTATCTTTACTGTTGCTTCTTTCATGAACAACATTCTTACTTTCCCCAACGGCTTCCTTTTTGATCTGTATGGAACACTGACTACACGGCTTCTGGGAATGTGAGTTCATCCACCAGTGTCAAGAAAAGTTACTGAGAAATACTTATGTAGATGAGTCAGTATTGTTACATTTTATGGCAAGTGCAAACTTCACAGAATGAGAGAAAGAGAAACTACACAATGATCACGTAAGCAGGGGCAGAGCAAGTGCTGGTTTTCAAATACAAACGAAACAAAACATGTAATGACTAGGCACCGGATTACCAATTAAGATTCATTGGGGTTACGTGGCTAATGGGAAGTGTAGCCCAGTGTTTATTTCAACATAATCCTGGCAATAATTCATACTTTGCTCTCTGGGTGAAAAGATGATCTTGCTTGCATTTTCATTAAGTCCACTTCTTGTAGCACGTTCAGTAATAATGTCATGTGATGCATATAGAGCTAACAACTGCTTTAAGTGTATCACTTAAATCTACCGATATCACTCGAATAACCCATGAGTAAATAAATGAGACGTAATATAAATGTACATGAAATCTGCTGCAAGTCATTTTAAATTAAAATTTCAGCTAAATTGGCTTTAAACTTTTATTCACTCTTTTAAAGTATCCATTCTTTTTTGGATATGGAGCTGATCCCAGCAGATTCCACAAGGTGGAAATACATCCTGGATTGCATGCCTGTCTTTTATAGGGCTCACTCCACCTACTTATCTATATTAACCAATCAAGAACCTAGCGCACTACTGCATGAATATGGTCCTCCCTGCCAATCAATGAAAAGGGTGGGATATAACTGGAAGGTGGAGATGGGAGCATATCACAACTGGGACTCTACCACAACATATCTACTATAATAATTAATATACTATAATAAATCTAGTTAGGCTTTGGTATATATATATTTTTTTCAAACCTAACACTGCAGGCGTGTAGCTGTGAAAGATAAATCCTTGAATGTAGCTGTCAGAAGTGCTGCTGTGTCTACAAACCAAGCAGTTGTATAACTATACCACTTTCTGAATGTGAGGTTTATTGTGCAACTGATTATGGAGAATAAAAACATGCAGTCAAACTGGAACTTTTTGGATGATTATTCAAGGTGTAGTGTATTTAAAGAAATCAACAGTACGGAACTGCGCAAATGTGGTGACAGTTTTCTGTGGTGAAATTTGTAGGTAGAGGTCATTAAAATTAGCATAAGCACCCAAAATATTACCCCAATACAGTAAATATGTAAGAGACTAATAATAAGAAAATTCCCCACACAGCTGTTTCTATACAACAGGGACATTGCTGGTGGCATTTTCAAGTAAAGGTAAGAAAACCAAAAACAGGATAGCAAAATCGGTATACAAATATGACTGTCTAGGATGAAAAATAATTTCACTATATATTTTTTTCCCTTCCAGCTCTCTCCCTCTTGCTCTTTCCAGCCCTTTCGTTCATTTCTGTGGGGGGCATTTTGCTACTTCTCACAAACATTCAGGTATTAATGTATGTAACAGTGAACATGTCAGAACAGTTGTATTAAAGGTGTAGTTTGATTGGCATAGTGAAATTCAGGTTCATCAAGATATTTTAAGTTGTATCTTTAGTTCTGCTCTACTGCTACCCACCTAATGCAGCTAACGTAAGGGAAGTTTTTGCATTGTGCAACTTCTGGAAAAATGTCACTCTTTAAATTGCAGTTAGCAAGACCCACTTAGCAGAACAAATCTATGGAGATTTATGTTTTCACTACATGTAAATGAATCAAATTAATCTGGTTTTGTTTTAGCAACCAAAAACAAGCTAGTTTACAACTTTAGGCCACACCTCCTCTGAGTGATATAGGAAAAGTTTGATGTTGAGATGTTCTTTGGTTCTTTTTTATGAATGTCAATGGTTTCAGAAAGCATACTTTCAATGTAGTTAGGGGAAAATGTGCAATATGATTAATGAATGGAGGTTGCAAAATGCTAACTGTTAGTTAAAAGATTATCTTACTAATTAGCAGGATTAGTGCAACGGCTCAAGAGCAAAACTAAGAGGCAAGATTTGGACATCAGATCTTACTTAGTCAATGGACTACATTTAATGGTGTGGGATATCTTGACTAAACTCTCAATGTAATGAAGGAATTTAAATCATGGGCCATGCTATCATTGGAAATTAATCAACATAGCAGAAGGCTGAACTATTTTCTCGTTCTTATACTGTAGCACAAAAACAGTTAAAATGTTTTTGTTTGTTAGTTGTGTTTAATTATGTGGAACATCCTCAGAACAAGTTAGTTCCTGTCCTGACTTATAGCAGCTGTAGACCGTTTCTACTTCACCTATTATGAAGACATTCCTGTGGTAGAAAAAAAAACATCTCACAAAGGCTTAATCTATGAGCACTGTTTATTAGGTTTTGATTGTGTGAAGATTGTGCTGCTGTCAGCCTCATTCTATTCAACTTCATACTTTACACTGTGTTGGCTTATGTATAAAGAAGAAACTTTATATTTACCTCACCAGGTGGGAAACCTTTTTGGCACTCATCGCTCAACTATCATTACTCTTTATAATGGTGCTTTTGACTCCTCATCTGCAATTTTCCTCATCATCAAAGTAAGTAAAAGACCTAATTGCAAAACACTTTTCAGATCAACTTCAATAAAAATAATAATCAGCTACTTATTGCTTTGCATTGGATTTTTTTTTTGTTGTTATTTTTTCTTTTTGACTGTTTGTTGTATTCACATTTACATTCACTTTTCCTTTCACTAAGGTCCTGTATGAGAAAGGGATTTCTCTTCAGACCTCTTTTCTCTTCCTGTCTGCCTGTGATATCATTCATCTACTGCGAACTCTCTTCCTTTTACCCAGATCACACATCCCTCATCCAATCCCAGAGAGCTACTCTTATGGGTAAAAATCTATAACTCAAACCACCACAGGGTAATATTTAGAGCCATTATGCCTACTACCTGCTTTTGTGTTGGCTCATGGTACAGGTTAAGCTGTCATAAATCAAAGAGCTACAACATCCAAGAATTTGAGACCAAGCAAGAGCTGCAGTGTGCACCAGACAGAGCAGGACAAGAGGTACGCCGGGACAGTGAACCACTAAGGACAGATGACTCGCCTCAGACAGAGGACACCTTAAGCAAAGGTATTGCTCACTTTTTTACTCCTTTTTGGGATAAGCTAACATTCTTGTTTTTGTTAGAAAATGGAAGGCCCTTATCACTATACATTTTTCTGAGACCACCTACTTACCACTGTTCCTTATCCTCATAAATCTCATTATTACACTCCCTCTTTCCTCAGATGGCAGCTTTAAGAGCTATGCTCTCTCTTGGTTCTTTCTGTGGCATCTGATATGGCTTTCAGTCATGCAGCTACGTCATTATCTTTTCATCGGAACTCTGAACCCAATGCTAAACCGTCTGGCAAACCAAGACCCTGACATTGGTAAATAGCCGTAAAGCTACATAACACGATATTGAAACTATGTTATTCTAAAGTGCTAGTGAATTCTCAACTCTGATTGGTCTGGAGGTGTCCGATTTCTATAATAGCAGCTATGACAGCTTGAAATCAAATTATAAGTTATAAGTTATAATTGCACTCATGCTCCCCACAGTGAGCCGATACACCAATGCATTTGCCTTCACTCAGCTGACTGGGATTCTTTGTGCTCCTTGGAACGGCTTGTTAATGGACAGATATAAGGGGAAAGCATTAAAGCCAGGTTAGAAACATTTTGTTCAAATGTATTATCCTCAGAAACAGGACAATAAAATATCTCTCATCCTCTTTTCAACCATGCTTTGAAGGAGAAACAGAAAGAGAAGTCGACTTGCGCTCGTCTGTCCTGTCCCTTTTCCTCACCTCTCTGCAGTGCCTTGTCTTCTCGGTGTGCACAATCATTCCTGTTCTTCCGCTGCAGTACGCCACCTTTATCCTGCAGGTCCTCAATCGATCCTTCTTGTATGGTGGGAATGCTGCTTTTATTAGCATTGCGTAAGTGAACCAGGGTGTTAATTAGTATACTGTGGTCTGTCTGAATACTTGATTTCTGGAATTCTGGTTGATTGATCAATGCAGTCTTATAAACAGCTGTAACCATCATCATAACATACACTTACAGTGTTATGCAGAGTAAAGTAGCTATTGTAAACATTGTAGCTATTTATCTTATTTTTGAATATAGGTATATTGATAAATGATGATAAAAATGACACAGTACAGACACACATAATTCATACATATACAATCTCTCTCTGCCTCTCTGCCTCTACTCTTCACTAGAGGAGAGTATTACCATTTATTATCCCTTATTTGGAAATGATTAATAAAGGGAATCTAGGTCAAATTTTAAATCGTGAATTACTTTTTGCATTGTAACAGGTTTCCTGCCCAACACTTTGGAAAGCTCTATGGACTTGTGATGTCCCTCTCAGCTGTCGTTGCATTGCTGCAGTATCCTTGCCTAACCTTGGTTAAATCCTTCGATGGGGATCCCTTCTATGTAAGTATTATCGACTCATATTGTGACTAGGTTTGTCACATGATTTTTTTTGAATGATATATTGTCGCATTAACAAAAATAATTTCAATAAATAATTGTGATAAACGAACTTCAATATTCTATTGATAGTCCTTTCAAGCTGACACCCTTGGGCTCCTGAACAAGGCCCACAAAACCATACCCATTAACTTGCTACGAAGCTTATGAAGCTGAAGTGGGTCAATACCCCGCATTATTGACTATGACTAGGTTATTTAATACACTGATACTACTTTTCTTTCGATTTTTGCACAAACATTTACTCTCCTTCTGACTGTATTTCACTGTTCTTTCAGGTGAACATTGTTCTGACAATTCTGACACTCCTGGCTTTTGTCCATCCTCTAAATGTCTTCCTGCACTGCAGAAGGCTGGGCACACAAAGAGAAAACACACAGCGCATGCTGCATGCTGATTCTTCAAGAAAGGAATCTACAATATAGTACCAGAGAGTTCTCATAATAAAAATGTCTATTTGTACAAAATGAATATTGAAGGATTTTTCTCTATTTAGAACTCACTGCAGTTTACATTAAGCTGAATTATGATTTTAGTTTTTTTTTTTTATTCCATTAATTTTTTATTATGTATGAAATTAATACTTTGTATTAAACCATTACAGTATAGCAGTTATTGATCATGTTTATTTACACAAAACAAAAAATATATTTTTGACATGACTTGATTATTGGCGTGAAGGAATAACAAATAAACGCAAATGCACATGTACAGTATTACTAAGCATCTCTAGTAGCATATATAGCATATAGCATATATATATATATATATATATATATATATATATATATATATATATATATATATATATATATATATATGGGTATAGGCACTGACTGCTGATATTCCTATACAAACTTTCTATATTGCATTGACAATATAAACACGATGAAAGAGAAGAGAAATGGCATTTCAATTCCTCTGTATGGCTGCAAAAATGGTGGCATTGACAAATAAAATACCTTGAACTTTGAAAAGCAATTTTTATTTTTTATTTTTTTATAAATAAAAACTTTTTCAACTAACTATGTGCAAAATATCTACAGTTCCAAATCTGACATTTTATATTTTGCACATGGATATAATAAAAAAAGCCCACAACAACTGATACAGAACTATAGACTTTAGAGATTATTTTAAAACCAGTTCTGGCAACAACAAAAAAAAAAAATACAGCACACAGGCAAAAAAACGCCTTGATTGGATATTGAAAACCTATAAAACAAATGGCCTGGACTGGAGTTGACAATTTTATACTTACTTTTATAACAGTTTTTATAACTGTTTTTAACCAATAGGATTGATTTTATTTTTCTATACTCTACAATACTGTTTATTTTATTTTATGACTTTAACTGAAGTGCATCTGTTTAAAAGCATTTTAAAGCTGATTTTCGAGTTTTATAGGATTAAAGAAAAAATATTTTGAGCATTTTCTAAGCAAAACTAAACAGAATGAGTACAATGAATAGATTGGATTAAAATGTGGATGGTGCTGCAGAAATGTTATAGAACATTCTATAAATATAAGATAGATATGACTGAGTACATTGGAATAGAATAGAACAATACAATAGAATAGAATGTTGTGAACAATTATTGATGCTATAATACTGCGTTGTATATTTAAGTAAAAAAAGGGATGCGGATCTCTTACCGCCACTTAACCGAAACACTAAACTATAAAACAGGGATTTAAGCACACCAGTCAATATATAAGGAAGAGACCACTGTAAGAACTGATAACACATTATTTTAAAATTATTATATGTAATTCTATTTAGTATTAGTCAAGTCAAGAGCTTTTATTGTCATTTCTACTATACGCAGTGGTACACAGTAAAAATAAGACAACGTTCCTCCAGAACCCTGGTGCTACACTAAACAACATAGAGCTACAACACAACACAAAGCTACATAAAGTGCATCGAGTGCAACCTAGTGCAAACAGTGCAGACGAAAAACAGTACAGACAGTCAGTGCAAACAGACAGACAGACAACACAAGACAAAACACATAACCCAAGATAGTGCCGACCAGTAAACCTACTGTATACTCTAAACATACAGTACTGTGCAAAGAGTACCTTAGCTAAGTATTAGTTCTTAGTATTATGTTATTATTATATAGTAAAGAATGTTTTTGTTTACATTCATTTTAATATACATTGTATTGGTTTATATCAAATTAAAAACCTTAAATCAAAGGTTGTAATGATTTGTTGCCTTTTAAAATAATTGATTGATTTATTTTATTTTTTTCCAAAATGTGTATTTATTTGTTTGGGACATTCAACTAATTCTCCAACACACCTCTTTACTTTTTAGTTTACTTACTCAACTCGGTCATGCCTTCTCAATAGATGCATCTTTTTTTTGTTTGTGCTTTTTTCTAATTACTTGAGTTTTGTCTTTATTACTTGTTTACTATGGTTGTTGACCATAGTGCTATCTGCTGGCTACAACTGAGCTAGGGAATACACCCACCTGCCAGTATCATGACCTTTATAATTACTGCATAATTGAATAGATGACCAAATTTCAGGCCTGATTGATAAAACTACTGCCCTGCACAGTTTCAAGCTTCTTCTGCGTCTAATATCTTAATAATAAGCTGAATAACGCTTCATCAGAACGATCAGATTAGGTGTCATGCGGTTCACTCACACCCACTTATAATAGGAGTCTAACCAAACACACAGACAAACGTACTAAAACAAACATACTGCCATCAGTTCTTCCCTGGTTAAATGTAATAGTGATTATTTTAATAGTCATGGCGCATAGTCATGCCACAGTACTCACAGTGCAGAGTCTGTTCACCAACATCAGCATGCTGTCTCATTGTGTAGTAATTAATACCAGTATTTATGTTCTGTAAATAAAATATATAAATATATACATTTCTATTCATTCACATTAATATTTAATGTGAATATAATTTCAATGAAGGGCACAGAAATCGTTTATTTTATTTATATGACCAGACCATTTTATTTATATGTCCATCAGACCATCATAATCTGTTTTTATTTTGTAAAAACCCTAGAAAACTACCGTAATTTCTGGACTATAAAGCGCACCCTTATATAACCCTTATATTTGAATTTTACAAATATTTTTATTTTTAACATAAATAAGCCGCACCTCTGTATAAGATATTGAATATATCATAAAAAAAATAAATAAAATGTGACAAGCCTAGTCACAATATCAGTCGAAAATACTTACATAGAAGGGATCCCCGCCGAAGGATTTAACCAAGGTTAGGCAAGGATACTGCAGCAATGCAACGACAGCTGAGGGACATCACAAGTCCATAGAGCTTTCCAAAGTGTTGGGCAGGAAACCTGTTTTACTTTACATAGGCGTTACCAAAAGACAGTGTCTGTTACACGGTGTAACGGGTGAAATATGTTGTGGCTCCTTTAGGAGCAGAGCGGCATTTTGGGAACAGCACGTCACTGCATTCTGTTGGTATTACTGCGTGTGTGTAAGTGTGAGGAATATGTCCTTATTATTTTCTGATGCTCATTTCTAAGTTTCTTTGACTAACCCGTAACGCTGTTGGCAAGAAAAAAAAAATGCACGCGTTTTGGAAACTTGTCTGTGCTCATATGATTTCTGTTGCAACTGGAGTTAGCGAGCTCTCCCTTCACCCAGACTCAACGCGCTACAACGGCTTGTATCTAAACAGTAGCCTACCAAGTAAGCCATTGTTCACTGTCTTCCTCCTTCCTTTCACAACTACAGTGGTACCTTGACCTACGAGTGCATTAATGTATGAGTTTTCCGAGGTACAGGCGGTCACTCGGTCGGTTTTTTTGCTTTGTTACGCGAGCAAAAAATTGAGGTACGAGCTCGAGACGCTGCTGTTAGATGGCGAAGCGAAGCCAGAAAGCGAAGATTGTGACGAAAATTAAGATAAGCAAAAAAGAAAAAGTTAAAATTTTAAAGTTTAGGGATACGTAGTGTACAGGAGTGATAGTAAAAAACAAGTTTTCCCTACGCCTCCGCTTATCCCCTCTACCCCCCCTCCACACACACACACACACACACACACACACACACACACACACACACACACACACCCCCCACCCCACCAATGTTTTTGTTAGCTCAAGTCGTCTCATCTCCAAGGTAAATACACTGAATAAAACCTTATTATATCTTTACATACTCTTTCTATTATGTTTTTATACAAGATTTGTTATTTATAAATGTTTTTCCAATTTAATAACATGAAACATAAAAACGGGGTGTCATTTTGACGGTTGGAACGGATTAATGCCATTTTAAGTATTTTCAAAATGGAAAATTGATTTGATGTGCGAGCAAATTGAGATACGAGCTCGTCCATGGATCGAATTAAACTCATAGGTCAAGGTACCACTGTATTTCTCTCGGGAGTTTATCGTTTGACATCGTCGTTCATTTAAAAAAAACTTTTTTCTCCTGAAGCCGTGCAGCTCAGAACACAGGTGAGGTGCGTTTTTTTCATTTCCGTTCGGACATTTCATTGGTCTAATGTTATGGGTCTCAGTTTTTTGGCTTGAAGTTTGTGAAACCGGGAAAAACCCAGGAAAAATACATAAATGAGCCGCTTCGTTGTTTAAGCCGCGGGGTTCAAAATGTGGGAAAAAAATTAGCGGCTTATAGTCCGAACAATACGGTACATCCCGTCAGTCCATTTATTGTACTGTGCATCTCTAATTTGTGAGCATATGCCTTTTGTGTGAAATCACTCATCTGAAAATTCTTCTGAAACCTCATCCACAATGCCGTATATGTTGTGGCATGTAAGCCCTAATATATAATAGATATAAATATGGAGTAAAGTAAAAAAACAAACAAAAAAACAAACAAACAAAACTATATAGTAGTATTTACAGTCAATCATAGAAAAAAGAATAACCAAGTTCTTCAATACATCACAGAATTGTATGTTTATAACCATACAATCATATAAAAAAAATCTGGGCATTATGAGATACATTGGACAATTTTTATTTAAATAAATATTATATAAAGAAATATTTCACTTTCTTCATAGCAGGATTTAACAGATTTTCTTGTTTACTTGTGGGTTTAGCGAGACATCATCCGCACAAACTCTGCAGAAAAAATAACAGTAAATTATTCATCAAATTAAAAGATATTTAAAAAGCAACACCTTAATTTAAAATTTCTAGATGAATTACAGTTTGTTTGCTTTGTTTTATTTAGTGAATCATTTATTTGGTCAGAACTATGAGATAACTATGGACCTCTTGATAGAAAATAGTAGAATTTTCAGACATGAACTTATAATTCGAAGTTCTCAGAACCCACAATATTCAGTAATCAATATCACCTGAAGTGATCATTTACTTCAACTGGTACTGTAATAGGGTTGATTTAACATTTTTTTGCTGAACAATCTACTTCAACCTTGCCACCTAATAATAATAACTTTGTAACTCATACATCTTCAAAACATAGCATAGCATTATTATTATTATTATTATTATTATTATTATTATTATTATTATTATTAATTTATTTCTATTGTTATTATTGTTGTTCTTATTGTACATGCACATTATACATTTAGGAAAGGTCATATAAATACTTTCTATTTTCATATAAACATGAGAATAATATAGAGGTTTAAATTATTAGTAATACATGCTGTTCAAAGACTATAGGATTTCTGCACGGTCTCTCACCCTCAAAATCGACTAAACCATCTCCATTCAGGTCTACATCTCTGAGGATCTCGTCAATCTCTCTTTGGTTCAGCTGCTGACCCATCAGTTTCTTCATGGCATCTCTCAACTCCGCCAGACTAATCTGACCATCGCCATTAGAGTCAAACTAACATAGAGAGAGGATTCACAATTGAATGGTACCAATATACCAATCTGAACACATGCTTTATATGAATCAACCTTGTTTAATAAACTTGTAGAATACCAATTTCGCCAACCTCTCGGAATGCATCTCTCAGTTCCTTGACTCCAATCATATCTGCTGTCTCAGCCAACATTTTAGGCCCCATTAGTTCCACAAAGTCTTCAAAGTCCACTCGGCCTCCACCTAAACAACAACAGCCGTTGAATAGTCAGGAAACAGTTCATGTGCATGCACTTAAAGCAGGAAAGGTGACTCCTGTTTATACTCATGTTTGTCGTTTTCTCTTTTTATATTAGGATGCTGGCAATGTAAACAGTAACCAGTATCATCAAAGTCATAAGAACTACCTACTAGCATATATTTGTCTTTATGCTATAACTACGTGCAGTTGTACTTACAGATCTTCTGACTAAGTTCAATCAGCTCCATCTCTGTAGGCATGTAGCCCATTGTCCTCATGCACTCGCCCAGATCTTTACAGCTGATGAAACCATCCTTATCCCTGTCAAACTCCTTGAAGGCTTCCTTTAGCTCTGAGAGAAAGAGTTGTTATCTTTTGCCTAATCAGGTTGAGTATGTTTAAAAGGATTCGAATGTTTAAATATATTGGTGAAGCAGTGTGCAGATAGAGAATACTGAAGGTTATAGTTTAGGGTTGATTAGAATAGGGAGAAATTTAAAGCATTTAAAGGATAAATGCTGGGAAGGAAAAAGGGTAGAAATGGGAGGTTTGGCCAGATTGCTTAATAGATATAGTTCTGATTATTAAGCATTTATACTGTATATTGGTTATGGGCTGGTTTACAGGAGTAAAATGAAATATGTTGAATGATATTACCTTCAATTTCCTCTGGCCTTAGATCTCTGTCCTGTAATAATAAACATTTAAAAGACAGAGACAAGCCGTCATTTAGTACAGACACACAACCTACAGATGAATACCCACACTAAATGGATTATTTATTAACTGGTAATGAGAAAGAAGGAGGGGTGAAAGATTAGGAAATGAAATTGCTTTTTTATCCCTTCTTATAAGCTCTATGTTGCAACAATATAATAAAGAATACTTTGGTATAAGTATGCTGTATGTACACAGATAGTATTAAAATCTGTTCATTTGTTTACATCAGAGGCAACCCAAACTTTTCCTATGAAGGGCCAAAAGGTAGGTTGAGGGCCATGAGTAAATAAATGCATTATATTTTTAAATGCATACATTAAAAGCATTAAATGTTTTATATTATAATATTAAATTTGCCATGATTGCCCTCATTGATTATTTCATAATATTTATGCACCTATATGTTTAAAGTTTTAGTTCAGTGAAACTTATAGAACAATGAGAAACAATTTAAAATCTACAACTGAGTTCAATGCCTAATATATCTATTCAGTAATATCTAATGAGAGACATAAAGCTGGAGATGGAAGCTGAAAGCTACTATGCAAAATACAGATACATTGTGGATAAAACGGCTCATTCAAAAGATCTGTCACTGAATCTCATAATATTGGAAAATGTTTAAAGGCTATTAACCTGGATATCAACACTTAACACTCTGTATCCCATCCGTGAAGCATTGAGTAAGGAGTACAGTGTTGAGCAGCTATTTTGGGAACAGCATAGGCACAGAAATAGAAGTCTGCAGTATAAATGCTGTTTGGGCTGACTATAAAAAATTATAAATAATAATAATAATAATGATAATAATAAAATGTATATATATATATATATATATTTATATATATATATATATATATATATATATATATATATATATATATATATATATATATATATATATATATATATATTTCTTTTTTTATATTTAAAAAAAAAAAAATATAGAAAATAGACAATTGTGTCAATCAAACGTGAAAGCACAGCAAGTTAGCACTAGTAATAGTAATAAGGAAGATCTTTATAATACATAATAATTAAAATGATTGGTGAAAAAGTACAATAAAGTATTTTGCTGTAATTACTCATAGTTTTGGTGTGTTATGAGTTATTTAGTCACAAACTAAAATAAAATTAAAATGTATACATATAAAATTTATATATACAAAATGTATATAATGGTTTCCTCTGAGATACTATGGTTATCAGAAAATCACGTTTTAGAGATTATCACCAATTATTATTCGTTAATGTTTTATCTAATAATCTTATTAGATTTAATTTTAGGGGCTGTTCCATCAGCTGATCAGAAATGTAATAATCCAAAAAGAAATCAGAATTTTTTGCAGCTGTATTTAAGCTGTAATATGATGGACTGAGCCACTCTTTCAGAGATGACTGAGTGTAACCTCCTGTCTGAGAATTTAGGATTATCACTGTTGCGAATGGGCAAAATTGCAGCTGGTAGATTACAAGCAGGCAACTAATGGAGCTCTAGTTAAGCCAAAGATGTTCAAATACAAGCCAGCATGCTTACATAATGCACAGATACATGAGTATTTCAATAACACATTTTGGGCATGTAATTGTTTTGCAAGAGAGAGAGATTACAGTATAATATATGCTATTTTTAGGAGAATACACAGGAGTACTGCACTAGACACAATAAAAAGCAGTGGGATCCACATGCAGTTGTGTGTGTATTGAACTGGTATTAATATTAAAGCTCAGATCATTTGTTTATGCTAAATTACATTTACATTTAATTGCATTTAATAAGTATATAGAAGGACTGGGATCTATTAATGAGGAAAACATGGGGAATAACCTTTTATTATAGCTATTATAGCAATACAACATAATAAAATTCAGCTGTCTGAAGCTAAACTCATTCATTTTAAATGGATTTGCATTTTAGCATTTGATTTTGTGCAAAAACTCATAATGGTTTATGCATTGCTTTGATAATGCTGAACCCAGTACAAAAAAGAAAAACATATACTCTGAATTACCGTGATCAGGATTACAACAATGGTCTTTATAGTCCCCTAGATCTGGGAAAAATTGAGACCCATTTAAAAACAAACTCACATAAAATAGTGCTTGTCAGAAGACAAGTCTCCAATCACAGGGTTCATCAGTGGGAGAGGAGAAGATGGTGAGCTGAAGGGGAAGGGAAAGTATGGAATGCTTCTTCTTCTTCTTCTTTCGGCTGCTCCCATTAGGGGTCGCCACAGCGGATCATCTGTCTCCATACCACCCTGTCCTCTACATCTGCCTCTTTTACACCAACTACCTGCATGTCTTCCCTCACCACATCCATGAACCTCCTCCTTGGCCTTCCTCTTTTCCTCCTACCTTAATCGCTGCTCTCACTTCCTCCTTACTAATCCTATCCACTTCCTGCTTCACCAACTCCACATCATCCAACCTTCTCTCTCTCTGATTTTCCTCATTCATCAGCTGCTCAAAATACTCCCTCCACCTTCTCAACACACTCTCCTCACTAGTCAACACATTTCCCTCTCCATCCTTTACTGCTCTAACTTGCAGTACATCCTTCCCAGCTCGGTCCCTCTGCCTGGCCCATCGGTCCAAATCCTTTTCTCCTTCCTTAGTGTCCAACCTCTCATACAGCTCCTCATATGCCTTTTCCTTGGCTTTCGCCACATCCCTCTTAACCTGCTGCCGCATCTCCTTGTACTCCTGCCTACTTTTCTCATCACTCTGTCTGTCCCACTTCTGTTTTGCCAACCTCTTCCTCCTTATGCTCTCCTGCACTTCCTCATTCCACCACCACGTCTCCTTGTCTTGCTTTCTATTTGTTACAAGTTACAAATTACACCAAGTACTTTTCTAGCTGCCTCCCTCATCACTCCTGCAGTAGTTGCCCAATCATCCAACACCTCCTTAACACCACTGAGCCTCTCTCTGACCTCTTCCCTGAACCTCACACTACACTCTTCCTCCTTCAGTTTCCACCATCTTATTCTTCTTTCAGTCCTCACTCTCCTCCTCTTCTTTTTTGCCTCCAAAACCATCCTACAGACCACCATCCGATGCTGTCTAGCTACACTGTCCCCTGCCAACACCTTACAGTCTCCAATCTCCTTCAGGTTGCATCTCCTGCATAGCACATAGTCCACCTGTGTGCACCTTCCTCCACTCTTATACGTCACCCTATGATCCTCCTTCTTCTTAAAATAAGTGTTCACCACTGCCATTTCCATCCTTTTAGCAAAATCCACCACCATCTGCCCTTCCACATTCCTCTCCTTAAAACCATACCTACCCATCACCTCCTCATCACCTCTGTTCCCTTCACCTACATGTCCATTAAAGTCTGCCCCAATCACCAATTGTTCTTTCCTAGGTACACCATCTACCACTTCATCTAATTCACTCCAGAATCTTTCCTTCTCCTCCATCTCACAGCCGACTTGTGGAGCATAGGCACTGATGACATTTATCATCATCCCTTCAACTTCCACCTTCACGATCATCACCCTATCAGAAACTCTCTTCACCTCCACTACACTCTTACTGTACTCTTCCATCAGAATCACCCCTACACCATTTCTCTTTCCATCCACACCATGATAAAACAGTTTAAATCCACCTCCAATGTTCCGGGCCTTACTCCCTTTCCACTTGGTCTCCTGAACACACAGCATATCTACCTTTCTTCTCTCCATCATATCAGCTACCTCTCTCCCTTTACCCGTCATAGTACCAACATTTAAAGTACCAACCCGAACCTCCACTTTCCTACACTGCTCCTTTCCCTGCCGTCTCTGTAGACGTCTTCCTCCTCTCCTTCTCCTCCTTCGGCCAACAGTAGCCCAATTTCCACCGGTACCCTGTCGGCTAACGATACCTGTGGCGGTCGTTGTTAACCCGGGCCTCGACCGATCCGGTATGAAATTCTCATTTGTGATCCGCATATTTGATTTGGCACATGTTTTACGCTGGATGCCCTTCCTAACGCAACCCTCCCCATTTACCCGGGCTTGGGACCGGCACTAAGAGTGCACTGGCTTGTGCATCCATAATGGCTGGGTTAAGGGAAAGTATGGAATGCGATGGTTAAAAATGAATGACTGGAGATTGAGAAGGAGCAACTAATCAAAAATCACTTACATGGTCAGGGATGTAAGCATATAAAAGCATTTAAGGAACAAATATAACTGTGTGAATATGTGGGTCAGGACTATGATTGAGCAAATACCATATCATGCAGGCCATGCCAGATACTTCAATCTACAATCTGCATTGCACTGTAATAAGATTTTAATCATATATAATTATAGTTGTAGCCAAGTTATTCTCTGGTTAGCCAAAATTTTAAATCCTGAACTTTAAAAAGGAAAACACTTGGCTGAAATTTTACTGTGTCTTTTCCAATTATATGTGGGAATGTAGAGGTAATGGAACATATATGCTATTATGTACATTACTAGTTGTTTGAATATACAGTGAATTTACCGTTGCAAACAACTGTATCTCAGACTTCTCAAACTAGTTTAACTAGTAATTTGAATCAAATTCACCTAATCAAATATAATCGAATATATCCCTGATATTTCAGATGTTAGAAACACTAACACATGTTGCTTTCTCTGCCTTAGCACACAGGAATTTATGGCATAGAAAGAGAGCATTGTAGTGTGTAGTGCATGTATAAAGACATCAAAAAGTACTTTGTAAGTCACTCTGGATAAGGGTAAGTAGCAAAAGCCATAAATGTAAACGTAAATGTGTGTGGGGGTGTGTGGGGGTGTGTGGGTGTGTGTGTGTGTGTGTGGGTGTGTGTACATACAAGCTGGGCCTGAGCAAAGCTTTTTTGGAGAAAGATGCAAGCAGGACCTACGATGTTATGCAGCATGGTACAGTTATGGACCTGATCAGACAGGGGCTCGTCAAACTCATGCTCACCCTGCAGGACTCCGAGCAGCGCCACTGAATTGTCGAGCAGCACAACACTCTTTAGCAGGAACCACACAGTCAGAATTAAGCCAGGTGTCATTTATTCACTAATCAAACTCCAAGCTCAGAGCTTTATTATCCCCGTATAACAGTAATAAGCGTATCATGAGCTTAGCCAACTGTGCATTGTAGTGCACATCTTGAAATGTAGCTTTCAAACTGAAACAACTGAAAGGCATTCAAATAAGTTTAAGATAAAGCCACAAGATCACAAGAAATGTAAACAATATTTTTCTCTATTTCTCAAAACGATAATGTCTATAAAAAACATGAAGACTGGACGTGTTTTAGCTTTATTATAAGCTAATCATATTTATCATATCTCATGTGGATGGCTTAGTTCCCATTTTCCTCTCGTTCGCTACCTCTTCCTGCCTTCACGTGTTGTTTCACTTTCTCAACCTTTCCCTTTTGCTTACTCTGCTTCTCGCAATTGGATATGCCATACAGTTCTATACATCATATAACGCAATTATGCAGCATTCTAACATGTTTGACTCTCTTTGTCTTTGTCTTGGATTTGTTGTCCATTTTCTTTAGATCTATTCTCAATCTCTCGTTATACTGTTTTCGTATTCACTGTCTCTCTTTAGGCCATTTCTACCCCCAAAAGACTAATAAAAATAACAATAGTAATAATCCTGTCTACTAAATACAACTATCAGCTACTGATTTGATGGCATTATAGGGAGCATGATGGCAATGAAGGGTGAAAGCAAAGAGAGAGACCGAGAGGAAGGGAGAGATGCAGTAATGTGGGGGATGGATGAAATTAGGGGGCACTGGAGGGGCTTTTAATCTGGAACATTTGAGATTACACAGCAAATGAAAATAACATTGGTGCTGATTACAGGAGCTGAGTGCCGATGAAGTAAACAGAGAGAGAAAGAGAAAGAGAGAGAAAAAGTGAGAGAGAGAGAGAGAGAGAGAGAGAGAGAGAGAGAGAGAGAGAGAGAGAGAGAGAGAGAGAGAGAGAAAAGCTGGACTGGCACCAGCAGGAATGCAAAGAATCAAATACAAGAGAAGAGACACCAACAGAAAATGGAGATAAGAAAAAGAGCAGATGAACTAGGAGATGATGTTTTAGTGATGTAGGTAGGTAGTGAAGTTTTGAAAAACATCAAAGAAGAAGATAGGAAAGACAAGACATGGTTTGTGTCTGAATGAGATGTACAGCAAAAAGAATGAGAACTGTTAAATAGACAACTAAGAGGCTTACTCCTAGGTTGTCTAGCACATTTAGGTCTTTGTGTTTGACAAAAGTGTTCTATCCCCATTTTAAGACTTAAACGCTTCTGATTGCATTTAGCCTGACCAATGAGCTGAAAGGAATCTATTTGAAAAATTGTGACATTTGAATGAATCTTTTCATCTGAATATATAAAGATGAGCTCCCATTATCCGGATAAAATATTAGCACATTACAGAGTTACAGCCTGCAATAATACAAATTTGAACCTATCTGAGTTTGCAAAGATTAATGAACATTTTATCCTTTTTAGAAGGATTAACTGCAAAAAAGTTTTTATATTATTATCAGTTCTGAACATTACCCTATTGTTTAAACTAGACTATGAGTTTGAAAATAATAAACATCTGTTCATACACAATAATTTCTCTAAAATCACATACAATAGCAAAATGCAGGGTATATTGTATTAAACTGCACTTATACATCATTGCTGTTTATAAAATAAATTCCAATTCCAAAGTTCTATGACTTAAATCGAAACTAAATATTGAAACAAAACAGCAAAAAGTTGAAACTATTTAATGTTTTTAACAGGGTGGGATTTCTGCACTAGCATGTTTTGAGACTCTGTTACACTATTACATCTCTATGACATTAGAAGAGTCTTGTAAGTGGACCAGATTATTTCAAATAGTCTCTCATTTGCTCCAAGGCTCAGGAAAGATGAAATCTATAAATTCTACAAATACACAATATTAGATGTGAACACTCACATAATCACAAGTACTCACATACTGATACTCACATACTGTCTTAACTAAGTATATGGGAGGCTAATAAAACATCTCACTGAAGAAAACTGAAAAACACCCTATTTATTTAATTAAAATGCATGTTTTACTTTGGTGTGTATGTAATATGAACCACTAGAGGACTCATTCCATTGTGTATAAAACTCTGGGAAAAAGTGATACACCGAGACTGTAGTGCACTTTTTTTACCACCAGCTGGCAGATTAAGACCAGACCAATAAAAGACCAAGCCCCATTTACTGAAAGGTACTAGACTAGTAAACATTCCAAATGACTACTGGCATTCATGACATTCCAACCAGTAATACATTCCAAACATTTCAAGTGGACATTCCAATTGGGACATTTGGACATTTCAAACAGGATGATTGGGTATTGCAAACAGGATTATGGGTACACACTATTTGTTGAGGTGAGGGTGAGGGTATTGGATATTCCGAATGGGACATTGAGAGATCTAAACCAAACATTTCCAAAAGATACTGGACAAAACACACACACACACACACACACACACACACACACACACACACACACACACACACACACACACACACACACACACACACACTGTATTAGGTTATTTAATAAATGATTAAATAACTCTACATTTCAGTAGTTGGTATGTGCAGTCACCTGCTCTCATGCAGAGACAGAGGTCTTTGTTGACCAGTGCAGTGTGACAAAGCACAAACCCTGATTCCCAAAATGTTGGAATATTATGTAAAATGTAAATAATAACAAAATACAATGAGTTGCAAATCTCACAAACGCATGTCTTATTCTCAATAGAACATAGAAAACTGGCAGTGAAGTCAGTAAGATGATTAGGTATAAATAGGCAGTAAAAATTGGCAGAGCTACACCAATCTGTGAAAGACTTTGTCTACAGATTGTGGAACAATTTTAGAATGTTTGTCAACATAAAATTGAAAAACATTTGATTATGTCATTATTTACAATACAGAATATCTATAGAAAATCCATATTAGATCTTCTGGCCCTCAGGCAACACTTTGCAATTTTGTGATGGAAATCACTGCATGGGCTCATTAACACAGTTTGCCTTATTCACAAATGCAGGGTAAATCCCTGTCATGAAAAGAAGAAGGCAGGCATGAACACAATACAGAAATGCTGACATCCTCTCTGGGCCAAAGGTCATTTAAAATGAACTGAGACAAAATGGACAACAGTGCTGTGGTCAGACAAATAAAAATTTCTTTTCTTTTCTTTTTTTTTTTTTTTGGAAACCATGATCACCACCTCCTCACAACTAAAGAAGAGAGGGACCATCTGGCTTATCAGTGTTCAGTTTAAAAAGCCGCATCTCTAATGGTATGGTAGTGCATTAGAGGATGTGGAATAGGCAGCTTGCATTTTTTAAAAAGCTCCATCAATGCTGAAAGATACATACAGCTTTTTCATTCCATCCAAAAAATATATATTTTTTTAAAGATTTATGATCACACTCTTGATGTCACCCAAATAAGAATGGGTTCCCCTTTTGGGTCTGGTTCCTCTCAAGGTTTCTTCCTCATAACATCTAAGGGAGTTTTTCCTTGACACAGTCACCATGCCTGCTCATCAGGGATAAATACACATAATTCACCTTTACTGTTGATTTCTGTAAAGCTGCTTTGAGACAATGTCTGGTGTGAAAAGCGCTATAGAAATAAACTTGATTTGACTTGACTTTTTTTTAGGGAAGGCATTGCATATTTACACAAAACAATGCTTTCTATTCTATTCTATTCTATTCTATTCTATTCTATTCTATTCTATTCTATTCTATTCTATTACAATAGCATGACTTTGTAGTAGGGTGCTGATCCAGCCTGCCTGCAGTCTAGACCGTTCACCATTTGAAAACATTTGTTGCATCATCAAACGAAAAATACAACAAAGAACACTCAGAACTGTCAAGCAGCTTGAATCCATTTTCAGACACATGTGGGACAACATTCCTCTCCCAAAACTTTAGCAACTGGTCTCCTCAGTTCTTAGATGTACACAGACAGAAGATGTGATGCTGCAAAGTGGTAAACATGGCCCTGTCCCAACTTTTTTGAGACCTGTTGCAGCCATCAAATTCAAAATTACCTTATTTTTTTCTTAAAATGTGTATATATGTTCTATTGTGAATAAAATACAAGTCAGTGAGATTTGCAAATCATTGCATTCTGTTTTTATTTACATTTACACATATACACACTGTCCCAACTTTTTTTGGAATTGGGCTTGTATCAAGTAGTTTTTTTATTCACACTATTATGGATATTCTATTAGTTATAGAATATAGGGAAAAAAATTAAACTATTTAATTATAAATGTATTCTTCCAAACTGATAAGAGATAAAGGAAAAATCTGCTCAGTGAATGAGAGCTATGCTAGAAAATTCTGGCTCCCGTCCTACAAACAACAAGATTTGGTACATCTCATGCCTTGTGCAAATCTCTCTCGCTCCTCTCTCTCCATGAGTGTGATTGTGTGTGGGTGGGTGCTTGTATGTGTATTATTATCTAGGATTTGGGTCATAGGCCATACACAGATGGTTTGCCAGTGGATTACAACAAAGCCCAAATGGCTGAAGGGTGAGTGGGAATGGAAAAATGTAGAGAAACAGATGAGTTGATTGGCAGATGTCAGCAAAGTAATTACCGCTTTTGAGTCTTAATAATAGTTAAACCATTTAAACTATTAGTTTGTCATTATTCATTGAAATGCAGCGCTTTTTTATACTGCATATACACAATTATGCCGTTATGTAATACCCTATTAGGACATTATGCCGTTATGTAAGACCCTATTAGGACAGTTCATTTGCCTTTAATGGCAACAAAATCATCTGTACCAGGTCCTTTTTGTTTTTCCAGACCTGCCTGGTCCATCCTGATGCCCTACTTCTGGATCGAGTTCTGTTCAGTTGGCTGCTGAGGATGGTTCCAAATGAACAGCATAAATAGGTTAGTGTGGATGGTTAAACCTATGAACCATGAAGATTGATTTGGATTGTAATTAATATAGACAGCTTTGAACAGTGGCATAAGGCTACAGTTGCCATAAACAGTTTTGCTTTCAAGTGTTCATCAGTGAATAGTTGATAACGTCAACAAATATGGTGATAAATGAATCTACATTTAGTATCATGCATTTGAGGACGAGTTCCCTTTTTTCATCTGGTTTCTCTCAAGGTTTCTTCCTCATAATAATTCAGCAACTTTTTTCCTTGCCATTTTTGCCACTGGTGTGCCAATGAAAAATAAATTCAATGGAACCAGATGCTGAAATTTTAATTTGCAACCTATTTAATTCTGTAAAGCTGCTTTGGGACAATGTGTATCATTAAAAGTCCTATACAAATTGAATCATCTTGATTTGTGAATTTGTATTTTGTATACAAATAGTGAAAGTATATTGGTATACTGAAACTATAGCACACAGACTTGGTCATCTAGAAACCAGAGAAAACCACATACAAGGGGAACATGGGAAATTCTGATATGACTGTAACAGCACTCAGGACTGGCAACATAAAGTGATTGAAAAAATTACACTGGTTAATTGTTTTATTAGTAGTAGTACTAACTCAGCTATTTTGTTGGAAGTCTTACATTCTACCTGCAGGTACTGGAAAAACATTTGCAGGTGATGATGATATCAAGTGTTCCAGGTTGGCAGAACATACGGCACAAGCATAGAAAATCTGCACTCTGGGAATGAAGCAAGATACAACAAATGCTCTGTCCATATGCTCAGCCAAGCATTAGGATTTCCCCTCTTTCTCTCTCTCTCTCTCGCTCTCTCTCTCTCGCTCTCTCTCTCTCTCTCTCTCTCTCTCTCTCTCTCTCTCTCTCTCTCTCTCTTTTTCACATACACTCATTTTTCATTACACAGATTCCCCTGGACTGGAAACTCCAACCACATTTCTAATGTTTACAAGCAGACAAGTGGACCTGGTGCTTGCATGTGCCAGTGGACCTACAAATACAAAATCTGTATTCTTCAAAATCCATTTCACCATTGTGACCAGAAAGCAAAATCTTTTTAGCATTTTTTTCTGTTTTTTACTATGATATTATTAAGAAAATCAATCTACAATTTATAGGTAAAATTATAACATTGATATATAGATATAATCTTGAGGTATACACAATAAATACATAATATATGTCATTTTTGAGTGTAAATATTTTTTCAGGAATCAAACACAACTGCAGCTGTTATGTAACATGATATTATAGGACAATAATTAACAACAGGGTAGGGTAATGCCATTTCCACCCCAAAGTTAATAATTTTTTAAAAACTGCAAACCTTGCAGTTTCTTATGCACTTTTTATACCACAGCAAATATTTCTATTTCCTTTTATTCATATTAAATATTGGATATTTACATTTAATGTATCTATCTATCTATCTATCTATCTATCTATCTATCTATCTATCTATCTATCTATCTATCTATCTATCTATCTATCTATTTACATATATGTACACACACACACACACACACACACACACACACACACACACATACACACACACACACACACACACATATATATATATATATATATAAAAATAAAAAAAAAAAAATAATATATAATAAAATAGCAACTAAAAATGTATAACATTCTATAACATAATTCTATAGTCATTCTCTCACCAGCCTCTTTGCATCTGTCTCTCTTTTTTTTATTTTTGTACTTTTCTGTCAATGCTAAATAAATAAATATTTGTTTACAGAAAGCTTCATAATGTCAACAATTATATATTTTTTTAAATAATGACAAAATGTTAGCTGTTCTGTTGTAAAAAAAAATATTAATCTGCACCTTCTGACTAATCAAATTCAAAAACTCATAAGAAATGTGGTATTTAATGTGCAGTCAGACATGTAATTTTGCATCAAACAGGCTGCACACCAAACAGTTGAACAAGGAACCTGTATCTAGTACAGACATCCTTGCAGGAAATGAGCCAGCTAAACATAAGACATGGAAGACTTTTAAATGGTGTACATACTGTTTTCTGAATACTTATCTGATTTGCTTAAGTTCAATTGCTACGAATGCTGTTATAAACGTGAGGCTCAGAAAAGCATGGATTACAGCCAACAATTTTTTGTTTTGTTGATGCAAAAGTTGTAATGTATTGCACCTTTACACCCAGACTACAAAAACGAAACATCTGTGATTAAACTGGGTAAAAATGACCCAAAACACATAGGTGTCTACCACTCACAAACCAAAATCTTCAAAAATTACTGAAAGATAATGCTGAAAGTGATAAAAGAAAGAGAAAGGCTGCAAAAGTATCTCCTGCACAAAAACTGTCAACTGTCTCTTTCATACCTGACCAAAAACAGATGCCACCATTGGTCTGAGTTTCCTGCGCTCATTCTCTTCATAACATACATCTTCTTCCACCTCTGTGGCAGACCTCAAGCTGAGGGTCTTCATTTTGGGAGGGTGTTTAAAGCTTCCACCTGTGGAGGTGCTCCATCTTCTCAGCTTCTCAATCTTGTTTTTAAATGATCCCTGCATGAGGACAAAACAGGGAAGCAGATTCGTCTGGAATTAATGGTCCTAGTACTCAATATTTCAAATATATATATAAAAAAATAGATCCAAAACCTCATTCATTATACTCAACTGATACTCACACCCTTTACCCTTTTTTTTAATTTTAATCAAGTGCTGAGGTAACTTTATTATAATGTAATATTTCCTGACTGAATATTCAGGAGTTTCATCAAAAAAGATACAAATAATACAAAAGACACCAAGCTCACCTTTTTCACAATCTTATCCTGTGGGACATTAATTGTATCCATGCTTCCTGCTTCCATTTGGATTATTATTCACATTTGCATTAACATCCAAACCTCAATCCAGCTGTCTTTTCTGTCCCTATTTCCCGTTATCCCCCTTTTCCCACCTTCAGAAAGCAGCTTTGGAAAGCATCTCTGTCTCTTAATCACTTGCCCCTCCTCTTTCTCTCTTCATATGTCCAGTATGCACCAATTGCGCTCGATGGTGGAGGAATCACCAAACAATAAAGCAAATCTCTGGAATAATAATGTTTCCACAATAAACAAAATACAAAATAAACATGGCGCTTTGTCCTATTTTCTTCCCATCAAACACCAGTTTTGTTGTACCAACTCTCCAACTTTCTTTGGCCAGACCATTGAACCCTTTACCAGGAATCCACAGAATCCAATAATTAGACGGGTGTGTAGATTAAATTTCCCAACATTTTCTGTCATATATGCTCTGTTTACATATGATTCAATAAATCTTGGTTATCTTTCACCTCACCTCCACCTACATTAGCTGTTTAAGTTTAATACTAAGGCCTCACTACAAGCATTCAGCATCTCAGTTATATCAAGTTTGTAAAACTTTAACCCCAAAATTTAAGATTGCATAAATCTTCCCTCTTTTATATATTTTGAAAAAGAAATGTATGTAGGTCATTACATTTAAAGTCGCCCATATATATATATATACAAAGTGTATGTTATCTCCCATTGTAAAAATGCTGGAAACCACCCATGAATTAGTGCTGAAGTTCACAAACAGTCACAAGAGATACTGTACCAAGATACCCATAAAAATACCAATTCTATGTTTAAGTAGGACCGGCACTAATTCGTTACAGAGATTGTATGATTGTAGATTAGAGTTTGTATGACAAATACATTCCCTTACAAAGACTCTTCAGAGTACAAAGGTAATAAAAAAAAACAATTTAATAGGAAATAAAATCCTAAATTCTTTGCCTGGTTTACTTTTACAAGCACAACATGCAGTATAATCTCATGTACTGATCTTCCAGTGAAGTCTCCAAGTTGTGTAGTGTTGGCACAAGTAGGCTTAGTGGCAATTCAGAACATTTTCAGTGTCCTTCAGATCTATTGTTTTCTGCAGGAAAAATTGTGTAAACTTTAATTCTACCGTTCAAACTCCCAGTAAATCGCAGCAAATTCACTCAGTCATTTAATCACGTTCCTGCTTCTTAGAAGTGTTAAAGTATTTTTAAAAACTCTGGTATGAGTGCAGTTTGCACGTGACCTAGTTAAGTGTGCAATGTTCTAGTGCAGATGGTTTGTGTTTTCTGTTGTAGATGCTTTCATTGTGTTCTACTTCCCTTATTCAGTTAAACTAAGTTTATGCTCCGGTTGAAAGCAGTCCAAAAGCAGAAATGTTCTATGCCGCACTGCTTAGTATATTTTTTTTCAAATAAAGAACAGAGAAATGTCCATTTGAAGATTGTGAGCAAAAAAAGTATTGTGATCTTCTGCTCTGGATGTCTTTATGTTGTTCCAGTGACTCAAGTATGCACTTCTATTACCAACAAGAGCGTCTGTCTCTTTATCCAAATATAACACGTGTCAGGAGAAATACACGCATTCTTAAGTTTTCTTTTATATCATATTATTAAGTATTATAAGAGGAAAGGAGCAGTGTAGGAGAGTGGAGGTTAGGGTTGGTACTTTAAATGTTGTTACTATGACGGGTAAAGGGAGAGAAGTAGCTGATATGATGGAGAGGAGAAAGGTAGATATGCTGTGTGTTCAGGAGACCAAGTGGAAAGGGAGTAAGGCCAGGAACATTGGAGGTCGATTTAAACTGTTTTATCATGGTGTGAATGGAAAGAGAAATGGTGTAGGGGTGATTCTGAAGGAAGAGTACAGTAAGAGTGTAGTGGAGGTGAAGAGAGTTTCTGATAGGGTGATGATCGTGAAGGTGGAAGTTGAAGGGATGATGATAAATGTCATCAGTGCCTATGCTCCACAAGTTGGCTGTGAGATGGAGGAGAAGGAAAGATTCTGGAGTGAATTAGATGACGTGGTAGATGGTGTACCTAGGAAAGAACGATTGGTGATTGGGGCAGACTTTAATGGGCATGTAGGTGAAGGGAACAGAGGTGATGAGGAGGTGATGGGTAGGTATGGTTTTAAGGAGAGGAATGTGGAAGGGCAGATGGTGGTGGATTTTGCTAAAAGGATGGAAATGGCAGTGGTGAACACTTATTTTAAGAAGAAGGAGGATCATAGGGTGACGTATAAGAGTGGAGGAAGGTGCACACAGGTGGACTATGTGCTATGCAGGAGATGCAACTTGAAGGAGATTGGAGACTGTACGGTGTTGGCAGGGGACAGTGTAGCTAGACAGCATAGGATGGTGGTCTGTAGGATGGTTTTGGAGGTGAAGAAGAAGAGGAGGAGAGTGAGGACTGAAAGAAGAATAAGATGGTGGAAACTGAAGGAGGAAGAGTGTAGTGTGAGGTTCAGGGAAGAGGTCAGAGAGAGGCTCAGTGGTGTTAAGGAGGTGTTGGATGATTGGGCAACTACTGCAGGAGTGATGAGGGAGGCAGCTAGAAAAGTACTTGGTGTGACATCTGGAAATAGAATGGAAGACAAGGAGACGTGGTGGTGGAATGAGGAAGTGCAGGAGAGCATAAGGAGAAAGAGGTTGGCAAAACAGAAGTGGGATAGACAGAGTGATGAGAAAAGTAGGCAGAAGTACAAGGAGATGCGGCAGCAGGTAAAGAGGGATGTGGCGAAAGCCAAGGAAAAGGCATTTGAGGAGCTGTATGAGAGGTTGGACACTAAGGAAGGAGAAAAGGATTTGTACCGATTGGCCAGGCAGAGGGACCGAGCTGGAAAGGATGTGCTGCAAGTTAGAGCAGTAAAGGATGGAGAGGGAAATGTGTTGACTAGTGAGGAGAGTGTGTTGAGAAGGTGGAGGGAGTATTTTGAGCAGCTGATGAATGAGGAAAATCAGAGAGAGAGAAGGTTGGATGATGTGGAGTTGGTGAAGCAGGATGTAGATAGGATTAGTAAGGGGGAAGTGAGAGCAGCGATTAAGAGGATGAAGAGTGGAAAGTCGGTTGGACCAGATGACATACCGGTAGAAGCGTGGAGATGTTTAGGAGAGATGGCAGTGGAGTTTTTGACCAGATTGTTTAACAGGATTTTGGAAGGTGAGAAGATGCCTGAGGAATGGAGAAGAAGTGTGCTGGTACCGATCTTTAAGCATAAAGGAGATGTGAAGTCTTGCAGTAACTACAGGGGAATTAAGTTGATCAGTCACACCATGAAGTTATGGGAAAGAGTAGTGGAAGCCAGGCTGAGAGAAGAGGTGACCATCTGTGAGCAACAGTATGGTTTCATGCCGAGGAAGAGCACCACAGATGCCTTATTTGCTTTGAGAATGTTGATGGAGAAGTATAGAGAAGGACAGAAGGAATTGCATTGTGTATTTGTGGATTTAGAGAAGGCGTACGACAGGGTGCCAAGAGAGGAGTTGTGGTATTGTATGAGGAAGTCAGGTGTGTCAGAGAAGTATGTGAGGGGGACGGACGAGGTCAGACAGGAGTCTCCCTGGACTATGATGTTTGCAAATGATATTGTGATTTGTTGTGAGAGTAGGGAGCAGGTTGAGAAGAGCCTGGAGAGGTGGAGATATGCGCTGGAGAGAAGGGGAATGAAACTCAGTAGGAGTAAGACAGAGTACATGTGTGTGAATGAGAGGGAGGGCAGTGGAGTGGTGCGGTTGCAGGGAGAAGAGCTTCAGAAGGTGGAGGAATTCAGGTACCTGGGGTCAACAGTGCAAAGTAATGGAGAGTGTGTTAGAGAAGTGAAGAAAAGAGTGCAGGCAGGGTGGAGTGGGTGGAGAAGAGTAACAGGAGTGATTTGTGATAGTAGGGTATCTGCAAAATTGAAAGGAAAAGTTTATAGGACTGTGGTGAGACCTGCGATGTTGTATGGTTTAGAGACAGTGGCATTGAGTAAAAGACAGGAGGTGGAGCTGGAGGTAGCAGAGCTGAAGATGTTGAGGTTTTCGTTGGGAGTGACGAGGATGGATAAGATTAGAAATGAGTTTATTAGAGGGACAGCGCATGTAGGATGTTTTGGTGACAAGGTGAGGGAGGCGAGATTGAGATGGTTTGGACATGTGCAGAGGAGGGACATGAATTATATTGGTAGAAGAATGCTGAGGATAGAGCCACCAGGTAGGAGGAAAAGAGGAAGGCCAAGAAGGAGGTTCATGGATGTGGTGAGGGAAGACATGCAGGTAGTTGGTGTAAAAGAGGCAGATGTAGAGGACAGGGTGGTATGGAGATGGATGATCCGCTGTGGCGACCCCTAATGGGAGCAGCCGAAAGAAGAAGAAGAAGAAGAAGAAGAGTTCCCATGACTGATTTCTGCATCTAATTCGAAAGTTAATTATATAATAACACAGTGCTTATACTATGACTTTAATTACTTAAATTTAGTGTTTAATGAAATAACAATTTTACTATTTATCTATTGTAATACATTGAAAGCTCCTGATCTAGACATTGTAGCTTTTCATCAGTCTATGGCTTGACTCGACTTTCTTAGAGCATCTCTAGAAGCTGAAGAGCTGAGATACAGTCACTCCATGAGATTGGTAGCTGTGAGACTTTTGGGGGTTGAGAGAATTTAAGAACTCTTCCTTCTTCCATTTGCTCAAAAGGTGTGACTTTCTCCACCATTCTAAGGCTGCCTAATCCTCAGACAGATGTGCTGGCAGATGTGCACCCTAAAGAAGCCATTTTGCCTCCTATTGGGTTTTTGGAGAAGCTGCTTTGTGATTGTTACATGTCAGGCTACATGCTAACTATAACCAAACTAGCAAGGTTTTACCAAACTTCCCTTTTAACGATTGCATAACCAATACAGGGCAACGGTGGCTCAGTAATTACAGGTGCCATGTTTCTTTGTTGTTCAGAAGCCGGGGTGGTTCAAACCTTAGCCCTGCCCCTATTAGGCCCTTATGCTATAAAAGTATCATGGTCCCATCTTTCTAGATGCTAAGATGCTAGGATATGTGACAAAAAGAATTTGGATGTATTTAAACTGTATTTAACTGTAATGCGTAGGTGAAAAATGTGGGGAGTGCTTCTGTTGTTAAAATAGGTAATGTCGAGAAAAATATTCTAATCAACCTTATCTAGTGAAGGGAAGGGACCGCATTTGCGGGTTACGGTTAGGGTTTGGGTTAGGGTTAGGGTTTGGGTTAGGGTTTGGGTTAGGGTTAGGGTTAGGGCTACGGACATCTTCAGGATTTTTCGAAATTAAAAAATTATTCCTATACACTTATTATGATAGATAATACTTTATTCAGTGTATAGGACAGCGATCTGCATTGAAAAGTGTAGCACACGGGCTCTCAACCATCTGCGTCGAAAAGCGACGCGAAGGGAGGTACCCTCGGTGTCGGATGTGGACGCCGTCCGAAGCAACATCCACAGCGTCGATATGTGACGCTGTGGGGTGAGACTGTGCTGTTTAATCAAACTAATATCCATCTAACAAATTGACCTAATAATTAGTATAGAACCTATTAGAAACAATAGAAGTAGCTTGATTAAACTTATTTAGTCTATGTGTTTTAATCAAACTCATGTCATCTATTTACTCCAAGTATAATTAACATAATAATAATCAGATACTAATATATAGAGTAGAGTAGGGTCTGACTGGTGTCCCAGGATGTCTGTGAGTTGGAGCTGAATAAAAGAAACAAACAGAGATCTCAATGACTAAAAGACATGCAATTAATATGTGCATGTAACAACAAAAGTAACAAGCTTATAAATGCTATCTTTGTGAAGCTCAACACACTATGCAACAGTCAGTTCAGAAAGTACAAATGTAATAAAACCTAGAATAATAAAATATTATAGCTTGATTCAATAAAAGTGTTATCGCAAACAGCATTATAAAAGCAGAACACTTACACAGTGCAGATGCAGGGAAGATAAAGTAGGCCGCAAAATGGTTGTCCACACATGAAAAACTGAGAGCAAGAGGAAGCGATGCCTGGCTGTACCAGAGTGAGTGAAGGTTTTATCCACATTCTTTTCTTAAGTGAAATAAAGAAAAGGCCATAAATAAGGGTAATGGAGGGGAACAGGAAAACCCAAGTATGGGATCACAGGAAGGGAAATTTGCTAGGGTGAGGAAAATATGAAAAAGTAAAGGTGTCATGTATCACCATTTAACAGTATGAGTGTGTGCAAAGTGTGTGCGCTTGATCATTTTGATGTGATGAAATGATCACCTTCTATGGGCTCATCAGAACGTGACTGGAGTAAAGAAGTTTTTGCTTTTTCACATCCAAGACTGAAGATTTTTCACTTTTGAGGTCTATTTTATTTGATTTTATTAGGTTAAGAGTGCTATATTGGGAATCAACTAAAACAAAGAATGCACCCATGATGTGTCTGCTCAGAGAACGGGTCTAAATTCATTTTTATTTAATTGAACAGATTCAATAAAAAAAAATTAGTCTGCCATTCTCATTAATAATTGTCTGCCAAGTGAAATTTATACATGATTGATTACTTTATCTAAAATCGTGATGCATATATTTTCGCATTCTAAGTGGTAAGTTATTTGAATACCTTTTAAACTATGCTTTTATGTCATTTTGCACTTGTCATATTCACATAGGCAACCTTATCTTCGGCAAAACATCAGCTAGGAAATTACACAATGCATGTATGACTAGCACTTAGAGTTTTTTTTTGCTGGATATTACAAAATATCGATTTTCTGTGCACAAAGTCCATAAATGTGAACAGTTTCACTATTTGGAAAGCGAAAAAAATACTATCTGTATCACTTTTAGTTTACCATCAAATAACGATTATCTATACTTCGTTGACGAGGTGACTTTCTGTCTCAAGTCCAACACTTCCAATGTTGATTCATTCACAATATCACTGAGGAAGTTGAGAAAATTGTTGTGCAATTCTGTTGGCTGACAATTAGATGGTTAGAGATAAATGTCGCAATGCCTGTGTTTTCCATTATTTAGTATATATAATATCTGATTACTTGCAGAACATTGCCACGCCCTCCATTGCAACATTTTTATATATATATATAGGGACCGTAGGTTATATTATGGCACTGGTATCTCAGAAAGCTCCACATACATGGAGGAAGTTTTGAAGAACTGGGATGAATTGGGATCTGTGAAGGTAAGAAAAAAATAAGCAATGAGGCTTCAGTTGTATACTGCATTTTTGTGATTAGTTAACACTTTTTATAGTCTATCATCTATGCCATAATTTCTGGATTATTTTAAGATCTCTAGTATATGGAAATGGTAATGAGTAATGAGTAATGAGTAAATAATTCAAATAAATTACAATGAACTACTTTTAATGTCACATTTAAAGATCCGACACCATAAAAATAAGCTATATATTATATATTTGTATTAATAATCTAATGTATTAGTAAAATGTATGAATAAACCGTGTATATCAGTATATGAGTAAATGAAAATGTGAGTATAACAAGCCTTATATTAGTGGCTACATGAATGGAATTTCCAAATTTCCAATTTTTGACATTGAGTTTGTGTTTATTAGTGCATTCGGAGATGGCAACCCTATAATGCTTCTGCAGATTTTCACTGGAGATCTCAGAAATGTTTTTTTTTTTTGCTGCTATCACTTACGTCTAACACTTGATATAACCATTTAAAAATATAGTAATATAATAATAAGATGCCCTGAAGTGTTTTCTTCCTATTATAAGACAACAATGAAGAAATGATTTCAATTTAATTTCCTTATGTGATACATTTAATTGATGTTTACCAATGTGGAACATCCATTCAATTTATTTATATTTTATTTACATTTACATTCATTGCATTTTGGCAGATGTCCTTATCTAGACTTCCAATAATCTTATTTATATACAAGTGAGCAGGTAATGGTTAAGGGATCAAGAGCCAAGAACTGGCAGCTTTGTGAGGCTGGTAATTGAACTCACGACCCTACAATCAGAAGTCCAACATTAACCACTGAACTACCTTTTCTAAATTTATTTAAATAACACTTTTAACAATAAACATTGTCGCAAAGCAGCTTTACACAATAAAATAAATTACAAATATTCATTTTAGTGTCATAAATAAGTCGTGAAAACCTATTCGTTTATCCATAATTAGCAAACCAGTGGCAACATGGGCAATGACAAAGAATAAAATTCTGTAAAATAGTATGAGGAAGAAACCTTGCAAGGATTAAGATTAACCCATTTTTATCTGGGTGACAGAAAATATCCATTCAATATAGGTACTGTACTAAGAGATAAGATAAACCTTTATTCGTCCCACAGTGGGGAAATTTCTTTGTTACAGCAGCATGAAAAAATAAAGAATTAATGCAAATATATAAAAGAATAGACAATAGACATACTATAGTATACAAGTATATACACAGCACAATGTATAAATACAAATGAGGAAAAAGTTCGTATTGCAGGTAATATTGCACAAAGGTGGTATTGCACATATTGCAGGTAATATTGCACATATTGCAGGTAATATTGCACGTATTGCAGGTAATATTGCACACAGTGAGCAATGTACTGTTAAAGATAACAACAGTTCAAATGATGGATGCAACATTTCAATGCGAAAATTTTATTACTACTAATTTAGCAGCTATAAACTGTATTTTTTTTGTTGATGTTAAAAAATACAAAGAAAACAGCTTGTCATGTTACTTAGAAATTGCAAAACCCTCACTACAGAGGACTTGTGGACTGAAGTTACAGCTCTACTGTTACAAAGATTTTTAATTTTACAAAAAACATTCACATGTTTGAATATTAGTTTGTGTTTAATATAGAAACAGTTGCCTATGAAATGGAGTGCATTAATCAATCAGAATTGACTGGTGCTGTGGAATAATTAGGCATACCAAATGCATGTACCTTGAAATCTCATGTTCCAAAGTGTATGGTATGAAGCATTTTATCATTTTTGTATCCCAGTAAAAACAATGGAAACATATTCCAAAGCTAATCATTGGTTTGTTAATGATTTTCAAATAAGTTATCTGCTTCCTTGTAGTTTTTTCTGAAGATGAGATCCTCAGTGTGTGTTATTGCACTGGTGGTGCTGGTTCTGCCTAGTGTGGAGTCCTTTATATCAATAGGCAGTGGCAACACACACGTGACCATCACCAACGCTGCTGTGTTGAAAAAGATCTACGAAGTATGCGAGGCGGTAGCGGAGTCAGAAGAAAGATCATTCAAACCAACAGTGAGCATGCTTCTGATTCCATTTCATCCTCTCAGGAGTTACAAGTATCAGCAGCTTCATTATCTCTCAACTTTTCTCTCATACTCTGTGTTGTAGGGTTCTTCTGCAGAGGAACTTCTTAGTGCGTGTTTGGGTACAAACACAGGTCAGGTGGCAGGTGCCAAGTTTCATGAAGCCCTGAATCAGATTTATATGCAAAATGGATTAGTGGATCGAGACTTTCTTTCCAGTGATCCGCATCATTTCAACAGCGAGGCTTTTAAAGAGGGACATTCTCTGATCAGCCAGGGTGTCTCGTCAGTCAAAGCCAGCATTCGTAAAGATAATTTGCAGGCTGCACGGGAAACACTAGGAAAAGTCTTACACATTCTACAGGTGAGAGTCTTTCTGAGATTAGGAGCAAATTTTCATTCGCTTTTACTGTAAAACAAAAATGCTGTAATATTACAATGTAATTGTAGTCAAAATTACAGCTATGTTTTTCAGGACTTTTACAGCCACAGTAACTGGGTGGAGCTGGGTTACAGAAGCACATATCGTAATCTCATCAAACCACATCTCACCATCGACAATGTTGCAGGTGAATGCTGTGTGACAACACTTCCACTTTGCCCTTTGCCACCATGTCTTGTAGCGAAGAAAGTTTTATTTAATGGCTTAATTGGGGAATAAGTTGTACTTATTTGTAATTATTTGTCCATTAAACCATGTGCATGACCAGCTAAACAAACAAACAAACAAACAAACAGATATCAAGCAGAATACAGTATATTTGCAATAAACAATGCAAAACAATTTGACTCTTGTAGTAATGTAAACCAGTAGTATAATAATAATTACTATACTACAGTTTTCAAAATTCAAATAAAAAATATTACATTGTTAATTGCAAATATGATAGCTGTCACTTAATTTATACTAGCTGTCACATACTTTACATTTTGTTCAAGTGCTTAAAAAGTCTAAATAAACATTATAATTCTTTGTTACTAGTTTCTCAAAATAATCATCCTCATATATCACTCCAATTTCTAATCAAATACAGAAATTATTTGTAGGTTTTAATGGTTTTTATTCACAAATACAGTACATTCAGACCTACTCATTCATGTATAAAAAAAATAAAAGCAAAACAAACTTTTAGTCATATCCAGAATTGGAACTCAAAGTGCAACTGTGTACTTAAAAAAAAAAAAAAAAAAAAAAAAGGCAAATAGGTTTTCTTTATTCTTTTCACTTTAATTCTGACTTTTAACATGCATCTAATCCGTTCTATCATATAATTTTGTTTCATTTTATTTTATTTCATTTGATCTTATTCGTATTTTTGTTTTCATTTTGTTTTTATATTTTGATAATCATTTTATTTATTTATTTATTTATTTATTTATTTATTTTATTTATTGACTTATTGACTGTCTTTTCTTTTATGATAAACTTTACCATCACATTCACCTTGAGATAATTTTACATGTTTTCCGTGTGTGTGTGTGTGTGTGTGTAGATGTGGGCACTCCAACCTGCAGTGACTGTGCCAGTGGTACTTGTCCAAACCCCCTGCTGCCCTCTATAATGAAAGAAAAGAAACTTACATCAGGATACATGGGCCTGTTTTCTTCCAACAAACCTGCAGGTATGAAATCAAATGGACAGCAGTTAACAGAGCTATTTAAAAAGTCTAGAGCCCCCTGCTGTCTATAAAGTGAATTACAACTCTCTCTTTGCTCCATCTCAGTTACTTTCCAAGAAACAAACACAAAGCAAAGTTTATATTTGACCAAAACAATGAAATTATCCAGATACATTGCATTCTACTAATAACAGTGAATCAGGTGTCTAAGATGGATTTGTTATTATTTTAGAGATGTATAAACTTTACAAACTGGACGTTTATCTAAATAAATATAGAAGGCCTACAAAACACATAATAAATGAAATAAGCGAACAGCACTTAGTTGTTTATTCAAAAATATATGAAAGTATTCTTCTTTATAAACCATATTTTGTATTTGTTTTAGGTAAATGCAGTCATGGCGGAGACAGCGATCTAAGCAGTTCCCATAATCCTCGTGGTGGGATCAGCAAAGATGAGCGTCGTGCCCATAACGCAGCCCTACATGACACCGCAGTCTCGCTGGCAACAGATGCTTCTCTTGAGCTTCTGGAGGATATTCGTGGAGCTGTTGGAAATATAGATTTCCTACGGTAGGAGACAGGATTGAGTTCTGGAGGATGTATAAAAAATGTACATTTTTACGTTTTCTCTCTTATTTATCTCTTCCCCCATTTCTGTCTTAGGATGATGGGCATCGCTCGTACTTCTGTCTTGTGCTTTGTAATTGACACAACAGGCAGCATGTCTGATGATATCGCTGAAGCTCAGAGGGTTGCGCACAGTATCATTGACAATAAGAAAGGGACGCAGGACGAACCATCTGAATACATATTGGTTCCCTTTAATGATCCAAGTATGTTCATTTTTCATTATAAGTACCATTATCCTAGAACAGGGCTTCTAAACTTCAGGACTAGAGCTCAGTTTCCATTACTTACATCCATTCACCATTTAATCATTTATCCTAAGTAACACAAACATGGAGGATTCTGTCTATTCTAGTCTTTTCTGTTCAGAGCACCCAGTATGAGGAATACACCAGTCCAACAAACCACACACTTATATTATATTTACACATGGGACAATTTAGCATGCTTAACCCCATGCAGATGTAGTACAAACTGTGGAATAAACCCCACACAGATTCTAACCTGAGCTGACTTATGATTTTCACTATATTACATTAAGTCATTTGTCATATAATCCAGAGCACCTTATTAGCTGTGGGAATTTAACTCCCAAACTTTCAAACAGTAACCCAGGGTCGTAACTGCTGAGTCATCTTTCTTTCTTTCGTTTTGAGTAACAAATAATCCTCACAGTTTTTAATTGTGTATGCTTTGTTTCTTGTGTGTTTTTTTAAGGTTTTGGACCACTGATAAGAACGACAAACCCAGACAAGATGAAGGCTGAGATTTCAAAACTCACAGCGGACGCCGGTGGTGATGACCCAGAAATGTGTTTGTCAGGACTGCAGGTATAATCCACAGACATACTGAGAATCCTTAAAACATTTGGATTGCATAGATTTAAAATGATGCATTTGTGTTTCTTTTTCTCTTAGCTGGCTTTGAATGGAGCTCCTCCCTCCTCACACATTTATGTTTTTACTGATGCCAGTGCAAAAGACATACACTTAGAGGGAACCATCTTAGCCCTCATTCGCAGCAGCAAGTCCACAGTAAACATCTTGCATGATTATATAAAATATATATTTAGTACTTTTTTGTGGAAAATGAATGAATTGATACAATTACTGCATGTTGAACTTTTTTAAATTACTACAGTTCTTATAACATGTGCCATTCTACTTCTTCTCTCTTACACTCAGGTCTCCTTCTTCATGACATCGAAAAGTAGATTAGCAAGATCTCTGAGCAGGCCGGTTCACTCAGGTGTAGACTTCCAAGTGTATTATAAATTAGCATTGGCCTCTGGAGGTCAAGCTATAGAGGTGACTAAAGCCAACCTGCCCAGTGCTACTGACATAATCTTAGACACCTCCACTTCCGCTTTGGTAAGAAATCTAATTTACGTTCAAACAGCAATGCATTAATATTCATCCCTGATACATATCTAGGTCCAGTATTGCTTTAAAACACTGTATACCAGTAAACAGTATTAAGATATTGAGAATATTGAGAGTATTGAAAAGTTTGTAAAGGATCCCTTTTTTCAGTTGGTTGAGGATTTTAGCTAAAAACATGGTACTTGCATTAAAGCCCCAGTTATATTAGAGTCAAAATTATGTTCATTTTTGCAACAAAGGATGAGTGTTTTTTTTTGTGTAAAATCTGCATATTTCTCTGCACTCAAAAGTACAATAAAAACGCCAATCTGTAGTGACTGAATTAATAATATTAATTATTTATTTATTCATTGTGGGTTGTTAGGCTTATTAGAAAAATATTCTTGGCAAAGATATACTACTCCCTTAAAAGTAGACAGAAAAGGGATACCAAAAATGTCTGGCTACATTGATTCTTTGTATACAGCAATTTGTTTACTCTGTGCAATAGGTGCATGAATACAATACGTGCAAAACAAATCTAGTAAGATCCGTGGTTGTTTAACAATTGCTTAAAGACTATTTTTGTCATCAGGAAAACAGGAAGAATAGTTCTCAATCCTATATCCTGTTATTAACCCTTGATGATGATTTACCTTATGTCATTACCACTTCTTGTATCATTTTATATATTGTTTGTATCATTATCTGTAACTTATAAAAAGTACATGTAATGTTACTTGTCTACTACAGGTTACGGTCTTGCAACAAGCCAGGAACCCAGGTCGCGTGGAAAAGTTCCCCTTCCTGTTAGATGCATCATTGTCTAATGTTACTGCCTATCTGACAGGAACAAACCTCAAGTTCACTTTGCATAGCCCATCAGGTAAGTCAACTTTATAGTAGCTGAAGCTTTAAAACAAAAAAATGAGCCAACAACAACAGTTTAGTGGTTTTGTAATTGGAAAATCCTTAGAGGCTGATGTGTTTTCTTCAATGTAAAAAAATAAATTTCAGCAAGAACAACTCTTACCTGGCTTTGTTTATTTATTTATTTTTTATCAGGTGCATCTCAGGCACACTCTGTAAGTAATGGGCCTCTTGCTACGATTCAGGCTGTGGGAAACCTGCGGCGGCTTCAATTCAAACATTTCAATGAAACAGGCCTATGGAGCATTAGCATGGAATCTACAAATGCATACACTATCAAAGTGACAGGTGGGCTAGTCTGAGCACTTTTGTACACTTTTCTGGTGAAAACATTCACAAGGCTGCAAACAGTGAAAGCTACAATCTGGAAAACACTTATTTGAACACAGGGACAGCACTTTTTTAATACATAAAGTCTTGCCATTTTGTAAAATGTATTTAAGAGATTTCTATGAAGCACTTAGTGGCAGGTAAACAGTATAATCCTGCATGTGTGCCAGCAGGCTGTGGGTCAGGCATATGTTTGGTCATTTACAATGTAAGTCAAACTGCTACATTGTCATATTAGGTGGTTCTTAGCAATATTTGGTGAGAAAAGGTGCTCTAGCAGATGCTAGAGGTGTAATGTGTGAGACTTCCAGTGAGCTTTATCCTACAGTTGCAGAAAATAGAGTGCAAAATAGGTGGGTCTGGTACAATATGATAATATAAATATCATCAGCATGATACATTGTGGCACAATGCAGGTATTTAAATATAATTTTTCAACCTTTTTTAATGACTTTTGAATACAACTTTAATTTAACATACATACTTACATACATACTTACATACATACATACATACATACATACATACATACATACATACATACATACATATGCATTATGTTGAGCGGAAATCCAGGTATCCAGGTATTGGGAAATCTTTTATCATGTGGCCTCTTAATCAATTAACATCTAACAACAAATATAAATAATAATAATAAATAATATACATATAATATAATAAATAATAATACCCTCATCACAGCACTAACTAAATGGATGGTTGTTAATTTCAGGTCAAAGCGCAATAACTTTCATTTACAACTTCGTAGAGGAATTTGGTGGACCCCACCCAGGATTTGCTACTCTTGATGGTCGCCCACAGAAAGGTTGGAGTTGTTGGACTGTGGTTACACCTCATTTTACATTTCTTTGTTTTGATGTAACCTACAGAAGGTTTCACACCCTGACAAGAAGCAAATGTTCAATAATTGTACAAAATAACTGCATACACACTCATAGCAATTGGGGGAATCATTTAACTCGTATGGTTTGGGAAATAGAAGTATAAGAGAACTTTGCCCATGAAACCCATGCAAACACTGGGAGAACTTTACACAATCAATAGCCTGAGCTCATAAGAGAAATGTGCCCCACCATGCCAATGAAAACCAATGATTGTATTATTACTAGCCAGTAATTGTTTTGCTTTGACAGATTCATTCATTTTCTATCCTGACAAACAAATAACTGGAATTTGTATACATTTTATTTAAATTGTGTAGCTTTGGACATATTCATTATTATGTCTGGAGGACAGACATGTCCATTTGATGAATGTATAGAATAATAGTATGAAAATACCCTTAAACTTGGTGTTTATTTTTCTAATTGCTGTGCCTGTCTTTCTTTGGTATTTAAGGCTTACCTGCTAAGCTGTTAATCACAATAACTGGACAGAAGGGTGCTGAAGCTTTGAAGCTACAGGAAGTTGCCCTAGTGGAGGTTTCAAATGTCAATGTGGCAAATGGAACCTTTAAAGAAATGGGTGGTGGAGGCTTTCTGGTTACTGTGAACCCAGTTCCAGACGGAGAATTTGTAGTTGTGATAAAAGGAAAAGATAAGACCACCTCAAGCTACTTCCAAAGGCAGACTACAACACAGATGTCCCTGTCTAAAGTCAAAGTCAATGTACAACTCTCCTCTTATTTAACATGCCATTAGAAAATGGCTATTCATTTATTTTTGTTTGTCCATTTTGATATATTAGTATAATATATGTCTCCCTCTCTGTAGGCTGCAGTAGGCAATGCAATGGTGCCAGGAAAGGACTTTAAAATATCTTTTACTGTAACAACTAACGGAACCGGTGGAGTCTTCACAATCGTTGCTAAGAATGACAAAGATTTTCCTCTGACATATGACAAAGAGTACATATAGTTATTTCATTTTGACATACCGTAATTTCCGGACTATTAAGCGCACCCACATATAAGCCGCACCCACTGAATTTTACAAAGATTTTTATTTTGAACATAAATAAGCCTAATGTAGTAAGTCTACATTGAAACTAATGAACTTTATACAGGCTTTAACGAAAGACAGTGTCTGTTATAACGGCTTGTATCTAAACAGTAGCCTACCAAGAAAGTCATTGTTCACTGTCTTCCTCCTTTCTTTCACCACAGTTTCTCTCGAGAGTTTATCTTTTGGCATCGTCGTGCGTTTAAAAATCACCATCGGTAAATCTTTTCTCCCGATGCCGTGCAGCTCAGAACACAGGTGAAGTGCGTTTTTTCATGCCCGGTTGTTTTCAGCGTGACGAATGATTCGCAATTCCTGTTGACAGTCCAAGTGAGCGGCAGGTCAAACGGCAGAGGAACCTCATCCATATTTATGATGTGGTGCGGCCCGATTCAGTGGGAGCGCAATTTAATATAAAGAGTTTCATTGGTTCACCTGAACCCGTTCGGCAATTTCATTGGTCTAATGTTATGGGGCTCAGTTTTTTGTCTTGAAGTTTGTGAAACCGGGAAAACCCCAGGAAAAATCCATAAATTAGCCACTTCATTGTTTAAGCCACGGGGTTCAAAGCGTGGGAAAAAAGTAGCGGCTTATAGTCCGGAAAATACGGTAAATGTAATAAGTTTTAATAGTTGGAAAATTTTGGCAAAATATAAACATGAAGCATTTTATAAGTCACAAGTCAAATAGTTCTAATCTTAACCATTGTATAAGCAAGATTAATAATGGTTTCATTCTGCATTAAACATGTATAATATTTCTTTGCTGTATCTCAGACTTACCGTGAACACAGGAAGTAGTGCTTCAGGCACAGTAACTGTCAAACCTCCTGCAAGCACCGCATCAGGAACTGATGTCACTCTGACCATTCTGGCTGAAGGGCCCGGAGATGCTGATTCTAACTATGCCGTGCTTCGCCTTTCTGTCCTTGCTGAGGTAACTTACGTGTATTTGTTTACATGGGTACTACAACCTTTGAGGAAAAGGAAGCAGGTCTTAGAAAGCCTATAATAAATTGGTAATTATAATCAATGACAGAGAATTAACTTCCAATGAGGTATAAGGTAAAACCAGTGTATCCCTTTATTAGAAAATACACTTAACTTTCTGTTCAATAAAGAAACAAATGGTCCATGTGAATGATATTGCTTCAAGAAGTTTTAATATCCCAATGCCATTTAAGCCTTCCTATTGTCTTTGTAACTACTCCAGCTTCTTCCAATCTCTTGTACTTTCATCCTGTCATAAGTGTTAAGACACTTGTACTTTTATCCTGTAACACATTGCTTAGTAAACTTTCCACCATTGTTTTTGTATTTACTCTGCCAAATGTTGAACAGCATGAAAAAAAGAAAAGAAATTATTTTTGGACCAATTCTTGCTGATTTGTGAAAGAAAAGAAAATAATCAAAAGTTGTAAAATAGGGTAATACTATGAAAATGTGTTATTCATGTAATAGTTAACTGAAAAGTGTTTTTCTTCTTCTTTCGGCTGCTCCCATTAGAGGTCGCCACAGCAGATCATTCGTCTCCATACCACTCTGTCCTCTACATGTGCCTCTTTTACACCGACTACCTGCATGTCTTTCCTCACCACATCCATAAACCTCCTTCTTGATCTTTCTCTTTTCCTCTTTCCTGGTGGTTCCATCCTCAGAATTCTCCTACCGATATACCCCATGTCCCTCCTCTGCACATGTCCAAACCATCTCAATCTTGCCTCCCTCACCTTGTCTCCAAAACGTCCTACATGCACTGTCCATCTTATAAACTTGTTTCTAATCCTGTCCATCGTCGTCACCCCCAAAGAAAACCTCAACATCTTCAGCTCTGCCACCTCCAGCTCCACCTCCTGTCTTCTACTCAATGCCACTGTCTCTAAACCATACAACATCTCAGGTCTCACCACAGTCCTATAAACTTTCCCTTTCACTCTTGCAGATACTCTTCTATCACAAATCACTCCTGCCACTCTTCTCCACCCACTCCACCCTGCCTGCACTCTTTTCTTTACTTCTCTAACACACACTCTCCATTACTTTGCACTGTTGACCCCAGGAACCTAAACTCCTTCACCTTCTCCACTGAAAACTAAAAAGTATATGATAAATATATAATTTAGTTGGTTAACATTTTTTTCCCTTTGTTCTGAACAGGTGACTGATTTTACTCCTCCAAAGTGTGAGATTGTTCATGTAAATGCTATCTGCCCAAATGACTGCTCCCAGGCAAACTGGGACCTTTCTGTCAACATCACCGATGGCAATGGTTCTGGTATTGAACATGTCTCCATACAGAAAGGCAGTGGCAAATTCTCCTATGTGACTTTGGTGGAAGGGGGGATACCCGTAGTGATGGCCTACTACAATGCCTCCTGCTGCTCACCTGATGTAACTGTGACTGCTGTTGATAAGGAAGGAAATGTAGGGAAATGCAGCTATTCTGTTGAGAGGAGCAGAGGGGTTTCCCTCAGCCTGTCTCTCCCGCTGTGGACCTACTTGCTGGTTTCGGTCTTTAGTATAATGCGTGATGTGCTTCCGCTGTAATGAAAAATTAATAAATAATAAAGTTCTGATGCCACCAGATAAACATCTCCTCCTGATTAAAAAAAATATGACTAGTCCCTCAGTGATTAGGGCTTATTGTGAACAAACATACTTGCACACTTGCAAATTGAAATGCTGTCAATTTCTAATTAAATCATGTTTAATATGTTTCGTTTTTTTGGGCAAAATGTGAACAATATACTAGCATACTGTGGTAAAATACTGTGTGTAATAAACTGGTATGTTGTAAATTTCTATTTAAATCTTGTTTAATATTTCCAGCTACATTAGCTATCTATATTTTAAATGGAAAAATAATTTTTGACTATTAACCTTATTAGCTAATTACTATAATAACTATTATTAGTTCCTTCTGAAGACTGCTAACTTACACTCAATGTATTTGTAAATATATAAAGCACATACTTTATGTTCCAATGTTTTTTTTCTGATCCATTAACACCTGAAAGTTGCAAAGATTACATAAAAGTGTTTAATGCTGTGGTATTGTTTAATCCAAGAGTACGCACACCAGGGGTCTGGATGCATAAATGTTATTTTATTATTGTTCATTCTTCCATAACTCTGGATCCAGTGCCTGTACTAAGAACACTGGTAGTGTGAGGCAGGTTAAACCCTGCAAAACAAATCTATCACATATCAAGTTTTCAACTCTTCCATGTGTGTAGGTTTCAGCTTTAAAGTGACATCTTATTCAACTATGACTTACATTGGATCCTACATCAATACATTCAGTAAGAAATGCAAACATTAAAATTTCATAAATATATTATATGGCCATGGGGTTGAGAACACTTTGCTATCACATCCAATTCCTTTTGCTGTTATAATAACTGAGGAGGCTTTCTGACGCATTTTAGTGTATGACTGTAAGAACTTGTTCTCATTCAGCCATAACAGCATTATTTTATGTCATGTGAGGAGGTTTAAGGCGAAGTAAGCATTCCAGTTTATCCCAAATTTGTTCTGTGTGGTTCATGTCAGTGTTCTGTGCAGGACACTCGACATGCTCGACTTTCATTTTGGCACCTTGCTTTGAGCACAGGGGCATAGTCCACAGATGTCCACAAACCTTTGGCCAGAAGGTGCATTTGAAATGCTACAGATATAAAATAAGAAATTGTTCCAATGTTGTTCCCATTTTGTTAGAAACTTCCTCTCATTTTCTTATAATCACTTCCTACTTGCTTCTGGTCAGTTGGTGGATTTTAGGTTCTCGGACAGTTTGTTGCTTACCAACTATTTTACAAGCCGCATTGAATAAAAGCAGCAGTCAAATATAAACTAATTTCAAAATGAATTGTGTAAGCCACAGGCACACGTTCAACAGCTTTGTCTTTAGAAATATATATTTAATTCACTTGAACTTGAGTTTGTGCTCTATGAAGAAAGAACATAAGAGAAATTCAGTACTTCAGTTCAGTACTTTTTCCAAAACCATAATAATAACCTTATGGAAAGCCCCTTTTTAAAAAAAAAGAAAACACAAACACTTTATCATTAAACAGTTCACATTTTATTTGGTTTTGTTTGTCTATTATGTTCCAGTTGAGATAACCACCAGTGTATCAGCAATACATTTTTTTTTCACAGTGAATTGTTCAACCTGAGATGCATAAACTTTTGACCCATTGGTATTATATATAAAAAAAGGAATAATAAATAGCACAGAGACAACATTAAACTTTTAACTTTCTGGAAATAGGAAATGACAACATTATCATAACACAGTTGGACAGACTTACAAACCACACTTACAAACTCTTCGGGGGAAAAAAAGATTTCTATACAACAGTTGATACTCCAACTTTTGAAAAATAAAAACATATTCACAAATATCTTCTCATGAGGTTTTATTTCATGGTTATTACTAACATATTCAAATCTTTCTATTTTGGTTTTACTACCACATGTTGCGTGTTGATGTGTTTCTTGAGGTGTGCTGACTGAGTAAAACGCTTCCCACACACTTTGCATTCGAATGGCTTTTCCCCGGTGTGGATACGCTTATGTCTCTTAAAATTTCCCAAATCCACAAAGCCTTTCTCGCAATGGGGGCAAACGTAGCGTTTCTCCCCCCGGTGCCCCTGCATGTGCATGTTCAAGGCAACTCTATGCTTGAATGTCTTTCCACACTGATTACAGAAAAATGGTTTCTCCCCTGTATGCATGCGCATGTGAGTAGCACGGTCTGCTTTGGCCAAGAACTTCTTGCCGCAAACCTTACACGGGAATGGCCTGTCTCCAGAGTGGATGAGTTTGTGTTTGGTCAGGGTAAACTGGTAAACGAAACTCCTGCCGCACTCCTCACACTTGTAGCCTTTCTCCTCTGCATGAACTTTTACATGCCGGTTGAGGCCTCGGACGCTAGGGAAAGCCTTACCACACTGGGAGCAGGTATAAGGCCTCTCACCTCTATGAAGCCTCATGTGATTCTCCAGCGAAGATGCATTACTGAGAACCCTGCCACATTCAGAGCACTCGGTCTTCTTTTCCAGCAATTTTCTTGCAGACTTCTGTAATATGGTTTGCATAGGCCCACTTAACGCTGACTGTTGTAACACACCGGACAAATCAGACTGCTCCCACACACAGGTTGTGTCACATCCTTCTTTCTGCTTATTGATATCAATGTCCATCTGTAATTCTTTGACCATGTTCATTCTGAATGTCTGCTGTTCTTTTGTAGAATCCGGTACTGGAAAGTTGGTCCCAGGTTTGGAAAGAACCGTATAATGTTGTATTTGTCCAGGAATAGCAGCAGGCCTACTACCTTCATTACTCTCTGTGTGGTTTTCATTCATTTCCACTGTGATGGATTCGCTTTGACAGTTTGAGGATTCATGACTTGTAATAGGGGGATATCGCTGCATATGTTCGCTATAGTTATTAACTGTAGACATCGAGATCTCCACAGGCATGTTATGTCCTCTCTTGGATACGTTTCCGTGGTTGGAGGCTGCCGCTTGCTGTTCCTTTAAAGTAAGAAGCGGGGCAAGCTGCAACTGTTGGCCAGATGATTGGGAATGGATCATAGATGAGGTTTCCTGCTGGTTTAATACAACAGATGAGTGGAAAGACATGGGAGACAAGGGCTGAAGCAAATCTGACGTATTATCGGACGATGGGAAAAACTGGTCCGAAGACGTACAAAGTGAATCAGAGAGAATGTCATAGTGGGGTGCGGCATGCTCGAGTGGAGAGGAAACACCGGTCTGGGAAATCGAATTTGGAGGAACAGAAGGTTTTACTGACTGAAGAGGAATGAAAGGAGGAGCAAATGATGCATGAGTCAAAGAGTAAAATGGATGAGTTGATGGGGTCAGATCATGATGAGGCACCGAAGGTAAGTGGCCTTGTTGAGTTAAACTTTGCGAGTTTGGTGGAAGCATGTCATTTGATTGAACAAGCACTTGAGACGGGGCATTGGTTGCTGTAAGTGTATGGTGAACACTTGGTTGAACAGGAACTTGGGTTTGTGAAACTGGGACCTGGTTTAGTAGTGGTAAAATCTGAGATACTGAAGTAGAAACCTGCCCAGAATGCTGGTCTGTATGGAAAGAAGCCTGGACCCGAGGACTTGGGAAATGTCCTAGCTGTGTCAAATTCTGGCCAGTTTGAGTGTGAGAGACTGAAAGCTTTGTGGAAGTGGAAGACTCTGATAAAGATGTGACCGAGTTGCTGACTGAGAATCTTTTATCTGTGACTGGAAGCAGGGCTTGTAATAATTGACCAGGGGGGCAAAATTCTGTTATTGGGTTCTGGTTCTGAGGGAGAGAGGGCTTAACCACTTTAGGGCCAAACTGTGCCATAGCAGTAGACTGCTGGTTATTTTGAACAATTTGCTGGGATGAAGGTACACTAAAGTGTGACTCTTCGATTTGAACAGATGGTGTTAGTTGCTGAGCTCTGGATGTTGACATCTGACCTAGTCTGCTAGTCAGCACCGCCGAGGCAGATACACTAACTGAAGGAAGTAGCTGGGTTAAATTTGAAGGCAGACCCGACAAAGTTGACTTTTTAGTTGAGGCACACTTGTTTTGTCTTCCTGTATCACTCTGCAAAGACGAATAGCCACTAACCTTTGACATAATTTCAGTGTAGTCTACACCGTTACTTAATGAGTCCGTTCTAAAATTACAGAAAGCAGTTGTCTTGGGTGATGACGCATTAGTGGTTGATATTTCTTTTTGGGTTCCGTAGCTTCTGCTCACTGTTTGGATTGCTGAGGGGATCAAAACTGTGGACATGCAGAAAGATCAATGCAAAGCTGTGTTAGGTAGTAGAAACAGGAAAGAGAGAAGCAGAAGTGGTAATGGCATAGAAAATGTTTTGTGAAACATGGTGCAGTTTTATAGGAACTACCCTACCTTTTTCCATGGTGTTTTTAAAGGGCTCTTTACGAACCAATATCGGCTCGGACCCCTCTTGCTTTAGTAAGAAGTATCCTGGAGCATATTCATCGCAGTCAGTTTCCTGAGGCTAAGAAATTAAATAAAAATATAAGTTAACCTCCAGGGTAATAAAAGTTGCCACACATGTTGACATTTCATTAGGTAAACTTTCAAGACAGACACATGTTGAAGTTGTAGTCATAACTATTGGCTTTAGGTCTGCTGTATTTTTAGGCATTTAGACCATTATAAAAAAAAAAAAAAAAACACCTCGAATTGATTGCTTTGACTTCGTTTATGTGACCTAAAAGCACTAGGGAACATTTCACACACATTATGAACAAAAAAAAGTGATTGAGCTGTCACATCTAACCATACACCTATATGGTGTAACCACAAGATCATTACATCAAATAAAAGGGGCCAGTAAGAGCGCATACACTACACACTCCTGCAATGTCAAAGATTTACAAAGAATGTGTTTTAACTGAGTGAAATCTTAGCGTGTTATTAGGCGGTCCCTTTTATTTAAATGAAAGATTAGCGGAGCTGATAGTCGCTGTATTGTTGCTAATAACTGCATACCAAAAAGTGTATTTGATAGGACAAAGGCATGCAATGTGTCCCTTAGTTTTAAAACAAATGATATGCAACTAATCAGCTAAATAACAGCATTTCCTGAGCTGAAGTGGGTAGAGATAAGAAACCTGTGAATCTGTAAATACGATAATGTCAGTAAGTGCAGCTGCAAGGTAGAATTATCAAATTAAAGCCCCCCCAAATAAAAAACACCCCCCGAGCACATTTAATCAAAAATAAGATTTCAGTACAACTGTATAAAGATCCAGAAATGAAACTAAACACAAAATATAATTAAACATCTTTATTCTAACCTCTTTTTTAATAAGAAGCAACGCAAGTTGCCTGTTTCCTTCTTCTGAGCTGCTGGAACAGAGATCTTCAAGACGCTCATTCGCGATGTGTCGCAGGTTAAGACGATCACCGAAAGCAGCTGGGCTGCAGCATCGTTCAATCATGGTGGGTTTTTCTGGTAAACAAACGAGCACTTGGTTAACGCTTTCTGCTTCATACCCGTCGTGTTACATGGGGGTCAGGTGTGTTGAGTTTTTTACATAATTAGTTGAGTTGCATTTTATATAATGGCTTTGCTACTCCCGGAATTAGACCCTATCTGTCGTGATGTTCTAAATAAAACCTTTAAGGATACAAACCTCCAAGGACACAAGCTGGTTCATGATTTAACCTTTCATTTCTATTAATGCATATAAGGTCTTTTTCAATGGTTATTTTTAATGGTAAATGTTCTTCGATTCAGCAACAATAAAGTGAAAAGGGAGCTTGTTTTGGAAGATATCATTCTGTTATTCTGTAAACTAAATCTCTAAATAACTGGGGCTTCTACAAGGGTTCTGAGAATAATTAAAAGCTGACTTCTTAACAGCATTCTTCTTATAGCGTTGTGTGAAAAGGAAACATCTGCTGTAAAAAATTTCCATTCTAAGACTTTGAGGTCTTCTACAGAGGAAAGAAAATCAGAGAGAACTCAACGGTTCTTGGCAACTTTGTATTTCATAAGAAAAGCGTGCAGTCGATCATCACAACATCGTGAATCGAGAAAACTGAACTGCCTATGCAGGGATGGTAGGAGGGAGGATATAACGGCTCTTCCTTGTTGATGACCGTCGCCATTCATAGACACCGATGAGCTCATGTATGTCAAAGATGGCAGACAGTGCTTCCCTCTGAACATATCTGCTCCACCCTACCCTATTTGAATTTTTTTTATCATGTAAGAGGAAAGTGTTCTAGTGGACAGGAATTGGACAGAGACTCCTTTGACATCCCTTAAATATGGATTAAATAGAGATGGATCACGAGCAAGGTGGTGGTGGTGTGAAGTTCTCCTGGCTGCAGATTCAATACCTTCATCTTAACTAACCAGATGTGAATAAATATAAAAATCTCTTTACTAGTATGGTAGTGTTTTGAAAGCAATTCCTATGTGTATGAGGATAAGAATACGTAGTGATCGATAACGCACTTTTATAAAGCAAATAGTCTTCTAAATGCTGTAAATGCAAACTACTTTATTATGCACATTAAACTTTATTATTGTTTTCAGTAGTAGTACGTAGTTGCAGAAGTCGTATGTCTCTGGTGGTGAAATAATGCATATGACTATAAGTCTGCATTCCTTTGTGAAGTCTTGAGGAACAATGTAGTAGTGCCAAACTTTATCTCAGTGACTTCTTTTGAAAACATCAGGCGTAAGTTCTGTGGTGGTCATTTTGTCTCAAGTATATATATATATATATATATATATATATATAGAGAGAGAGAGTCAGGAAATCCCCCCCCTTCCCACCACCACCAGCATGCATGTGCATGCTCGTGTGCATGTTTATGTGCATATGCATGTTCATGTGCATGCTTATATGCATGCTCGTGTGCATATAAGCATGTTCATGTGCATGTAATGGACTGGCTATTTGCGTGCCTTGATACTGTTACAGGAAGTGTGTGGCGCGTGCTATAGTTCAAATGCGTGTTCGTCGGCTGGAGAAAACTTACCGCACTGAACCCCAACATCGCGTTTGGCATGCTCAGCTTTTGGACATGCCTCTTCTGCTTCTCTTGTCTTGTGTGGAGGAGTGGAAATCCTGCTCTTCAGATCGACGTTCTCCTGTCTCAGGTGCACCAGCTCTGCTTTCATTTGGTGCAAAGTCTGCTCGAAAAGTTTCGTCGCTTCCCCAACTGCCGTCCTCAGCACGCTTTGCATAACAGACGTGAACTGGGCTTCAAACCCAACACCCTCAGCCATGATTGCACCCGGAACATCTAGATTTACACAGTGAACACGGATGAAATGGTTTCTCTTTCGGCAGACAGGACGAAGTTTACCACTGACACATCAGTGGGTATCAGCGGTGGACGAGGAGGCGAAGGAGGAGGAGGGTGTTGGTGGAGGTGTGGAGTGCGCTCGTTTTACGCAGAACGTCACGCAGCTCTTTTGATTTCAACGCACATTTGCCAGACGCGCTTCCGGATAGTCGTGGAGATCTGCGAAGCTGCGCGCACAACCACCCGAACCAGCAACACCAGCGCGCGACAAAAATATCACTTCCGCACACAGAGTAGAAAGGGTTTCAATACAACTGGTTGGAAGCACAACAAACGTTTGCAAGAAATGTTTCATTTTGTATTAAATTCAACAACCCGTTGAAGCATTTGAGAGTTTTTTTTATGTAATGGCAGCGTAATAAACACTTTTTAAATAGTTTTATTGTACTGTGTTGCAGTTCCTCAGAGACATTGCCTACATTGTTCTCCATGTGGCCTTAAAGAGGAACTTGGGCTTTTGATAGTGAAAGGTCTTCATAAACACAAATATATAACATAGAAGAGTTCTGTTAAATGCTAAAAAAAAAAAAAAACCCTGAACAGGAAAAGGTTGAACTTTTCAAGTAAATTGTGTAAAAGAATTGAAGTGTGACTCAAATGCTAAATTTTTTATACATACTCATGAGCCTCTGTACTGTATTGCTATATACAGTAATACAGTACCAGTCCACACCTGTTTCTCTTTCTTTTATCTCTTTCTCATTAATACAGAAGACAACCGAACTAGGAAAGAACACTTATGGAATTACATAGTAAACAAATAAGCGTTAACAACCTAGAACCTATTTTAAAAACCTTCAAAGTACACATTCTCTCAGTCCAGCTTCATGAGGTATTCACCTGGAATGGTTTTCCAACTATCTTGAAAAACCATTCAGCTTGTTAGCTGCTCTTCATTCACTCTCCAGTCCAACTCTTCCCAGACCATCTCAGTAAGATTAAGAGCAAGTTGATTGTGTAGGCCAGGTCACCTGATTCAGCACTCCATCACTTTCTTCCTTGAACAAATAGCTATTACATAACCTAGAGGTGTGTTTGGAGTCATTGTCCTGTTGGAAAACAAATGATAGTCTCACTAAGTGCAAACCAGATGGCGTGGCATGTCACTGCAAAATGTTAGCCATGCTGGTTACATGTTCCCTTAATTTTTACCAAATCACCAACAGTGTCACCACAAAAGCATCACACCTCCTCCTCCTCCTCCTCCTCCATGCCTCACAACAGGAACAACACACCGTACCGCACATGTACACACTTAAGGACAATCACACTAAAAAAACTTTCTTTCAGCTTTTCCCATTAGGGGTCACCACAGCGGACCATCCACATGTTTGATTTGGCACATGTTTTTACACTGGATGCCCTTCCTAACGCCACCCTCCCCATTTATCCGGGCCTGGGACCGGCACTAAGGCTTGTGCAACCCTAATGGCTGGGGTTGGTTCCCTGACCGGGGATCGAACCTGGGCTGCATACTTTTTTATGCTTAAATGTGTATGTGACAAATAAAATTTGAACTTGAGCATTCGGGAATCACCCGTTCACCCCCTGTACATCTAACAAAGACAGCTGTAAGAACCAAAGATTTCAAATTTATTCTCATTTCCACTAATGTATTTTTCTTGTGTTTCTTGGCCCAAGCAATTCTCTGCTGCAATTACTTGTTCTTCCAGAATAATAGTTACTTTGCCACAATTCAGCTATAAAGGCCTGACTCAGATATATGTCTGCCACTTGAACTCAGAGAAGCATTTATGTAAATCAGTGGTTTTCAAAGCTGGTAATACAAATAAAATAAATGTAATCCAAGTAATATTATTCAACTAATAAAACAATCATATCATATGCAGCAGAGGTAGGTTTTTGTCTTCCTTTTCTGGAACGGGTCCTCATGAAAGACTATTTCCTCATAGCTTTTGATGGTTTTGGCAATTGCACTTAACACTTGACAAGGCACACCTGTGAACTGAAAACTATTCCAGGTGACTACCTCATGAATCTGATAAAGGAATGCCATGAATTTGCCAAGCTGTCACCAAAGCTAAACGTAGCTACTTTGGCCAATCTAAAAAATAAAACATACTTTTGGCTTATTTGCCTGTGATTTTTTTCCCCATCTGGCATTTAAATTTCCCAGTTAATGCAGTACAAAATTCAACATACAAAACCAAAATGCTTTGCATGTTATATATGCTTTGCATGTGATTGGATTTTTTGCTGATGATGCAGTTTTACTTAATCCAGAGCACATTGATCGTCTGGTTTGGCTCAGATACCAAATCCACCGTTAGACAAACCAGGATGCTGAGCAGATTTTGTCTCTGTTGAAGTACAGTAACTTTCTTTCGGCTTCTCCCGTTAGGGGTCGCCACAGCGGATCCTCCGCATGTTTGATTTGGCACATGTTTTACGCTGGATGCCCTTCCTAACGCAACCCTCCCCAATTTATCCGGGCTTGGGACCGGCACTGAGAGTGGCTGGGGATGGTTCCCTGACCGGGAATCGAACCCGGGTCGCAGCTGTGAGAGCGCTGCATCTTAACCACTAGACCACCAGGGATCTCTGTTGAAGTACAGTATCTCACAAAAATAAGTACTCTCACATTTCAACTACCATTGTAGTATATCTTCTCAAGTGAGTTTACTTTAGAAATAGTAATCTCGGACATCCCCTGCTCAAGAGCCGGTCAGCTTCTGCACCTGATGTACAGCACGAGGACTCAACTGTTGCGACGTTTATTATTGATGACAGTTTGGTACAGTGTACTTGTTGGCTGCTTTTCCTTCCCTCTGTGTGTGTGTGTGTGTGTGTGTGTGTGCGTGTGCGTGTGCGTTTATGTGTGTGTGCTGTCAGGGCCAGCAAGGCCTTAACTCTATCAAAACCACTGACTTTCATCTTTGCTAGAGTTGCGGGCGGTGCAGCTGTGGCTGCAGTGAAAGGAGATTTGTTGAATTGTGTTCATTGGGTTTCTTGCTTCAGTAATGGAAATAAATCTCACTGCTTGAAATACTGTACCTGTCTGTGATGGCGCGCTGTAATAACTATGGTGGATTGATTCAGGTAGGACATCACAGCACTTTCTATTTGCACATATAACCAGTGTTGGGCAACGTTACTTTTAAAAGTAATGCGTTACAATATTGAGTTACTCCCCAAAAAAGTAACTAATTACGTTACCTAGTTACTTTTTATGAAAGTAACGCGTTATATTACTTTTGCGTTACTTTTGCGTTACTTGTATCTCTTTCACGCCTTACGGGTGTAACAGGTGTAATATAGATAATTGCCATTAAGAAATAAGTTATATTAGGGCAAAAGACATGTGTGGGCTGCACACCGGTGATGTGGAGGGAGAACATACCTTTCGCTGTCATCTCATAAAACATCGTACAATTCCGTAAATATGACCTCGTCCTCGTCTACATCATTCTCTGCTTCATCATTAGCTTGAAACATTCTGAACGCTTTACAAAGTTCGCGCTATTTTCAGTGACCGTGGCAGTTTATCTTCCCACAAAGAGCAAATGAGCTGTGAATTTGCTCTCTATCTCCACTGCGATGGCATCGTACATGTGTCTCCCACAGAAAACTTTTATTCTGAGCAGTTCATAGAGCTGCAGTGGTGGAAAGTCAGCAAAAGTTTTCTATATTTCTGTCTCCATTTCCATATATGCAACATTGCATAATGTTGCATATATTTAACATTATACACACACACACACATATCTGTAGTGCTGTGCTTTGCATGCAGATGTTTTTGTTTTTTTTTAAGTGGTATTTTTTGCAGTTGACAAGAGCTTTTCACCAACACATAATCTACACTTAACCTTTATTCCTTTCTCCTTTTCCTCGAGTATTTCAAAATAATAAGAACACTTCCATCACAGTAATGTAATGCTCTGGTTTCCCATCTCCGCTTCTGACCAGCTTCTGTTCCCGCGGCTCGCACGTATGAGTGCGCGATTCTACGTGACTACGTTCATTTTAATTCAGTATTTATTTTTTTATGCAAAATAATTTAACTGAAAAGTAACTCGCACTACTTTTTTAAAAAAGTAACTCAGATATTAATGTGTACATTTATAAAGTAACGCGCTACTTTACTCGTTACTCAAGAAAAGTAATATTATTACGTAACGCACGTTACTTGTAACGCGTTACCCCCAACACTGCATATAACATCTGTAAATTCTGCATACCTTCCACTAGCTATACCTTCTGTCAAATATTTACTGCGCTAATACAAGATACATAAATTTGTATGGTCCAATCAAGCAGACAAAAACATGATAAAGAGGACATGCGGCTTTGCATGGTTGAGCGACACACAGCTATTATCACTTAGGGTGTGCTTACTTTTGTTGGCAGCTATTTTAACAAATGTATGTTGTATGTTGAGCAGTAAATCTATACTGCTGTACAAGCTCCACATTGACTACCTTAAAATGTATCCAAGTTTGATTTCTGTATTATTGTCATTTGATAAGATTATACTACAGTGGTTTCTGAAATGTGAGGGGTGTACTTACTTTTGTGAGATACTGTAGCTACATTTAGTTTTCATTACAGTTTGTCACACTCATGGTATTTTCTCATTAGTCACTTTACAGCACTTTACAACTGCCTCAAATTTTATCCCAGACTTGTATGTGTGTGTGTGTGTGTGTGTGTGTGTGTGTGTGTGTGTGTGCTGGTCAGGGCCAGCATGGCCTAAACTCTACATAAACCACTAACTTTCATCTTTGCTAGAGTTGCAATGAAAGGAGACTTGTTGAATTGTGTTTATTGGGTTTCTTGCTTCAGTAATGGCATTCATTCTCACTGCTTGAGAGACCTGTCTGTGATGGAGCGCTGTTATACTGTGAGCTGTTGTGTGATAACGATGGTGGATTGATTCAGGTAGGACACCAGTGAAGGTCTAGGTGTTTATTTATATAATTTATTACATTACATACTTTCACATTTTCTATGCACTTTCCACTTGCACATATAAAATCTGTAAATTCTGCATATGTCAAGTCATGTCAAGTTTATTTCTATAGCGCTTTTCACAACAGACATTTTCTCAAAGCAGATTTACAGAATTTTAAAAGTTAAGGTGAATGATGTGTATTTATCCCTGATGAGCAGCCATGGTGACTGTGGCAAGGAAAAACTCCCTTAGATGACATAAGGAAGAAACCTTGAGAGGAACCAAACTCAAAAGGGGAACCCATCCTCATTTGGGTGACATCAAGAGTGTGATTATAATCTTTACACAATACAGAACACTGGAGAGTGACATGAGTAATGTCCTTTCTATAGTCTTTTACAGTCATTTGTGGTCTAGGAGCTACTGAGCAACTCATAAAATAGCTCAACATTTGCGATCATCATAGATCCAACTCCAGCTTCTCCATGCCAGAGCCTTTAAACACTCAAAACGGTCCAATGTCCAAACTCCCCATAAAGTGGGATCCAACTGGCGCTGTTACGTCTCTAGATAGTTTGGGATGTTTGGGGGGGGGTCAGCATCTACTTCTTTAAAGGTCCACAATCTTCATGAGGTGGGATATGTCCCACTGGCTATACCTTCTGTCAAATGATTAACTGCATTATTACAAGATACATACATTTGTTTGGCCAATCAAGCAGGCAAAAACATGAACATGATGATGATACAGCTGTTATCACTTAGGGTGTACTCACTTTTGTTGCCAGCTATTTTAACAATAATGTCTGAATGCTGAGTTATTTTTAGAGGACAGTAAATTTGTATTGCTGTACAAGCTGCACATTGACGACTCTAAAATATATCCAGGTTTCATTTCTGTATTATTTTCATTTGAAAAGATCTACTAAAATGGTTTCTAAAATGTCTGGGTCTGGGTCACTTTTGTGAGATACTGTAGCTATGTTTAATGAACCTTTGATGACAGTTTGGCACACTGATGGTATTCTCTCATTAGATTCATGAGCTATTCACCTGGAATGTATGGAACCTGGAATATATGGAACTATCTTGCAGAGTTCTCATAAGTGTTGCATACTTGTTGGCTGTTTTTCCTTCACTTTCTGGTTCAACAAATTCCAAACCAGCTCAATTAGTTTTAGAGTGTGACTGTAGAGGCTGAGTCACCTGATGCAGCACTCACCAATCACCATTTTTTAACAAATTGCTCTTTTGTAACCTACAGTTGTGTTTGGAGACATTGTCCATTTGGAAAACAAATGATGGTCCCACTTAATGCAAACCAGATGCTGTGCTGTTTTTTTGTTGACTACATAATTCTATATTTGTTCTGTCATATTTTTTGTGTCTTCAGTATTAATATACAGTGTTGATTACAAAAAATAGTGTGCCCAAACTTTTGACTGCTACTATATATGATCTCAGCGTCATCGAGTCTGGCTGGGATTACATGAAAAGACAAAAGGATTTGAGGCAGCTTACATCCGCAGAAGCATTTCACTGCATGTCATACCGTATGTATGTGTATGTGACAAATACAATTTAATTAGATTTTTTATTTGATTTGATCTGTGTTTAGCTCTCCAACAATCTACCTGCTGAATCCCTTTAAAAACTGTACCTAGAAGTGTAGGTGTACCTAGAAGACTTGATGCTGTTTTGCAGGCACAGGGTGGTCACACGAAAATATTGATTTGATTTGAATTTGTTTTCTGTTTGTTTACTTTACATTTTGTCATTTTATAAATAAAATTAGACTTTTAATTTTGAAAAAAGTGTCACTAAAGCATTTTTTCACAACTGCCTAAAGTTTTGCCCAGTATTGTATGTACACTGGCGATCAAAATTAGAGAACAATTATAAACAATTGAACAATTCTGAAATAATGTCATCCTCACTGCTCAACAGTTGAAGGAGTTTTTGTCCTGTCTATACCATGCTAGCAGAACACCTTTTCTACAAAATAAGGCATTTTAAAAAAAAAACATTATTTTGCAGAAAACACACTGATCAAAATTAGAGAACAACAATGGCTGTAACATGGAAAAAGGTTTTTAAAGGTTACAACAGTCAGCAATTAGTAAGAAGTGTACAAGTGCCTCTGGCAGCACTGCAGTGTGAAAACGATTGCCCATTGAGATCCTCTCTTGTATTTGTCTTCCATGGACGACCAGCCTTCTTGGCGGACTTGAATGAGTTTGTGATGTTGTAAAGATTTAATATTCTTGAAATCACAGATTTGGAATGACCAACTTGTCTTGCTATGGCTGATAGGGTCATCCCTTTGGCCTTCATCTGGAGAACCTGCTGTCAGAGGCTTTCAGTCACTTTAGAATGGCCCACCATCTTGCAGAGTCAGTGAAACTGGAAGTTAGGCTGCCAGTTAAATAGGGGTTGACAGATAATCAAGGAAATTAGCACCAGGTACCAGATTAACACCAATAATTGAGAGGTATCGGAAAGTGTTCTCTAATTTTGATCAGTGTGTTTTCTGCAAAATAATGTTTTTTTTTAAAATGCCTTAGTTAATTTGTGGAAAAGGTGTTCTGGTATCTGGTAGCTGTGGCTGCATTGAAAGGAGACTTGTTGAATTGTGTTTATTGGGTTTCTTGCTTCAGTAATGGCATTCACTGTCACTGCTTGAGAGACCTGTGTGTGATGGAGCGCTGTTATACTGTGAGCTGTGGTGTGAAAACGATGGTGGATTGATTAAGTAGGACACCACTGAAGGCCTAGGTGTTTATTTATGTATCATTTATTACATTGCATATACTTTCAAATTTTCTATGCACTTGCACATGTAATATTTTTACATTTTGCATATGTCCCATTGGCTATACCTTCTGTCAAAAAAACGTGTATATAAACCTCTACCAGCACCCTATTCTAAATTTTAATACTAGTCCACTTGAAATAGGGCACTAGGTAGTACAGATAATCAGTGTTGAATGTAAACACATCCGAACCATTACGGTGTTACACTGTTTTAGTCCCCCGTTCACACAGCCTAGCCTTGCCTTGCAAACACTGCACCAGGACTCATTTCCTTCCTTCTCGTTGCATTTCGGTATCACTACACGCTTATATTCGCACTCTAGAAATTATTTATTAGTTTATAAATGTACATTTGAGCCAGTTTATTGTATGGTGTATTATTTCGGCTAATTGTTTTCTCTGGATGTTAACGTTAACTAAGCTAGCTATAAATGCTACTAGCTGTTGCTACTGCTTCGTAACGAATAGCAAGATTGGCAAGATTAGAGATATTTCGAAAACCAAAAAAAAAAGGGAAAACATATGAAGAACGAGGTCAAAGCTCAGAAGCAGGAGTTTTAATAGTTTAGTTAATGCTTTTAAACGTTTTACGAAAAAAAAAAACCAACAACAACAAAACAAGCAGGAGCTCGGCCTGGTCTGGTTTATCCGCTTCAGCTCCTTCTGCATTGATATTCACCCCGAAGATGTCTGAGATCATTCTTACATTTCAGACCCAGCTGTCTGGGGTCATGGAGACAGTGTTTAAAGCTGCTATATTTGAGATCACCAGGCTGGTGGAGGAAAGCTTCCTGGAGGAAGTGTCCCGGAGTCGTGAGCAGGTGGAGTCTCTGAAGAAGAAACTGCAGTGGTCTGAGAGCAAAGGCAGGAGAAGATGTTTAGAGTGTGCCAACAACAAACTGTCCGCTGAAGAAAAGCGAGACAAATCTTCTTCGGTCCAAACAGGTACACAGATCCGTAGTTTAGTGGTTAACTCATTGGACTTTGGATCAGAATTGAGTTGGTGCTGTATATGTATTAATCTTTAGTGCCTGTATCTTTACAGCGAGTTCCAGGAAATGGAATACTGACTGATTTGACATGACCATCTGTCTGATTGTTTCACGTACGCACTCGTTCAAGTGCTTTTCTTAGTTGTCATACCTCACAACATTAGAATGAATATTGTTTTCACTGTATCGTTGTGCATCACTGACGAACCCTTTGGTACAGGACGCAAGACAAATTAAAAAAATGTAGCAAATGCGCAGGACACCGGATGTCTTCAATGTTGTCTTTTTGTGTGTAGTATTCAAGCTGCATTAGGAAAGAATTTGTTGGTGTTTGCATTGGACGCTCTGTTACCTTCTGCCTGATTGGGGTGGATTCACAATTCCATTGGTTTTTGCGGCTTAATGTCTTGTTGAATGACGTCTCATAAAAAGACCTAGGGACAATTTAGAGTAGGCATTTTAGCTACAGCATGATTTCGAGATGTGTGAGGAAACTAAAGAATTCAAAGGGACAAAGAGAGAAATTGTGAAAGAGAGTAATCAGAGCAATGTTTCCCAATGTAACACAATGGCCATGGTGTTAAATATAAATCTTAAATATAAGGTTTTACTCTCCGGTATCACTGTTAACTCTGCAACCAAAGCGTAAAAGGTTTTCTCTAGTAGTGTCCTTAATGAGAAATCAATTAGAGGATATTTCTACCACTAAGAAACCAAAGGCTTTGTAGAAGCTACTTATACAATGAGCCCCATTTCCTTTTCTCATGGGCATCATTTACTATGATTGTGGTAAGCTCTTTGCATTTTAACGATCATCCCGTAGGTGCGGAAAATGCTCGGATTCTTAAACAGGAGAGAAGTGCGGAGGAGAGCTGGAGAAGCTGTGGAGCCGAAAAGGCCGTTGAACTCTCTGGAATGGTGGAATCCGAGCCTGGATCTAGTCCGGTTGATGCTGCCAAGGTGAGCAGGATGCACGAGTGTTCATTCAGTAGAAATATTAACTAAGAGTCAGGTTTTGTGTCCTGAAATCACACAATAATAAATAAAAACCCAAGTTGTATGTTTTGGTGTTCTGTGTGTTTGTGCTTTATACAGAATGCAGTTCAAGAGAAAGGAAAGATGGACTGCATGCTTAAATCCGAGTCTGCTCAGACTGCCACTGCTACTGAGCTACAAGAGGAGTGGAAACTGAGTACTGAAGGTATTATAAAATAGTTAATCTTATCCAGGAAAAAAAAAAAAACACGACGTGGTATCAAAAAGTTTAACGGTGATAACTGGTGCTATTTTGACCGTGTGATGACCACGTATGTGATTTCATTATGGACAGCAAGTTAGAACAAAGAGCAAACGTGAAAATTTCCCATGAAACCGGGCAGACCCTTTGACATGCGGCGATGCCGCGACGAGTCGTTCAATGTGTTTTGAGTGGTTTCAAGTGCTCAAGAACGTCACTGAAAGACCGAGAAGATCCTCAATGAGCTCAATCTCTGTAAACGTCGAAACCATTCCGCAACTTGTGCATGACGATCGCCGGAGAACGATCTCACTTCCGCCCCCACTCTTGGCTCTTGCAAACTTCGCCTATTGCCCGATGATGAAGATACAGCTCAGAGGTTGCCATTTTGACACCATTGCGGAGATCCGGCGCAAATCGCAGAAGTTGCTGGAAGCGTTTTGAAATGAAGACTTCCAGGTCATATTCCAGAAGTGCCTGGAAAGTTGGGGACTCTGTATTGCTGTGCAAGGGGACTATTTTGAAGTTGATAGTATGTAAACATAGATAAATAAAGTACTTTCTTGTTATCAGCGCTAGTCTCGAAACTTTTTGATACCACCTCGTATCTATGATGGGTGGAAATTCCAATTCTCTACATACCAGTCATCGGTTTCACTGTAGTTACTGTAAAATTTACAACGTTTACTTTTTCCCCAGTAACAGAAGGCTCTGATGACTCTGCTCATAATAAAACCTATAGTGAGCAGGAGCTGCAGCAGATTCAGAACGACTGGAGCTCTGGGTTGGATCAAGCTCCTGACACTGAGCCAGACATGGACCATATCCAGGGTCTCCTCTATAGAACTCGCTATAACATGGAGGACTTGGGAAGCTATAGCAACCAGGAACTGGATATGGGGGGGATGAATGGCCTAACAGACCCTCCTCACAGAGCTGGAGAGGTTTTGGGGTTCGGTGTGCTACCAGGTTCTTTGCAGACTGACCTGGGTACATCTGAGGAATGCCGAAGATTGCTCAAAAGTAAACGAGGAAGCAAGGTCTCACCGACGTTACAGGACGCCTCAGATACCCGCGACATGGACTGTTTGCTTATTAATGAGGAGGGATACTTGCAGGATGTAAGCGGTCTTTCCCAGGCTGCACATTCCGGAGACTCGCAAGGAAACCCGATATACAACAGGGATACGGTTAACGATGGTGCCGATTGCTTTTACGGTGGAGATGCATTCAGCCAGCCGCTAGAGCTGAATAACGGATCTGCAGGAATGCTGGGAGACCGAGATGACAGAGATCATTCTTGCTCTCAGTGTATGATCAGTTTCCCAGACCAGGTTTCCCTCAAAGCGCATTTGAACGGCCACCGTCATCGCAACGTCACCACGTCCTACGTCTGCAACCAGTGTGGAAAGAAGTTCCCTCAAGCCTGCAACCTGAAGGTTCACCAACGCGTGCACCAGAGGGAGGGACTGCACCTGTGCAGCCACTGCGGCAAAGGCTACACGTCCTTCAGCGATCTGCGTAAACACAGATGCAGCCAGTCTGGAGACAAACCCTACAGCTGCTCGCTGTGCGGGAACAAGTTCAGCCGCCTGTGGAACCTCAAGCTCCACCGGCGCATCCATACACAAGAGAAACCACACCGCTGCAGCATGTGTGACAAGAGCTTCACCCGGGCGGACATCCTGAAGGTCCACCAGCGCACCCACACCGGAGAGAGACCGTATTCCTGCAGGGTGTGTGGACTCACCTTTAAACGCCTCGACCATCTCCGATCACACCAGCGGAAACACGGGGCCAATCTGAATAACCCTCAGAACTAGCCGTCTGTAGAATATCATACAGCATGACTTTTCTTTTATATAAAACGGGGACTCATTTACAGAATCGTAGAACATTGAATTCACCGCATCTCAGTGAAATCTTAGAGGAATGGTGGGACTGGTAATGGAGGAAGTAGCAGAGATTTTTATATGAAATGATCAGAATGGTGTATAAAATAAGCAGATTTGTTCTAAAGCTGATATGATGCTTTACGGATTACCCACAGCTCTCCGATGGTTCCTCAATAGGTACTCTTATTTATTACCGTATATTGCAACTTTAAACTTTTTAATTCTTCACAAATATTTTCCGCAGGAGTGTTTTGAAAATGATTGTGGTATTTTATTTTATTTTTTTTATCTTAATATTAGATATGACAAAAAGTTTCAGTAGGCTTTTACAGAGCATCGATTTTTCTCATTGGTGGTGAGTCAAAAATTCATTAGCAAACTCACTGGCCAAGTTGCATGGAAACCTAACACTCTAAAGCAATAGCTAACATCAAGTACCTCTGTCTGACCAGCTGAACAGCAGGTTAAGTGCATTAATACAACTTAAGGTAAACTGGCAGTTAGATTATATGGTCTTTATCATTTTCTAACAGGGTTTCTGAGGTAACACTTCAAAATTGCAACATGATGTTGGTCAGCTATGAACTTAAAATCGTCCTACCGTTAACCAGGTCGTGCCTGGGCCTAAATGTGTAGTGAAAGTGGAAGGCTTGTGCTTTAGTGAGAGCATCATGGTATACAGCTGTGAAGGACACAAAATGTAAACATGCACATCAAATGAAAACTTAAACACAAAGCCCAAAGATAATACTTTTATTCCAGGGATCATTTTAAGTAATTTATTTGTGATATAAAATGCGTATCTTGTCCAGAGCTGTTTTATTTATTGGTATTTTGGAAATGGGAAGGTGTTGGATTTTGATTCAGAAGGAGTTAAATTCCCAGCACGGCAGCGCTGTCACTGCGGGGCTTATCCCTTATCTCTCAACTGCTCAATTCTGTAAAAATAAGATCATTATAAGTCGCTCTGAATAAGTGAATCTGCCAAATGCTGTAAATGTATTTGTTTGAATAGTGTACATAGTGATGATTGTTATGTATCTTTCCATAAATCATGCAAACTTTCCTAAAAATAAGGGGTTTTCTCAGATTCTTATAAGAAATTCCAAAAGGCTGCTGTTGTATATGTTTTTTTTTACAAATGGATCTGACTTCTTAAATTGACTTTCAGTTGTTAGTGTTCGTGTAAACTATCCATGTTGTACTGCCAGTGGTGTGGAATTACACCAAAATGGATTGAATACTTTTTTGCAATTTAAACCTAATATTTAAAATCGTTAAAGAATCCTAAAAACATGAGCCGAAATGCAAACGTTTTTAGTGTTTTTTTAAAAACATGCCTAAATATTCATACACAACGGTAACAGCAACCTGAAGACATTGCAGAATACAGTTCTTTGCCCTGAAGGAGCCTAAGGGAGATCGTCCCTAGTTCTAGGACTATTACATTATTCAACTTTTGAATTGTAAAACACCCATTTAAAAAGAATTGTAATTTTTCCTCACTGCCCTCTCGAATATTTAGCCATGGTAGTTTGTGTCACGCTTTAAAGAAATGAGTGTTAGTAATTTCTCTATGTACTGTTACTGCAGTGCCTCTGTTTTTGTTTTGCAATTTGAGACTTTGACTTTTTTTTTTTATTTTATTTTATTTTATTTTTTTTTTAAATACTATTTTAACAATGAATGTTTGAATCCTATTTACATGCTATTACTTTTATCTGATGTCTATTATTATAAGTATTTTTGGTTTGGTAGGATGCCGCTTGTATTAGTCTCCCGCGGATATATCGGTGGGCACCAACTCACTTGTACGTTTTTACACAATTAAAAAGACAAAGTGTAAGCACTGTGGGTGAAAACTTTGTAAGTGAAGCCTACAGACACCAGAGAGACACCGGGTTATGTTGAATATGCGCATCTAAAAAAAGTCGATTATACGAATTATTTATACATAATACACATTGATGGTTTGCCTGAAAATTAGAAGTTGATCAATGTTCATGAAAAGAAAATTTTACACTTGCATTTGTAATTACAAAGATAATTTTAAAAAGTCCATATGTTAGTAACATCTCACCCTAATATAATATAATATAACATAATACAGTAAAATTAAACACTTCCAGGTAATGTTTTAAATGAATACAAATATAAACAGCGTTTGTTACGTTTACATTCTCATATACATCTTCAGCAAACACTCTTATCCAGAGCAACTTTTAAATCTATTTAATAGTCTCCATGAGAGCACGGCCTCATGCTAGGTCACCAGGTCATGGATTAAGAATATCTGTCTAAAAACCCTGTTGGAAAGTTAAAACATTTTAATAAGAAAACAACAAATAATAGAACAAATCCTGATAAAGAGATACAACTTTATAGCCATTGCATAGTACAGGTACACAAAAAACAAAGTTAGCAAACTGACAATATATAAATATGAAAATATATACAGCATGTAATATTAACAAAGTGTTTATATAAGGGCTTAAAGACAGCCAGGGAGAGTCTTGAGCCTTGTGAGTGGTTATGGGATTAATTAGTGCCTTAAGGTCCGTATGCATCATCCAGCTACAACTCAGGAGTTGGACGATGTGTGTTTTTTAAGCAGATTTTTCTCTGTCATGAAAATGTGCCAGAGCACTCAAAATGAAAGTAAAGGCTTATGTTCATTTAATGCGATTTACAGCAAGCATTATTCAATTAAGCTACTGGAATGCTTGTATTTGGGAAAGTAGAACCTGTACATTTCTATATATATTGTGGACATATAAAAATACAAATAAATAAAGAATAAACACATGAACAGGATTAATTAAAAAAAAGTCCCACGTATATCTCTGATTGAGAATAATAATAATAGGTGTTCATATTTTTTGCATTCCACAAATCAGGAAAACTCTTATGTGACCAAAGCGTTCCATAATAAAGTTAAACTTTTCTAAACTTGGCAATGTTGGACATGCTTCAGGTCTGCTGGACAAAGTCAGGTACTGATTTAGATGAGGTGTTCAGTGGGGTGGAAGTCAGAGCTCTATAGCGGGACACTCAAAATCTTCCTCTTCCAACTTTGTAAACGATATCCTTATGTAGCAAAGTCATTGCCTTGCTGGAACTTCTTTTAGGAGATCCAAACAGTTCAAAAACATTCAAAGACAAGTACAATTGTGAGACTCAAGCTTTGTAGTAACAGTTTAGAGAAGAACCACATATAGCAGGGAAGGTCAGGTGTCCCAATCCTTTTGTCCATATAGAGTATACAGTAGGGTGACTTGTTGCAGTTACCATGACAATGATTACGACTTGCGCCGACATGAGCAACAGTGATTGTTAAGACTAGATGTGATCAGGTGACAGGGTTGAGAAAAGTTTAAGTTTATACAAATAAGGAACAGAATGGGGGACTTGGGAGTGATGACAGTGGAACACGTGATGTGTCTCCTTGCGTCACAAAAGTAGGAGCACCCAAAGTAGGCAAATTTGAAGTACCACAAATGCAACTTGCAACAATAAAATGATTGCAAGTGTGAATGTGGCATAAGGGTGTTGTTCACAGTCTTCTGACTGGTACCACAAAGGATGCAGAACAACAAAAGTTCTCGAGACAGAAATGTTAAATAGGAAAACCTGCACCTGTAACACAGTGACATGCAGGTCAAGGGCGGGTAATGGACTGGACAGACAGAGCCAAATGTACACACATAAACCCTAAAGAGATTAAATTATTAAATTTTTTATTAAATTGGTTTGATTCGGCAATGTAATTTTTCCTATTAAATATCACATTTTCCATGCCACACAGCTTATTAGAGTCACGTTTTATTCCCTGGTTTTCAGTGTTTTTGATGCAGTGTGTGAATAGGATCTAAGCTCGATTTTCATTATTATTTGATGGAAAGATGTAGGATAAACCAAGAATCCATTAAATCTTTGCACTGCTCTTGTTGCTAATAGAAATATATGAAAATATACATTGTGTAGTCTTAACTTCATCTATAAATTAAGTCCATAGACCTTGTAACTGGAACTGTGTTGTTAATGTAGCGCAAATATTTGTAGGCTATTTTCTTAGAACGGAATGGGAGAGTCATCAGTACTTGGGCTCTCACAGGCCCTAATCATTGCAGCATTATTGGCTTTTTTATCACCCGTTCACTGATAGGAACAAAATATGTCTTTTACACAGATATGTAACTAAGTTACGTAAACTATGTAAGTATATTGGTGATATTCACACAAATAGTTACATTCAATTTAAAATGGGGTCGGTCCCCGATCAGGGGACCCCGATCAGGGAACCGACCCCAGCCACTTTCAGTGCCGGTCCCAAGCCCGGATAAATTGGGGAGGCTTGCGTTAGGAAGGGCATCCAGCGTAAAACGTGCCAAATCAAACATGTGGAGGATCCGCTGTGGCGACCCCTAATGGGAGAAGCCCAAATAAAGTTTAGTTTAGTTACATTCAATTTAGAGAGATAAATAGGTTATAAAATATGAATGTATATTTTAGTGCTTATAAGTTTAACCCTTATAATGAGTGATCCATGCCAAGGAAAAATTCCCTGAGATGCAATGCGAAAGAAACCTCGAAAGGAACCAGACTCAGAATGGAACCCATCCTCATCTTGGTGGCACCAAACGGCCATTCATTATAGTTTTATCAATGTTGAGTTGTGCTGTACAGTGATTGGGCCTTAAATGCAGAACTGGTCCTGCAAAATGCAGTCGTAAGCCATTCTAGATCTCATTCCCTGTGCTCAGTTGAGTGTGAATGAGATTGTGCAATTCAAGGTATGGCAAAGCTCTCAGCTTCTGCACTTCATTGTAATTAGAGATTAACTCTGCAATTTTTACAATACAAAAAATCAGAAGTGAAATGGCATTTCTAATACAGATGAGAGAAAAAAAGGTTTTTGTAAAAAAAGAAAAAAGGGAAGATGTCACGCACATAACACAATACTGTGCATATTATATTACTTTTATACACGATTTAATTATTAATGTAATTATTTCATACTGTATACAATGGAAATCTATCTCAGCTAATCATAATACAGAATTTTCAAGAACATTTCCAGCCACTGTGGAATGAAAAAACAGCTATGAAGTCTACATGAATATATTGGAGTTCATGTAGTAGTTAGCTACAAAAGCGGGTCACAAGCCCTGACTAGTGCGCACTCAGACCATCCAATTAAAGGACATGAAAACGCTGACGTTATTGTATGTGTGGCCTCAGGTGGGCAACTTAAAATCTGATTGGTTGAAGCAACAGCTTTTAAACAACACATTCTTTACACTACACTAGATTTTTGCAAATTCTGAAGGCTTAAACACAGAGCAACATAATGTTATGGTTGAAATCTGATTGAATAGAAACTCCAACATAAACAGACAATACTAGCAGCACACCCAGAGACCAGCTATAATTATTGGGTATAATTTACTACATATTCATGGACAAAAATATATATCAAAAACGCAGTGGTGAACAGTAACTGTAATAAATTACTGTACTTAAGTAGCTTTTCATGTGTCTGTACTTAAGTGTTTTCATTACAGTTTAAAGTCAAATATCGTACTTTTTACTTAACTACATTTTTTGAAATCACTTCTTCCTTTTTATTTACGAGTTGATAACGCAGCAAGCCACCAATACGCGTGGAACGAGCTCAGCTTCTAACTTGGTTTGTTCGCTGCTTGGTGACGTCTTATCACAAACCTACAGTTCAGCGTCAGTTCAACAACAAGCAGAACATTTAGGGAGGAATAAATGATGGAAGAAACTCTTGACTAAAACTTGCCACAACAACCCGTGGCCTCATTTGCGCAATTTTTTTAGAAGTAGTTAAAAACAAGGTGTTGGGCTCATGATAATTGTAATAGATATCAATTAGTGTTTGACTCATTAATATCATTCTATTAATAGATCAGTGTGCTAAGTGTAACATTAGAGTCTTTTCACAGTGAATTAAGCAACAGTCTGGAAATGATCATAGGAACATTATAGCCGTGATAAATCATTTGGATACATGTGAAGGCAAATACTTGTGTACTTTTACTCAAGTATATGTTTTGTGTATTTCTTCCACCACTGTTAAAACGTTAAAAGGTGATTCTGTCAGAGTTTAGCCAAAAAGAGAAGACCTTGCTGACCCTAATGGTGTGAAGGTATAGTAAGCAGTTTGTATTTCTGGCAACGCGTTTTCACCTGTGTCCACGCGGGACACTGTACAAATGCGTGACGTCACCGATGATAACACAGGTTCCCTTTTCTGGAGCGTTGCGTCCAACCAAGAGTAAAAGCTAATCAGTCCGCGGGAATTCAACCACGTTCCTGAGTTTTATGGGTTTTATTTGTGAACGTCCACCCAGAATCGACGCGTGTAGCCGAGCAATCAGGCACAGAGCACTGGGGGAATGAGTGCTGGGTTAGCCGGGGAAGCTAGTTTTGCTAGGAGCTGATGAAACACGCAAGGTGTCAAAGACATCATCCGGGGATGGAGTGATCAGCAGCGGGAGCTCCAGTGCACGTTAGTGTCTGATCAGTTAAAACAAGGAGGGTGTTGTAGTGATTGAGAAGTGTATGGGACGCGACGAGGCAGCAGCATGTCGGATTCGCTCCTCGTGACGTTTCAGACTCAGCTCTCCGGCGTGATGGAGACCGTCCTGCGATCAGCTCTGTGCGAAATCACCAGGCTGGTGGAGGGAAGCTTCTTGGAGGAGATCGGTCGTGGGAAACGAGAGGCGGAGGTCTTAAGACGGAGATTGCAAATCTTGGAAAGCAAACTGGGCGAGAGGGACAGGATCAGGCGAGTCAGGTGTACAGACTGCGGCAGAGCCGGTCTCTCCAAGAAGGACATCTCTGGGAGAGACCCCAGGAGCCAAAGTGAAGGTCGGTCACCCATGTGATCTACAGGTTTTTCTACAGTTATTACATTGTGCAGCTTTCTTTGAATGTGAGTGGCCAAAGGATGTTGATATTCATCAGTACTTGGACTACTGACAGAAGGTTGAGAGTTCATATCCCACCACTGCCATGCTGCAAGTGCTGGACCCTTGGCCTTTAATAGTGTAAATGATCTGGATCCAAATCTCTCTGGAAAAAGGGGGGTCCGCTATACGCAGAAATGTTTTACAGTCTGCAAGACGACTCACAGGTTTATAGTTTGTTCCCTCACTCTTTCTGTAGTACAGCGGTTTCATGGGAACTTGTACTGTATGTTGATGATCTGCATATTCTAATTATGAAATGATTAATAAACCATTGAGATATCAGTGATCATCTATGTGGTGAAGTTTTCCTGTTGGGAAACGTTGCATTCATGGAAAGAGTCTCCAGTTACAGTCAGTAGGTCATATTTCCACCACAGGAAAGTCTTCAGGATTTTCCCAGTTTCTTGTCAACAAGACAAAACAAGCAATTCTCTTGTGTTACTTTAATTAGAGGTAAAAGAGGGAACGCACCTTCTGATAACAGGAAACTAACCTTACAAACAAAATTGACTGTAGATTATAATTTAAGAAAGTATGCGCTGGTCATTAATATATAGTTATTAATGAGAAATTGCTGTGTAATGAAAAAGGAATAATATATTTCAGAAAGGATGTAAGAGGAAAATCAAATGGCACCGTTGTTAATTGTTCGACATGTAGAACGTGCAGCTGAGTGACCTATGGCTTTGGATTGACGCAGGTGCGGAGTTGATTTGTGTTACAAAGCAGGAGGGTGTGTCCGAAGCAGGCAGGAGAATCTGCGATAAGAGAAGCGTAACACCAGGTCAAGAGGCCACGTCAACCATCCCTGACCCTGAACTTAAGGTGTAGTATGGTGCACATGCAACCACTTCCATTCTTGCTGGTCGTATTAAACTCGCCAACGTAACAGGTCATAATGAGGGGTGTTTTGCGATACTGCTTTGATTAAATACTGCAGTAGAGAAATCTGAAGTAGTTAATGATTTTTTTTATTGATGTAAGTGCCTATAATGGAAGAGCAAATTGTATTTCTGGGTGTCTTTTGTAAAGCAAAAACATTACAGTACTGTTTTACAATGTACAAACTTAAATGAAAAAACACCTTGAACTAATTTTTGCGTATTTACACTGGCGATCAAAATTAGAGAACAATTTATAAACAATTAATCAATTCTGAAATAATGTCATCTTCACTGCTCAACAGTTGAGGAAGTTTTTGTCCTGTCTATACCATGCTACCAGAACACCTTTTCCACAAAATAAAAAAACATTATTTTGCAGAAAACACACTGATCGATATTAGAGAACACTTTCAGATACCTCCCAGTTATTGGTGTTAATCTGGTACCTGGTGCTAATTTCCTTGATTATCTGTCAAACCCTATTTAACTGGCAGCCTAACTTCCAGTTTCACTGACTCTGCAAGATGGTGGGCCGTTCTAAAGTGACTGAAAGCCTCCGGCAGCAGGTTGTTCAGATGAAGGCCAAAGGGACGACCCTATCAGCCATAGCAAGACAAGTTGGTCGTTCCAAATCTGTGATTTTAAGAATATTGAATCTTTACAACATCACAAACTCATTCAAGTCCGCCAAGAAGGCTGGTCGTCCATGGAAGACAAATACAAGAGAGGACAGGATACTGCAGAGGATCTCAATGGGCAACTGTTTCCACACTGCAGCTGGAATTGCTCACCAGTTCAGCGCTGAACAGGGTAAGGATCTGTCTCGTCATACAGTGTCTCAACGTTTAAGAGCATTTGGACTGAAAGCCCACTCTGCAGTGACCAAACCTCTCATTAGCAGAAAGAATCAAAAGGCTAGACTAAGCTTTGCTGAGGAGCATGTTGTGTGGACAGAGGAGAACTGGTCCAAAGTTCACTTCAGTGATGAAAGCAAGTTTAATTTATTTGGGTCCGATGGGAAACATTATGTTCGGCGACAAACTGGAGAAAGACTGAACCCAAAGTGTGTAAAGAAGTCAGTGAAAAGTGGAGGAGGAAGTGTCATTGTTTAGGGCATGTTTTCTGCAGCAGGAGTTGGGCCTCTTATACAGCTACATGGCAGAGTGAATGCAAATGTTTATCAGAACCTTCTTCAACAACATATGGTTCCTTCCCTGCGTTCATCACCCAATCAGCCCGCAGTGTTCATGCAGGACAACGCTCCATGTCACACAGCAAAACGGGTAAAGCAGTTCCTTGAAACTGAAAACATTGAAATAATGACATGGCCTGCCCAGAGTCCTGATCTTAACCCAATAGAGAACCTCTGGACAAAGTTATGGCCAAGAAACCCACTACAGTCACCGAACTGTGGAGGAGACTGGAAGAAGAGTGGACCAAAATCACACCAGAGCAGTGTGAGAGACGAGTGCTGTTCTGTGGCCGCAGATGTGCTGAAGTCATTCAGAGCAGAGGCCTGTACACTTCCTACTAGTTGCTGACTGTTGTAACCTTCAGAAAATTTTGTTGTAATCTTTTTCCATGCTACAGTCATTGTTGTTCTCTAATTTTGATCAGTGTGTTTTCTGCGAAATAATGTTTTTTTTTTAAATGCCTTAGTTATTTTGTAGAAAAGGTGTTCTGGTAGCATGGTATAGACAGGACAAAAACTCCTTCAACTGTTGAGCAGTGAAGATGACATTATTTCAGAATTGTTTAATTGTTTATAAATTGTTCTCCAATTTTGATCGCCAGTGTATATATATTTTCTCGTTGCAAGAAAGACCTGGACCTTTTTTTTTATATATATATATATATATATATATATATATATAATGTGATAATAAGTCTCTAAAAGAAAACTCAAAAACTGCTGTAAATTTGTGCCATATGATCCTTTTGTTAAAATCTTTAGCAGTCAGCAGATACTATGATACAGCAAAGCGTAGCTGAACATGCAGCAATGGGTGAGATGGCAGAGATAAAGAGGGTTTCCAAACCAAATTCATTTGCACGGTGTTTTTCCGATTTTATGAAAGTAGGTCGTTACTATGAAGGACAATTTTGTAGTGAGGAATCAGGGTTTCTGCGGAGTCTTAAAAAGTAAAAAATGTTCAAATCCAAAATTTGAGGGCTTATAATTCGCTGTTCTAGGTCTTAAATACTTTTAAACAGGTCTTAATGTTTCCATGTCCATATAGCGCTACCTAAAATGCTCATGCAGCAGTTGTGTTGTGTTTTTTTTTTTTTGTGTTTTGTTTGTGTTGTAATTCTTTCCAAATACAATTTGCTGTAATTATTACTACAAATGAGACCAACATGCAACAGCCAATCAGCTTTCTGTTACTGGTGCGAATCTCTCTTGGATTGTACCACAGACATAAAACGGATTTAATATTTCAGCAAGCGATACTTCTTATATAAAGCATTGAGGTCTTGGTTAAAGCCAGTTGCTAACAATGTGTGTGTTTTTGACAGTCGGTTTTAAATTCATTCTTACTGGTGTGTAAATGGTCTTAAAAAATTTGACTTGGTGAAACCTGCAGAAACCCTGTGAATAACAAAACCTTTGGATACTCATTGTGTGGATGTTATAATCACTAAAACAAGGCAGATCATGTTAGCAAAAATAGCTTATGTATAACGTGTCTCTATAGCTTGAATGTGTAATGCTTGTGCTGCTGCTGCTGCCATTAAGAATGGGTTTTACTGTTATAACAGAGGGATTAAAAAGACTGTCTTTTCCTCTTGTTTTCAGGCTCAAGTAGATGGAGCGAACGTTGGTGGGGTGGTGAAAGAGGAGGTCGCTGAGGCCTCAGGTGTGCAGATCTACTCAACGGCACCGTGTCAAACCACAGCAGATCACAGAGTATCCCAGAGCCACAATGCTGGGGAAAAATCAGGCATCCACACATCGCAGCCTGAGAATTGGCTCCCTCCAAGAGACAAGGTACCCAGTACCAGTGCTGGAATTCAGAATTCAGTAAAGCAAAAAGCACAATCAAAAAAGCCAGACACGAAAATGGATCACTTGATGCATACATCTCATTCGCAGCCCGAGCTTACGGGTCCTGCGCCATCCTCTGTGTCCCCCAATGTGAACCAGCAGATAGGCACTCCAGAATCAGTGGCCATTAAACAGGAAGTTGTAGTGGTGCTTCCTCCAGAATGGGAAGAGTTGGACAGGGCGAGGACAGGGACAACGCCTACGGCAAGCAGGGTAAGTCAGGTCCAGGAAGAGCTCCAGCACAGAGATCCTCTGCCTACAGGAACCTCAGAGGAAAGCAGTGTGGTCTATCCAATACCTTGTGGTAAGGAAAGGTCATCTCAGGTCACGCAGCAACTCAGGATGCTGGTTAAAAAACAGCCCAAATCTGCTGAGCACGCCAATGTTCAGCTGGCGTCAAGTTCTAGCACTGTGAACGTGTCACGGGGGCATTCGCTCCACAAGAGCTCCCCTCTGCCCAAACCCTCTCAGGCATTTCCACATCTCCAGCGCGCCTACGCAGATGAGAGAGCCGTCAGTGCCTTGCAGTCTGGAAGAAATATCCCACAGACCGTCGGCATAAGGACACACAGCCACGTTGGGCACCATGTGGTGAGGACGCCGCACATCTGCTCGCAGTGTGGTAAGGGCTTTTCTCACCTCTGCCACTTGAGAGCTCACCAACAGATTCATACAGGAGAGAGGCAGTTCTGCTGTGGACTCTGCGGCCGCAGCTTCACCAAACTCAGCAACCTGAAGGCACATCGCAGAGTCCACACAGGGGAAAGGCCCTATATCTGCATGGACTGTGGAAAACGGTTCACGCAGAAATGCAACTTAAAAAGACATCAGAGAATTCATTCTGCTCACCTGTGACAAATAGGTCAGAGACTATCATCAGCCTGACTGTGCTTATTGAAGCGTGAAGAGGTTTTGTGTTTACAGTGTGTAACTATCCTTATGTGCAGCTGTCTCTTGTTTTGTATATGGGTGTGTGGTTCATCTCTTTCAGATATGTAAGCAATATTGTACTCAAGAACATGCATAGGTGTAGTTCTTTTCCATAGTCATACAGTTGAAGTGGCACCACTATGAATCCGATCCAATAAAGGACCTTTTTACGTAGTTTGTTCATCGCTGTGAGTTTTGAGGTTTCTAAACCAGGCATTACAGCATCAGGTTTAACGAGTTAATATTAAAAAAGTATTCTTTAAATGTTTGAATCTTGTTTTGCATTTATTCAAATGAGGAACTATCTTGGTTTACAATCTTTACTTTCCCAGGAGAATATTTAACTCGACGCAAGAAATATTCTCTCAACCAAAAATATCCACCCGACAGCAATGTGCTCCTTAAAGAGTGTCATGGTAAATGTCAGGTCTCTGGCCTACCAGCAGACCAGTGTAGTGCTGTAACGATTCCTCGAGCAATTTGATTACAAAAATTCATAGAGGCAAAATTGATCATATATGATGATTATCATGATATTTAGAAAGAAATAAATAATACACATTTCTCTGCCTTCTGTTTAACTAATGCAGTTTTATAAATTAGTGAAACTAAAACAGCTATTCCTCTTCTAGCTATAAGAAATACAGCCACATGTTTGTAATATCACTGACCTGTGAAGAAAGGGGAAGTTGGAATAAAACACATTCCCTTCTATTCTTTACATTTAATTTGCAACTTAGATGTTAATTAGAAGTGGTAAAGTGATAGTGGTTAAGGCTCTGTGGTACCGAATGGAAAGTTTGGGTTCAATCCCCAGTACTGCCAATCTACCACTCGAGCCCTTCAGCGAGGCTGTGCTCTAGAGGTAAATTTACAGTATATGTGGCATGTAAATATCTCTTTTCATTCCTTAATTGGAAATCTGTCATGGTGGCATTTTTACCCCTCGTTTCTTTTACCTACATATGGCATGGAGGGCCAAATCAAAGGTCATCATGGGCCAGCATTGGCCTCCAACTTCCTAACATTGCTGAGATATGTGAAGAAATGATTTCTTTCTGCTATAATGTATATATGACAAGTAAAAAGTATCTTTCTTTTAAATAAAGACAGATCAAAATCTGTCTTGGTGGCATTTTCTCCTTTTTCTTCTCTGACATATGGCCAGTTTTGGCCCCTGGGTTCTGGTTTGGGCATTTTAAAGGTAGTTAGTATAAAAATTGGCCCCTTATGAGAGAAACTTGGACTGAGGGGAGGTGTGGTGTGGTGTGCCTGATGTAATGATTCTCCACACCAGTAGATGTCAGTACATGGACAATTTGAACACCTTCACTCCAAACCCTGCAGTGTTAGTGCTGGATCATCTGTCTATGAATGCTGTAAGTTACATTTCTGTTTCATTTACGTGCTGTTTCTGTGTTTGTGCTTTCGGGAACAAACTTTCCTTTTGATTAGCATGAAAATGAACGAACTCGTAGGAGAGGATCGGGAGAGCGAACGGTCGAAGCTGAGCTGCTAACTTGTTGGCTAACGTTAGCATTCTTGAATCCTCTGCGTTTTCACATTGGACACAATAGACTCAGAGTAACGGCAGTGATTTCACATTACTCCACTCTGTTACACTATTAAATCACAATTACATTGTGACAGAAGACTAAAAAAAGTCGTTATTTGAAATGGTTTGGTTTATTTTATTGTATTCTTTGAGACAATGTCTATTTCTGTCCTCATGTATGTCTCTAACGGGCATGTTCAGGTTGTTATGGTGTTTCACATCATTAGGGTGGGAGGAGAAATATCTAAACACTGCACATGGCTTTTTAGAAGGACTGTAGAGTTCAGCTGAAATGTAGAAAAACATTTATTTTATGTTACAAAATATTAATGATTGACACACTGACACGTTTCTCCCGACATTCATTCCGCCGTTGATGATAAACAGAATGGGGACCGGAAATGACGGATGCACCCCTCAGTATAGGTCAAGTTCAAGAACTTAAATCCCATTGGCTTTTATATTATTATATATATTATATTATAATATTACATATTTTGCTCATATTTGTAAATGAGCCTACTTTTACGTTATAAAGGTGAAGTGGCAAAATGGTTCTTGGTCTTTTTGCCCCCCCAAAAAAAAGTTGAAAAAAAAGACTGACCTTACCCTCTGACCCCATGCGTATTCATGGAATATTTATAGTCATTTGCAAGTGGGTATGTCATATCAAATGTCTCTTTAGACAGAATAAAATTAAGTGTGATCAGATGGACAAAACGGAAATGGTGATGAGGCAATAACTTGCTTTTAAAACTTGGGAATATAAAAAGTTTAAATAAAGGATAAAGCAGCGTGGGTGGGAAGGTTAATATGATCAATGCCTGTGAGAAGTCAGGATTAATAATTGGTGATTGGGAACAGTTATGATCAGTAATTGTGTCTTGGCAACAGCGGGGAACACTGGAAGGAGTTATGATCAGAAAAAGGTTATTGGAACTTTTTCTTTCGGCTTCTCCCATTAGGGGGCGCCACAGCGGATCATCTGCATGTCTTCTTTCACCACATCCATAAACCTCCTTCTTGGTCTTCCTCTTTTTCTCCCTCCTCGTGGCTCCATCCTCGGCATTCTCCTACCGATATACCCTATGTCCCTCCTCTGCACATCTCCAAACCATCTCAATCGTGCCTCCCTCACCTTGTCTCCAAAACGTCCTACATGCGCTGTCCCTCTAATAAACTCATTTCTAATCCTGTCCATCCTCATCGCTACCAATGAAAACCTCAACATCTTAGAAAATGGTCATTGGAACGATGGTGATCAATTTTAACAATGGACATTACTTTTAACAATAGACTTTGTCTCGAAGCAGCTTTGTAGAGACAAAATATGAATTTATATGTTAGTACCAATAAGTTTATCCCTAATATGTGAGCCAGTGGTAAACGTGTCAAGGAAAAACTCCCTGAGATGGTATGTGGAAGAAACCTTGAGAGGAACTAGACTCAAAAGGCAACCCATCCTCATCTGGGTGCCACCAAATGTCCATTTATTATAGTTTTGTCATTGTTAAGGTGTGCTGTTCAGTGATGGGTGCAAAAAAAAATGCAGAACTGTTCTTGGTCTTAAGCCATTGTAGCACACTTTATATTAATTACAGTCCAAATCCATCGTCATAGTTCTTGAGTTGCTCAACATCTTCATGGATGTTAAGGCTGTTTATATGGAACCATCTTCACCTGCATTGAGTGGTTTCTATTTGAGGAGAACTCCATCTAGAGGGAGTCACTAATCATTGTTTGGTTTTGGGAGCAGTTGTGTTCAGTGATTGCAAAACTCAGTAAGGCTTAACACGCAGTGGTCAGTCAAGCTGAACTTGCTCTCTCAGCTGTGACTGTTGCTTTCCACACCTACAGATAAGACACTCCAGTGAGTTTCTCCTCGTACTCAGGTCTTCCCAGGGGAGTGTGTATTCTTTGTAGAGAGCACGTTACTTTATCCTGGTCACTTGTGTGCTCCTGGGGGGGCATTTTATAGAAGTAAATTCACCTGTGTGTACTTATTCAATAATACTTTTACGGATAAATACATGATCAACTATTGCTGGAGTATTTTGTCAGGAAAGATACTGATGAACAGTAGATATGAACTGAAGACACCCGGTAAAAAAAAAGTACAAATAAATGTAAAGACAATATAATCAAGTTGTGGAATTATTCTGTATTTTTCATGCAGAAACTATTGTCTCATCTGATTAAATAGAAACTTAACACAAATTTTTTTTTTAGGTCTTGGGAGTTAAATGTAAAAGTCTCCAGCCAGTTTCTGCTGAAGGTGTAGTACAGCCACGAGCCAGGAAAAATGTCCGACGCCCTCGTCGTCACCTTCCAGTCCCAGCTCTCTATCGTCATGGAGACGATCCTCAAGTCAGCTATGATCGAGATCACCAGGCTGGTGGAGGACAGCTTCATGGAGGAAGTAGCTCGAGGCAAGCAGGAGGTTGAACAGCTTCTGCGCAGTCTGCAGTTTTCCGAGACCAAACTGAAAGAGAGAGAGAAAAGCATACGATGTTCGGACTGCGGGAGAGCCACAGGCGGTGAAGAGAGAACTTCAGAGAAACCAGCTGAGATACTCACAGGTTAGGAGAGTTATAATGCCTGGGCTTTCTTTTTTCTTTTTTAATATAGATTTTTAGTATAGATGACATGCTAGTAGAAAATAGCACAGCTATTATAAGTTATTTATCTAAATGTCTATTTCTTTGTTGTTTTTTATTTCATATCACCCTGAAAAATGTTACACAGTTAAATAGCTAGCATTAATAGGACTATCTGGGTAGTGATGATAAAATTTTGAGGTCTTAATACCATTTTCAATATTCTTCACTCAGCCCTGAAGTGTTAATCACTTATTATCTATTATTTACAATCCAGTTTTTACTAAACATTCACACTTGCTCTGTGAAATCCATTGATTTTATGTTTCTCTTGTAGGTGAAGATGCTCTGTGCTTCAGGCTTAGCCTGAGGGAGCAGTCTGAGAAAAGGCCTCAATTCAGTGAAGTCTGGAGGTCTACAGAGAGTCTGGGCTCATACCGAACCACAGAAATACACAGTGACAAAGAGAACAACATAAACGCGCTTGAAAAAAGAGGGAAGCAGGAGTCTAATACCGAAGTGCAACATCCTCAGTGCACCAATGCGCCAGTCACCAGGACCCACGAGGCCTGTAACAACCCCAAATCCAGAGAAAGTCACTGCAAGACCCCTGTCCCTGACTTCACTTTCAGTAAAGACATGGCCCAGTCTCGAGCCATACAAAGCGCTCCAGTGGAAGACGGGGTCGGAGAGTTGGCACCGTCTCCAACCTATGCCGCTGTGAAATCTGAGCACCTTCCTGATCCGGTTGAAATTAAAGAAGAGGAAGAGATGCTCCCCGTGTGGGATTGCGGAGATGACTGCACTCCTGCAGATTCAGACCAGAATCTCGCCGGATCCTGGAATCGAGATGAAACACAGGTAGATAACTTTCCAAATCTAACTGCTCTCAACATGACAGATCCATCATCACATTTAATGTCCTATTCAGTGAATTGTAACACAGAGGTATCGCACGGCATCAAGGCTGAGCCTAGTGAGTCAACCACCACAGAGCTGGTTCACCTCGCTTCGGCTCCCATGCCTGAGGGATCCAGTTCATTTGACCATAATGAAAATAGACACTTGTTTGTTCCAGAAAGTCTTTTGAATCATCCCGAGCTTTGTTTAGGTGAGAAACTCTTCCTCCCCTTCACCCAGACCGATCACCTTCCGGTTCCCGCCGAAAAGCCACGCTGTGGAAAATCATTTGCTCAAGCAGCTCAGCTGAAGCTTCACGCTCTCGCACACCAAGCGAACAAACCCCTAAAGTGTCTCCAGTGTGCCAAAACCTTCGCCCATGATTTCGAGCTGAAGGACCACCAGAAGCAGCACTCCAAAGAAAGACCTCACATCTGCCCAGACTGTGGCAAAGCCTTCACTCGCTTCAGCAATTTCAAGCAACATCAGAACATACACACGCGCGAGAAACTTTTCAACTGCACCCACTGCGGCATGAGGTTCAAAAGATCCACTCACTTGAGAATCCACCTCAGGAGACACAGCCGGGTGGGGAAGAGTTGTCCTTGTCGTCAGTGCGGGAAGACGTTCGTGTGCCTCAAGCAGCTGAAGGGCCATCTGCTTAAAGTGCATGGAACGGAAATGAACTGAACCGCACCTTCCAGGCCTCAGATCTCAGTACGCATGACCTGAACAGTCCCTACAGTCTTTTTTTTCCCTCTGAGCTTACAAACGCTTCACGTCTCAGAGCGAGCCATACAAAAAAAAAAAGAATAGGTACAGAATTCTGATGTACAACAAAGATGATGCTTTAGGACTTCCTTTCTGAATAAATAAAAATAGTTTCCTGATTAGAAATTAAAAGCACTGATTATAAACACATTAAAAGCCTGGTGTAATTTCTATCCTGACTTTTCATTTATTTATTAATTTAGAACACCTGTTTTTTTTACTTTCTCTGAGCAAAAACGTTCAGCACAAAGATACACCCTTATAATCAAAAGGCCCAGAAAAGGTCCTTTTCTTTTTTATTATATATTTTTTTGCAAACAAGGAACAATACATCAGGCAGAAATATTTAAATGTGTACAACAAATCTTTAGTACCCAGACCTAAAATCTGGCTTGAGAACACTGGCCAGGAAATCCACCCTGAATGGGATGCCAGTTTATCACAGGACACCACATACACACACATGCACACTTTCACACCTAGTAGCAATTTAGAGTTGATAATCCTTCTGCTGGCATGCATTTGGGAGGTGTGAAGAAAGCGGAGGAAGCCCAGACAGACACATGGAGAACATGGGAGACTCCACACAGACAGTAATTTGAGCGCCATCATCTGAGGACACTGTAAGAAAGCAACCCACTGTGTGCAATAATTGGAACTCTATTGGAACTTTTAAACTAAAGATACATTTATAGTTATTGACCTGCTGGTGGTGGAGATATTAATGTATCTGTTAAACCCACTGACTTAAAGTGACCCGTCAAACAGGTTAAAAGCTGTGAGAAGTCAATAATACAATATAATAATAATTACAAAAGGGCAAATATCCAGACTGTTTCACAGACCAATAGATTTTCTCCAGACCACCTATGATTTAGCGAAATAAGCCAGATTTCCTTACAGACCTTTAGGCATTGTTTATTGTTGTTGCTACAGTAAACACAATTTATTTTCCTCCACTGATACATTTTTTGTTTATAACTCTAGCATGTTTCGCGAGTTCTTCGGCACTGACCGAAATGACGGCTTTAATGTAATCCGAGGTGCGAAATCATTCCAAAAAATGATCTAATGAGCTAAAAGTGCTGCGATTCTGCTTTCCACCAAGTGAACTGAAGCAAACGCGAGGTAACCGAAGGAAGAACCTGAGAGAATCAAGGCTAATTACACACACTGACACAAGACTTCCTGCGAAAGACATAAATCAGAGGCGGATTAGAGCTCAGGGTGTTCACAAGTGCTCTCAGAAGATACTATAATTGAATATTAATAACAACTGTCTGGAAGGATGCAGAGTGAATATCCTAATGAACTAAAATGTGCTCCCACATATGTTTCTGCATGTAATGTGGTGTTTGTTTGTTTTTTGGTGAGGTTCTTTAAATCTGAAGATTGAACTTAAAGCGAAGTGCAGAGCTGAACAATTTACATGATCACTGTTTGTTTTTTTTGTTTTTTTGTCTTTCTCAATAATATATCATTAAGATTATATTTTCTATAATAAATATAATTTTCAATATTATAAAAATGAAATCATTGGTTTATCAGTTTATTTATTTGTATTTATTTTGGTTTTTTTAGCTCAAGATTAAGTGTTTTAACAGTTTGTCTGGTTGCATGTTGTGATTTTTACATTCCTGTTCATTTTGTTTCTCTATTGCATTCAAAAAATGAAGCTCTTGATTACTGTCGTTTAAAAAAAAAAAAAAAAAAAATCCGTTTTGCTTGGCACTGTTGTATAGTAACATTTTGTTGATCGAAATTCGGAACTGATGCGTTGCAATAAAGCTATTTTAAATCTAAATAGGCAGGATTTAATTAATGAATATAAAAGCTGGTGGTGGTTATGGTGGGACACTGTCCCCTGAGCATCACTGGTGTGTTTTGTGGAACTGTACTGCAAGTACTGTACGCTGATTTAAAACTTGGATGTACTGCTGGGAAAAAAAGGGACTTGAACCCATTAGGATACTTGAGATTCCTTAAGAGAAATCTCAGCTCATTATAGTTTTAGACTAAGTTTAGATAAGGCAAGACTAACATTCTTGTATTTAAACTTTGCTGCAGAATCTCCATAAACATGATTAAGATTACATAACCTGAAATATTTGAATATCAATGAAATGTGCTCGTTTCTGGTGATATTTGACCTTGCTATTTAGTTTCCATGTGTATTTGCGAAAGCATGTGTTTGCTTTATCTATATTTAATGCCGCAGTGTGTGGTTTTAAACTCGCTAGAGTGTCTTCTCGGTGATGAAGAAAGCAGAGCGAAACCGAATGTTGTAAAAGTCTTTGCACATCAGTAACAGCAGGGGACATTAATGCGCTTCAGTCCTTCTAAACTACGTTCATTAGATTCCTGCAGTCTGCCGTTTATCTGTGAGTTTTTTCTCCTCTCCTGTGTTCACCGTCTCACCCAGTGGCTGACCTTCATGTGAATAGAAGTAAAAAAAAAATTAAAAAAAATAAAATAAAATATATATATATATATTTATTTTAATCCTGTTATTTTTCTCAGCCTGCTGCCTGGCCCATTCTTCTCAAGGCACGAAAACATGTTAGGATCGATAATTACAATTCCTCAGACTTTCCTTCAGTCACGACTCATGAGCAGGCTTTGAAACATCATTTAAGTGATGAAAGCTTCACAAGAAGTGCCTGGATGTTGGTTCGGAATGTGCCACAATTGAATACTGACTGTGTTTTATTTGTGTGTGTGTGTGTGTGTGTGTGTGTGTGTGTGTGTGTTGTAGATTAACCAAATGTATCCTGAAAACCCTCCGACAGACCTTGCCAAAATGTGCAACATAAACAGACAGAGAACGTTCAGTGTAAGTGCTCATTTCACCTTTGAAATCTTTTTGGTGTCACTGAATAATTATCAAATGATCTTATCTTTTTTTTTTTTTTATAAGCAGGTGGTGGCCAGAGAGATCCTAACACAGTTCCAGGTTTGGCAGAGAGCCTGCTATAGCAGAAACATTGAATGGGGCCCAATTACCGCAAAGGTTATATTTGTGTTTTTTTGTAGTGCAATATATTGATGTGGTTTTGACATCCCCTAAACTTTTCGACTCGATATGGACTTGATTGAGATTTTAAGCAATAAATGATTATAGTTTGTTAATTCATTGTATAAGTCAGTGAAGGGCCGTGCATTTAGTACCTGGGCCTTCATTAAGGACTTACCCGACTTAATCCACCTCTTAATACCACCAATAAAATCACGTCACAATTATATAGACCATCAATACTATAAAAAAACAAACAATTTTATATATAAAATACTATTTTACTAAAGCAAGAAACCCAGTTAAGACACCATACCTTTACACTGCAACCACAACTGTGCACCTGCATCATCTGGAGCAGTTTAGAATCAATATTTGTCTAATAACATGACCTACTCACCAGAGATGCAGACATAATTTGCACCGCTCCTCAGAGGCTGTAATCCAGTGGTACTGCTTGTGTTAACTGGTCTGGAAGTGTAGAACAAACCCTTTCCCGGGCTGAGACAAGCTAGCTAGCTTCGGGGTTGGCCGACCTCTCCTCAAAAGTCTAGCTTTCCTGGAAAATTGATTTGAGACCAAATCAATTTCCTCCGCAGGCATAAAAAAATGTCTAACTCAGATGTATTAATGTGTGCAGAGCTACACACATGTTTTGCCAGTTGAACTTGTCTAACAGTTTTCCTCTGACCAACCAATCAGAGGATAAAAAATGCTGATGCTATTCGGTGAGGCGAATTTGAAATCTGATTGGTTAAAGAAACAGAGCTATTTATTAAGGAGACTATGGTAATAAAGGACTTTGAAGGCCCTGGGCAGATTAGATTGACATTGCAGCACATAGAGGCTGAAATCTGATTGGACAAAAAATCTAACATTCACATACATATACTGGAAGCAGTGCAGCCAAGAGAAACGCTACAAAATGAAGAGAATAAACTGTTGGGAACAAATATTAGAATTTAGGTTGTAAATGTATGTCAGTGCTTGTAATTAGTTCTGGTTTCTGGTTTAGGTTGGTTGGTTGTAGAAGTTGATAAGGATCTCACAATTGTTGTTTAAGTCCTGTTGAAGAAAAATACAATTGAACAAGTTGTACATTTTTCTTGATTGTATCTGCATGTTTTTATGCATTATGAAGCTGCCACACAATTCCTGATTGTTTAACTGCATGAATGATCAGATGTTCCTAATAAATTATTTTATTTTTTTAGATTATTTCTGCGTTACCGTATTTATCTGGGAGCGAGACGGAAGTGATTGTGCGTTGCACTAAAATGCTGCATAATCGCAGGGATTACCTCCGTCGGAGAGCAAAGGTAATTCACGAATACGCACAGGTCCTTATTGGCAATGAAGATAAAGATAGTAAAAACCTCAGGTCTCAGTTGTACTGATTCTTTCAAAAAATCTATTTATCGAATCAACCAATCATGTGCCAGCAGTAGAATTTAAATCTTCTGTTAAAATAGACATCATACACCAATATGAAGGTAAACTCTGGGATTATTTTTCGTGGCATGGTTGTTTATGCCAGATAGGCTGTTTTGAGAATTTTACAAACTACACATCTCCTGGGATTTTCACACAAAACAGTCTCTAGCAGTTACACCGAGCAGGTTTGCAGGCTGATGAGAGAGATCAGAGGGGAATGACCTGACTGGTCTGAGCTGACAGGAAGTCTATCGTCATACACACAGTATATCCGTGTCCATGATATCCTCTAATTCTTGCTCTTGGCTGACAGGTTGATGTGCTTCTGTAGCCCATCCATATCAAAGACTGATGTGTTATCAGTGTGGCCCTTGTCAAATTTTGCTCAAATCCTTATGCTTGCCCATTTTTCCTGCTTTTAACACATCAACTTTGAGGACAAATGTGCACTTGCTGCCTAATATATCCCACGCACTAACATGTGCAATGATGAAGACATAATCAGTGTTATTTACTTCACAGTTCATAATATTATAATGTCATAATGTTATGCCTGATCAGAAAATCCAAATGCCAAAGGAATATATTGTACTTTAGCCACCAATTATACCTTTGACCTAATATAATGAATATGGAGGAAAAATCATTTGGTCAAATTTTTTTTTTTTCCTAAAAGCTGTGGGAATTGGGTTTCAATTCCACTTAAACCCAGAGGCTTTAGTCAGATCCACAATGGGTCAGCAGGTCTGCTGCTTTCCACTCCTGACAAGGAGGAGTCACAAACAACATCAGTAGAAATATAAACAGTGGAAACAGATGTGGCTTCTTTTAACCACAATGAAAGCATGGTAACCCCTATGGCCCTTAAAACTGAACGCTTAATCCACGTGACCTTTGATAATAAAATTCGCAGTTTTCTTACGGGGAAGGCAACACTGACGGGGATCTTCATTATTCATCACACAAGCTCGTCAGGTATCTTCACTGATTTGTGGTTCCTAAAGTTCCTCCCGGCCTCCCCTTTCCGTTTATGGCACATGATAGACTTCTTCATTCAGAGTGGCTTACAGTTGTCTTATTTATTTTACAACGGAGCAGTTGAGCATTTAGAGCCCAGCACTGGCATCTTTTAGTGGTTCTGGGATTTAACCTCATATGCTTTTAATCAGAAATCCCAAATCCTATCCACTGAGCTACCACTTTCCAGACTTCCTAGACTGGTAGTATTGTAATGTGCTTGAAAATGCTGTTGCAATGAAATCTGATTAAACAGTAAAAAAAAAAAGTCAAAAGACAAATCACTTAAATGACACTGTGCTTAATTTATATCCATAGGATGCAACCCTGGAGAGAAACAGTTTACCTATGGGCCAGAGATATCTTCTCCAGCTTCACAGTGGGAACGTTATTCAGCATGTGTAACTGAAGATCTTTTTGTTTTGTTTTTTACGTTACAAATATTTATAATTTGCTAATTTATATAATATTTATTGTCTCAATTTTTTTTGTACATTGCTGTGAAATGTCTTCCAGTCTTTCCTTTATATCTTCTATAACAGAGATAAAGTCCATGGACTTTCTTTTGTTAATGAGTAATTTATCACATTTCACTGATAAACATATTTACGAGAAAAAGAATAAAACGTGAACGTGTGGTGATTTTTCAACCCATTTCTCTCTTTCTGAGGTTCATTTGTTGTTGGAAACTGCCCAAGATCAGTGAGGTGTACAGGATTTGCCTTAAATGGCAATGTTTTTTTGTGTATGTCAAAGAGAAACAAAGAAAAGCTGGGTATGGTATGGTGGAGAGAAAAAAGGCATTCAGCAGAAGTCATCCAGTCGAGACTGAAGGAGCAGAAGGGCAGAGAGGAGTTTCTTTGTGCATTTTTTTTGGATTTAACAGACGTCTGGATGAGTGGGTCGGAAAAGGTCGTCTGGTGCTGATCGAAATGCTGAACGATGTGTGGAGGATAGGAGAGACGTAATAATAATAGTAATTATAATAACAATAGTATAGTCATATAAATAATAGTAATAAAGTTTTCTCTTATGTAGCAGATACAAAGGTGGCAGATCTTATCATTCAAATTTGCCCTTCAGAAATCGAATTTGTTCCAGGTGTGATGTCAATTGACATTTTTTTCCCTGAACAGTTTAGTGATCTGATTAGCTTATATGGAAAATGGGGAAAGTCCCAGAATGATGATTGCAGGGTCTGGTTTTATTTTCTCAGAAATGTTTAAATGATCAGTTTACGGATGATTGAAGGAGAATTACACTGTACTGAGAAATAAACAGGGTATCACTAGAAGGAAGGCCAACTGCTTTAATCACAAGATTGCCGGCTGATTAAAAAGTGCTTATTTGAAAGCATGTGAAAGTTCGAGGTATTAAGAGTTTCTGTGTGTGGTGGCCTGTGAAAATGGCAAAAAAAAAATCTGAAATACTGATAAATATACATAAATATACACACTGTATATGTCCTTTAAATGAGGTGGAAATGTTTGTTTACTTTTTTAAGTCATATAAATGGGATAAGGGTATCTGCCAAATGAAATCAACGTAAATGAGATGCTCCATTCTGCTTAAGGATGTTATATATAATCTATTCGCACACTTCACACAGTGTATCACACTGATCACGTGGCTATAAAAGAGGTTGTGTGCCATAGTGAAATGGGTGAAAGTCTAAATCGTTTAGTTTGTAATCAGATCTTTCAAAATGTTATCTTTTAAAATGCTATGCCTTTTTTTTTGTCATGTTTATTTTGTCATATGACAAATATAAACTCTGGAATTGATAGCATTTCAAACTCTATAAGGTGGAAAAAATTGAGGGATTTTATTAATTATTTTGTAATAGCTTATAAATGTTAATCGCCCTTGCTGAAAAAAGAAAATAATAAATAAAAAAAATAAATAAAGATCATGGTTAGGTAAAAATAATTTATGAATATAAGATATTTGTGTCACTTTTTTTATTATCACCAACTGATCTTGGAATGAAAAGAATCCCCAGTAAGAGGATTTTGGTGCGTCTGTCTTTACAAACAATATTCATATAATATTAAATCATTTTTATATAGTAAGACATTGTGTAGCCATTAAATCACAAGGAAGGACATGATCCTATTAGTCATTCTGTATAAGTGATCCAGGGCAGATCCAGTAGCACAATGTCTCGTGGTCAAGGTTTAGACAGTGTGCATGAGTGCAGCCATTACTAATCATTTTGCAAGGTTTGGAAGATAACGTCACAAAAGGATCCTTCTGGAAAGGACTAAAGTCAGATGATTCATATCCTGGGCTCCTGTGAGTGGGTGGACGTGTAAAAAATGTAAAGAATAAACTGTTTGGTCACCAGGGGGAGACCTCCCTCACCCTTGCTCGATCTCCGATGCTACACATTAGTGACAGGAATTTCCAATTCTTTACAGCGAGTCAGATCATTTGATTAGATCAGTAGGACTTTTTTGTCTCCCAAATGGTAAAAATAACTGCCAAAATAGTACTTGATGTGGTCTCTTAGTGTTGCAGCCCACCCACCTCAGTTCTGATATGCAGTTTGAGATCTTTTTCTGCTCACCATGGCTGTAAAGAGTGTATTATTTAACAAATCCTTCTCTCAGATCAGTCTGGTTATTGTCTTCAGTTCTTTCACATTAACAATCCTAGATCAGCATTTCTACAGAGATACTCAAATCAGCCAATATGGCACTAACAACCATACTACAGTGTGGTCAAGGTCACACAGGTCACACTTTGTTGTTCATTCTGAGGGTTGATATGAACAGTATCTGAACTCTTGACCTGTACCTGCATGATTATATGAATTGCACTGCAGGTGTTCCTAATAAAAGTGGATAGTGTTGCTAATAAAATGCTCTACAAGCGCATCTTCACACTAAGTTAGAACTATATATATTTATATGTGTGAAAAAAGTACTGGGACACCTCACTTTTCCAGCCATTAGTGATTCTTCCCCAAACCGTTTCCACAAAGATGAAGGCACACAATTATATAGGATGCTTCTCGATGCTGTAGCATAACATTTTCCCTTCACTTGAACTAGGAGACCCAAACCTGTTCCAGCATGACAGTGACGCTGTGCACAAAGCCAGCTTCATGAAGATATGGTTTATATGGGTTGGAGGGGAAGGTTTTAAGTGTTGACTGAACCCAAGATCTCCTCACCCTACATCAGTAGTTGACTTTACTAATGTCCTTGTAGCTGACTGAGCACAAATGTCCACAAAATCTACTCGAAAATCTAGTGGAACATCTTCCCATAAGAGTGAGGGGCATTATAGCAGCAAATGGGGACTAAATTTGGAATAAGATGTTCAAAAAACACGTCCACAATTTCCATATACACTATTATATACACAAATCTTCACATTTCTCCTCAGTATATTTGTAAGAAAATGACTTTCTTGCTTTAATCACCCGAGACAGACATTCGGCTCTATTGCATTCTCCATATGCAACAGAACATTTGTTGCATTAACACATTAATTACATAAAAAATATGGAAATCAGGCAATTAATCATTCTGCTGTCATGCCATTAATTGCTGCATTCTGCTTGTGAACTTAGAGCTGGGCTGTGTGGATGTGTATGCAGTTTGATGCATTACTGGCAGGTAATTTCCTCACACTATTCACCACTGATACGTTATGACAGAAACACTATGGCATATCAACGCATTAAATAAGCGACCTGCTTTCCAGTGAAGTTGTCATATGTTGTGTCCAATTCGATATGCAACATATAGGAAGGAATTTGCTCCGCTCGTTTCGTCTTGCTTGTCCTTTTAAATGTCCGGTGTTGTTAAAGTCCTGGAAGGAAATTGAATTACCAACAGACAAAACACTAGAAATGGAGCTGAAACATTTTCAAGACTCGTAGCCCCTAATAGAGTTTAAACAATAGTGAAGATACATAAAACCTGACACAGACCTTCTCATCACTTCACAGATTCATTTTATGAATATATTAGTTGTTGAGAAATACAGCAAATAGGATATTTTGCTGTTGAAGTGTTACAGTTTACACTCACCGTTCACTTTAATAGGAACATCTGCTCATTCATGCAGTTATCTAATCGATCATGTAGCAGTGGTTAAAAGCATAAAATAATACAGATACAGGTCACGAGCTTAAGTTTCTGTCCACATCAAACATCCCACCGCTCTGGTGTTGAATAATTTCTCATACAATTATGTTTCATTCTTGAGTGACTGAGCTGATGGGTATGAGCATCATTAATTCATTAAATGACTAATTCATAGATTATCTCTGGACTCCGTTTTGAGTGCTACATAAAAGATGCTAAATAAAATGGGTCTTGTGGACAACATGAGCTGAACAGCTACCGCTTAAAGAAAGGGATTTTATTGTCTATACATTATTTCCTAACCCAAATTGCTTCACAGCAGCAGAATGACAGAACGACCTTAAATTTCCTGGTGAATAAAGATATCATATACCATGTTTACTGTAAAATCAAGCCCCTGCAAACTCATGAGAAAGAGAAATCTAGTAGCGGCATTTCACGTAGTTTGTATTGTGTAATTTGTGCCTTTTGTCTCTGCACTTAAAATTGAAAGCAGTCATTTGAAGTGGATGTCTCGGAGAAACAAAATGTACTGCCAGGGGAAAATGGGCAGTACAGAAGGTGCTCAATGTGATGCCAAATCAGGTTCAATACACTTCATCAACCAGGCGTTTATACAAACACTGCCAGGTTTGGTGTGATGTGCATTGTACTTTATTGCAGTTGGACAACATGTGATCTACATATCTTAATTAAAAAGCATGCCAACCCTCTTTGATAGCATTTAACACATTATTTTGTTAAGATGTCCATTGATGCTGCTGCTTTTAACGTATTCTACAAATACAGCATGGTGAAATATAACAAAACACATAATATTATGCACAAATGAAGCCTTTGATGGAGTTTATGGCTTGACAGAAATGACAAAATGTACTTGATCTTGAGACAGATTGCGGTGTACTGCCATGACAGTAGGGGGTTCACTGAAAGAAATAAACATTTGCGTCCTTCTGTTCATGAGTATGAGTATGTGTTTAGACATAGACTCTCAGTCTGGAAATATTCACAACAGGTCACGCTGCAATGACGTTCCACATAATGATCTGTCCACATAATGAGTCTTATTACAAAATCAACCTCTTCTCCATGACCATAGCAAATATGTAAATTAAATGATCCTGAATGCAATTGACCTAATTTAATGTATTAAATTGATGTAGTATTTGTTATCAGAAGCTTCATATAAACCGAATGTAAAGATATGAAACATATTCTAGACATTTTTACTCATATCAGGATATTAAATTTTTCCTTATTTCACTGACAGATCGATTTCCTTCTACGAAAAAAAGTCAAATAAACAGTTTTATATGACTGATGCTGTTTCAATACTAAATAATTCAATAATGTGCTATTTGTTTCCTTCTAATCCTATAACAGGAAATTCTAGATAAATGTGTCTGCAATTCAGATCTTTTTTCATTTGCTAGGACATTGTTTTATTGCAGTCTAACAAAATATACTCTTCTACGACTGGTATTTGTCAAAAATATATTAAATAGATTTGAGAAAGAAACTAGTACTGAGCTTTGTGTAATCCTCAGGCAATATATTTAGATTTAAATGCTTTATGGCTTTTTTTTTTTTTTAGACAATATTTTCTATTACCCTATCTGACAACAAAACACGTTTTAACTTGTTGCTTAAGTGTTTTATAACTTACAGCCAGTTTTCACAAAGGCCACGCAGTGTCATAGTCTTAGTCGTTAATATTCATAAGCTCACGGCAAGATATTTATTCATATTTATTAGTACTATAAGTTCTTTGGTTTGATTGAGGCAGATGATTGGCTCTGGCGACCCCAAAACAGGAGCAGCCGAAAGAAGAAGAAGATTAGTGCTGTAAAGATTAGTGTTAGCTTATTACCAATCATTGTTTTAAATTGCATAGTACTGTGGTAAATGGCAAAAGATTTAAAGGTTTGGTTGTTTGCAGCAATCTAAGGATAGACTGATACTAGAATTGCACAAATGAGTGTGCTCATTTCTACAATTGTGTTTTTTCCATGAAGTGACTCCACCACATTTCTTTTAAATAAAGTTTTATTTTTGGCATCACAACCCTGAGAGCTTTAGACTTCAGCTAAGATCACACACAACATATTTGAGATGATATTGAAGATTTGCCATGACAATTAAATGACAATTGAGTTCATTACTGATCTATCATATACTCTCATGTCATATCTGTCAAGTATTGTTTGTGTAGTCTCATTTTGTCTGTGAAGTCTCATTTTGTCTGTGTAGTCTCATATTGTCTGTATAGTCTTGTTTTATTTGTGTAGTCTCATTTTTTCTGTGTAGTCTCGTTATGTCTGTGTAGTCTTATATTGTCTGTATAGTCTCGTTTTATTTGTGTAGTCTCTTATTGTCTGTGTAGTCTTGTTTTTTCTGTGTAGTCTCGTATTGTCTGTGTGGTCTCGTATTGTCTGTGTATTGTCTGTGTGGTCTCGTATTGTCTGTGTATTGTCTGTGTGGTCTCGTATTGTCTGTGTATTGTCTGTGTAGTCTCTTATTGTCTGTGTAGTCTTGTTTTGTCTTTGTAGTCTCGTTTTGTCTGTGTAGTCTTGTTTTGTCTTTGTAGTCTCATTTTGTCTGTGTAGTCTCGTATTGTCTGTGTGGTCTCGCATTGTCTGTGTGGTCTCGTATTGTCTGTGTAGTCTCGCATTGTCTGTGTGGTCTCGTATTGTCTGTGTAGTTTTGTTTTGTCTGTGTAGTCTCGTATTGTCTGTGTAGTCTTGTTTTGTCTTTGTAGTCTCGTTTTGTCTGTGTAGTCTCTTATTGTCTGTGTGGTCTCATATTGTCTGTGTGGTCTCTTATTGTCTGTGTAGTCTCGTATTGTCTGTGTAGTCTCGTTTTTTCTGTGTAGTCTTGTTTTGTCTGTATAGTCTTGTTTTGTCTGTGTAGTCTCTTATTGTCTGTGTAGTCCCGTATTGTCTGTGTAGTCTCGTTTTTTCTGTGTAGTCTCGTATTGTCTGTGTAGTCTCGTTTTTTTCTGTGTAGTCTTGTTTTGTCTGTGTAGTCTCGTTTTGTCTGTGTAGTCTCGTATTGTCTGTGTAGTCTCGTTTTTTTCTGTGTAGTCCTGTTTTGTCTGTGTAGTCTCGTATTGTCTGTGTAGTCTCGTTTTGTCTGTGTAGTCTCGTTTTGTCTGTGTAGTCTTGTTTTGTTTGTGTAGTCTCTTTTGGCTGTGTAGTCTCGTATTGTCTGTGTAGTCTCGTTTTGTTTGTGTAGTCTCATATTGTCTGTGTAGTCTCGTATAGTCTGGATTGTCCTGTATAATATAAACTAAATGTAAGTGTTATTTATGTCTGTACTTATGAGAGTCACTAACAGCTGGAACCAAATTCATTGTGTGTGTCAACACACTTTGGCAATAAACCTGATTGTGATTCTGATTCTGAAAAGTGCAAATGCAAAAGAAACACATGGAAATCTTTTTCCAGTTGTAACTGTTGTCTTTGTTTTAAGCATGTACACTATATGGTGAAATGTTAATAGACACATGACCATTACGTGGGTAATATGTGGATCTTCCCTAAAATATTGCCACAAAGTTAGAAGCATACAATTGTATAGAATGTTTTTGTATGTTCTAGCATTACAATCTCTTCTCAGTGGGACAAAAAGGCACAAACCTGTTTGAGGATTACAATCCCCCTGTGCACAAAGCAAGCTCTGTGAAGATATCCATAAATCATTTCAGTTTCCTGCATAGAGCCATTACCTCAAACCCACTGAACATCTTCCGGATGACTTGAACAACTGCACCCCAGAGTTCTTCACCCTGGTATCATAAATACCTGATTTTTCAAATGTACCTGTAGCTGAATGATCACAAATCCCCACAAGCTTTCCTGAAATCTAATTGAAAGCCTCAGAAAAGTGATGCTTATTATAGCTGTAAAAGGAACTGGAATGTTTAAAATGCATCTATGAAGTCGATGGTCACGTGTACATAAACATATGGCCATATAGTGTAAATCGTATCATTAAGCAAAAAAACTGGAAAATGTAGTGCGACATCAAGCAATGCATAACTATCTTTCTTGTGATTATGTCAAGCCTTGTGCTAGAAATTTCTCCACAAAAATGTTCATCTAATCCAATTTTTAAAAGAGCATCCGGTTTAAAGCGTACGTCATTAAACATCGTGTTACTGTTCAAACTGTATAATTTAACTTGATAATGTTGATCTATCTATAGACTTTGTGGATACAGTATTATCTTTTAATGTAATAAAGGAGCACTTTTGCAGATATCTATGCAAAGCGAAAAAGAGGCAGTACAATTTAATGGAAGAAAAAAAAAGTATAAATGCTGTGGCAGAACAAAAAGCTGTTTTCTCTGAATGCTAAATCCGACAGAAGTTCCAGACAGAAAATGAGAACAGCATTACTCTCAGCCCTGTGCTCAAGCTCCATGGAGAAGCTTATACAAGCTGACATATGATAAAAGGTTTCGGGATTCATTTCTGTCAAATATTTGACTTGTGAGATGAAAGATGGGAAGGTTACAGTCTGACTGATGAATAGAATATTTGGAAGGAGCTTGAATTTATAATGTGTAGCGGATGACACTTTAAAATAGGTGCGTTTTTGTAATAGCAAAGAACCAAGAATGCTCAAGGAACCTTCAGAGTGCTTGAATGGTTGTTTGTGTTGAAGAAAATGTAGATGTCAAGTAAACCTGCCCCTAAGATTCCAGTGACCAGTGCTCCTGTCCTTTCTTCTCTTCTAATCTGCCTGGGATGAAGTTTCTCTCAGTTGAGACCACTCTGTGCAGTTGGGGATGGTTCCACATTTACAGCCTAAAGATCCATGAAGCCTCTGAGCAACTCAAGCACTTTGAGGACTGATTTGGACTGTAATTATTATAAACAGTCTACTACAGTCCCCCAGGACAGTTTGCATAATAAATCTACATTTATGCACCTATTACTACACCCATCAACAATGTAATTGAACAATGAATGGATATTCGGTGCCACCTAGATAAAAATGGGTTTTCTTTTGAGTCTGGTTCCTCTTAGGGTTTCTTTCTCATACCATCTTAAGGGGTTTTTCCTTGCCACTGTCTCTACTGGCACAGTCACAATATTCTTTCATAACTTTTATAACTTACACGTTCTTTTATATAACATTATTACCGCTCTATCTGTGTAAAGCTGCATTTAAACAATCTTCTTCTTTCGGGCTTCTCCCATTAGGGGTCGCCACAGCGGATCATGCGTCTCCATACCACCCTGTCCTCTACATCTGCCTCTTTCACACCAACTACCTGCATGTCTTCCCTCACCACATCCATACACCACCTCCTTGATCTTCCTCTTTTCCTCCTTCCTCTTGGCTCCATCCTCAGCATTCTCCTACCGATATACCCCATGTCCCTCCTCTGCATATGTCCAAACAATATCAATCTCGCCTCTGTCACATTGTCTCCGAAACGTCCTACATGCGCACTTTACAACATCTGCAGAGTTTGTTTTTGTCGACACAGGCCATGCTTGTGTTCTTTAGTCATTCATCCACACAAGACTACTGCGACTCACCGCTGGAAGGTCTGCCTCAGGAAGACATTTAACCTTTTCAACCACACCACCCCACTGCTATGCGCTCTCCACTGGATTCCTGTAGTTGCCTGCAACAAATTCAAAACACTAATGCTTGTTTACAAAGCAAAAACTCATAGCTCTTATCTTACTACACACTGCACTCCCTCCAATCCTCAACCTTCTTCTCTTCTCTCTTCTCTGTTCTGGCACCTAGGTAGTAGAACAAACTTCCACTTGATGTCCGAACAGCAGAGTCTCTAGCAGTCTTTAAACAACATCTAAAATCTCCAAACAATATCTAAAAACAACATTTAAATTCTACTAATAAAACTTTAAACTATATCCTCTCCCAACAGAGATATAGTAATAGTATTTAAATTATGCGTCCTAATGTACCAGCATTACAATGTATTTATTGACAGAGACTTTAAAGCTCTTTTGTAAGTGTCTCTTGATAAGTGTGCTTCCAAATAAAATGAATGTAAATAAAAAGTATTCTTTATAGCCCCTGAAAAAGACTGTATATTGACTTTATAATAGAGGAAAGAACATTACTCATAATCTTACATTCCAGTGCTCATGTTAGTTTTCACTCTCCAGTGTTCTGTATTGTTTAAAGACTATAATCACACTCTTGATATCACCCAAATGAGGATGGGTTCCCCTTTTGAGTCTGGTTCCTCTCAAGGTTTCTTCCTCATAACATCTAAGGGAGTTTTTCCTTGCCACAGTCGCCATGGCTACTCATCAAGGATAAATACACACCATTCACCTTAACTGTTCTAAATTCTGTAAAGCTGCTTTAAGACAATGTCTGTTGTGAAAAGCGCTATAGAAATACACTTGACTTGTTTAAAAAAATGAAGGTGTATGTTATCATGAATTACAGAATGAGTTAAGAATAATATCAGAATCAGAATCAGAAAGTGCTTTATTGCAAAGTATGTTTGCACTTACAAGGAATTTGTTTTTTTGCACAATGGGGAGATCATTTACATGTTCAAGGAATAGATTGCCTGAGGGAAGAAACTTTTATTGTGACTGGCTGTCCTGGTGTTTGGTGCTCTGTAGCATCGACCAGACAGCAAAAGTAAGAAAAACCCATATTGCTTGGATGTAAGAGATCCAGAGTAATTTTTTGAGCCCCTTTTCTCACTCTGGATGTATACAGTTCCTGTAAAGTGGGCAGAGAAACACCATTAATCCTTTCAGCCATTTAAACTGTTCTCTGTAGTCTTCTGATGTCTGATGTCTGATGTGTAGCTGAGTCAAACCAGACAGTTATCGAAATGCACAGAACAGATTTGATGATGGCTGAGTAGAACTGTTTGAGCAGCTCCTGTGGCAGGTTGAACTTCCTCAGCTGGTGAAGGAAGTACATGCTCTATTGGGCCTTTTTAACAATGGACTCATGTGATTGTCCCACTTTAGTGTGAGAGATGGTGGTGCCCAGGTGGTACCTGAATGACTCCACTGCTGCCACAGTACTGTTAATGATGGTGAGTAGGGAGAGTGTGGGGGGTTTCTCCTGAAATCCACAATTATTTCCACTGTTTTGAACATGTTAAGCTCCAGATTGTTATGACTGCACCAGATAGCCACTACTGAACCTTGCTTCTGTATGCAGATTCAATGACTGTAGTGTCATCTGCAAATTTCAGGAGCTTGACAGAGGGGTCTGTAGAGGTGCAGTCTTTGGTGTACAGGAAGATGACCAGTGGGGAGAGAACACATCCTTAGGGAAGGTGATTAGCTGGTGATCTACTGACAGGTAGAGATAGGAACAGGCCGAACTGAAGTCCACAAACAGAATTCTCACATAAGTCCCCGGTTTGTCCAAATGATGCAGGATGAAGTAAAGTCCCATGTTCATCGCATCGTCCACAGACCTGTTGGCTTGGTAAGCAAACTGCAGGGGGTCCAGTGATGTCCTTCGGATAAGCCAACACCAGTCTCTTAAATGACCACAGATGTTAGGGCAATAGGTCTGTTAATATTAAGGTGATTTTTGGTTTCTTTGGCATGGGGATGATGTTGGAATGTTTGAAGCAGGCAGGCACTTCACAGGTCCAGAGATCTGTTAAGGATCTGTGATAAGATGGATGCCAGCTGGTCTTTACAGGTTCTAAGAAAGGGTGGTGAAACTCCATCTGGTCCTGTTGCTTACCTTCTTTTTTGTTTTCTGAAGACCTGATACACATCATGTTCACTGATCTAAAGTACAGGAGAAGGGGGAAAGGGGGGCTGCTGGAGATGTTGATGGTCGAGTGGTAAGATGGTCAGGATGGGTGTGAGGTGTGAGACCGTTTTCAAATCTACAGTAAAACTCATTCAGGTCATCATCCAGTTGTTGATTCCCTACAGAGCTGGGGGATGGTGTCTTGTAGTTTGTGATGTCTTTCAGGCCTTTCCACACTGATGCAGGGTTGTTGGCTGGAAACTGATTTTCCAGATTTTTATCTCCTTTGTCAGTGTGTTCCTGGACTGATTATACAAGATTCTGTCCCCCATTCTATAGGCATCCTCTTTGATCTGACGAAGCTGTCTGAGTCTTGCTGTGAACCATGGGACATATATACAAATTAGACAGAAAGGAATGGACGTGTGTATGATAGATATTGACAGAAGTACAGATTAAAATGTCCCAGTGTGATACCAGTCCCACTAATGTGTCGATGTGGTAGTTTTAAATTAACACTGTGCTGTGCCAGTCCAGTGTTAAACTGACGGTTGTGCAATTGTGCAAAACATCTGTGCAAGGAAGGAAAAGTGCGACAGAGAGAAAAATCCAGGTACTAGGTGTTTCCTGGTTTAGACTTGTTGGTATAAATGTGGTGTAAGAGTGTCATTGTTTAATAAACCACTATGAGACATGCTGTTATGGGCAAACTATCCACATTTATGGGGAAACACAATAAGGAACATTGTTAAAGGGAGAATAAATAACAAGCGGGTGATGTGACTACAACATAAATGTGGATGATTTGCCCATAACAGCATGTCTCATAATTTGATAATTTTGATGATTTATGCTTTTTACATCACACTTATACCAACATAATTTTTATCTCTTTAAAGACAACAAATCATACTTGCTATCCATTTATAGTTATATTTCAAAACACGGACTGCCTGGACTTTACTCAAAAGATCAAAATGAACTATTAAAGTATTAGAATACTGGAACATAAAAGTATTGAAGAAAATTTATTTTATTACTATTCCATAGAAAACTATGATATTGGTCAAAAGTAATGAAATTAATCTAAACCTAACAGATATTGTTTAAAAGTGATAAAATTAAACTAACCCAAAGCTTTACACATTGTCATGCTTTGCCAGAATTCTGTCTGACCACAGGGACTTATCCACTCTGATCTCCTTTTATAATAACATCCCGGGTAATGAGAAGAGCAGCTGTACACGTTGATTATGTAATATTACTTGATGGGATTTTACTTAGTGATTACGGGGACGGCAGCCACGTTTATTTATTTAATTTTTTATAAATAATGATTTTGCTTTCATTGTGTGAACATGTGTCTGGCCGGTAAATGCACTGTACCTTACTAAAGCCATGTCCTTCTTTTCATATGAGTCAAACTACCAAGGGTTTCATCTGCTGTGGAAAAAGGGCCCATTTCCAGCCTCTTAGATCTTCACCACACATCACCGGCAGGGACGTAACCATATCCATGCAAATGCCTAGAAGTAGCATTCTGTACCCTTCTGTACATTTGCTGCCATTTACAAGCTCCTCTACAGGCCTGTATGCATTAAGGAATAACATTTTAGACTTAAGTTAAGGGACGATCTAAAAAATCAGCAATTTACTTAGACCTTCTATACCAAGAGCAATATACAAAATCCTTTAAACATATAAATCATAAATCTAAGAATATGTTCAGAGAGTTTTAGATAGAAATGAACTTTTAGAGCACACATTACTAACAGCTTCAATCTACAAATGTTTTAAAATCTCAAGGTAGATTTCCAAGAGTAATTCACGGACTGATTCTGAAAGACGACAGAAAGTAACACCTTAATATATATTTCCTAATATCACAACATTGAAACACATTTGAGTAGCGATTCAGTAGACAGACAGCCAAAGCAGACTGATTATAAAATCAAATGAATTTAATCTGACTTTAGATTAAAAAATTGAATCATACAATAAATCTTTTGCACAACTGAAGCACACATGGATTCTAAAAAAGTTTTTTCCCTTTCATTTACTTTAAATGCACTCATGTAACTTTTTCAAACACAATAAACATTTGAAAAATTGTTATATTTTATGTTTGCAGCTGAAAAAAAAAAATTGTGTAATAGGAAAAGTTGATTTGTCCGGAAAGAAAAGTGGTGTGTTTAGCTGTCAAAATAAAGGTCATACTACTTCGTGGTCCTTTGAAAGAGGTACTCAAAGGTACTCAAAGGAAGGCTACTTTAGCTTTTTAAATAATTTCACCATATTCAAGATATAAATGGATTAAAAAAATTTAAAGCCCTAAAAAACAATTTACTCATACTTTGCTTTTATATATAAACGGTGATTTAATTAGAAAAGACTGCAGTTACTGCCCAATGACGATGTTGCAGAATAACACCGTAATTACAAAAGTGGGCTGCCGAGAGAAACAGTGTTAAATGATTTATTATGCACAGGTAAAATAAACTGTTTAGCATGCCATAAAGTGAACCTTGTGAAATCTCACTTCTAAAAAAACAGCATTTGTGTGTAGACATGAAGCCAAAACAGCTGGAAGAATGAAGAGAAACAAATCATGATCCATTGTTTTACCCTGCTTGAGAGCTGTCAATAGAAAGTACCGTACCGCTAAAATAAAATGCAGATTAACAGGTGAAATATGACTTAAATAAAAGTGAGTAATGTTAATGTCATGACTTTATTTAAAGCTGGAAAGAGGAAAAAGTGCACTCCCAGAGGGCCATTTGCATGTGCAACATTAAGGCATGTTTTATAGACAAACACTTAAAGATTAAGATCAGTAGCTAGCATGCATCCTTTACATTAACATGTATGGCATTTAGCAGACGACTTTGTCCAGAGCGACGTCTGCTTTGAGCCTCTACAAATGAATAAATCTAGACTGGTACACTAGATTAAAACAGAAGATAAATCAGCCTACAACTCTGTTGAGAGGGTTTTCTTTGGTGAAAGACTAAGCAAACCTGGAAAAGTGCTAGGTTAAGTATTTCAGGAATAGGTAGGTCTTCACCCGTCAATTGAAGATCATTGTTTGGACATAGGGTAAGTTCATTCCACCACCCCGGTGCCAGAACAGAGAACAGCACTACATTTACTTTTACATTTGCGGCCCTTATCCAGAGCGACGTACAAAAGTGCTTTGAGTCTCTAGTAATGAATAAATCTACACTGGTACGCAAGATTACAAACTTAATATAAATATAACCCTAGAATTCTACAAACTTGAAAAGTGCTAATTTAAGTGTTTTAGGAAGAGGTAGGTCTTTAGTCGTCGCTTGAAGATAGTCAGGGACTCTGCTGTATGGACATCTAGGGTAAGTTCACTTCAATCCTTCGGATGTTGAAGGATTTCAATCCATTTCAATCCTTCGGATGTTGAAGGGAAGAAATCTACAAGAACGAGACACATTAGCAACATGTGGGAAGAAGGACAGTTAATTGTCCATAGTTACCCCAAGGTTACGAGCAGTGGCTGAAGGGGAGAGCAGAGAGTCATGAAGTGTTATTTTAAGATCTTGACCTGGAGATGAATCGCCTGGGATGACCAGAAGTTCTGTTTTGCTGCGGTTGAGTTTTAGTTGGTGAGCACTCATCCATGAAGATATGTCTGTCAAGCATGCCGAGATCTGAGCGGAAGCTGTGGTATCTGATGGAGGGAAAGAAAAGATTAGTTGAGTGTCATCTGCATAGCAGTGATAAGAAAACCCATGTGAGGATATGACTTCACCAATGGAGTGGGTATAGAGGGAGAAAAGGAGGGGACCAAGTACCAAGCCTTGTGGGACACCAGTGCTGAGTCTGCACGGGGTAGATGTGGATCCCCTCCATGTTACCTGGTATGAACGACCTTCCAGGTAGGAAGCAAACCATTCCCATGCTGTTCCGCGGATACCAAGGCTCTTGAGTGTTGACAAAAGTGTCTTGTGGTTGACTGTGTCAAATGCTGCTGAAAGGTCCAGAAAGATAAGTACAGATGACAGCTTGGCTGACCGAGCAGCATGCAGTTTCCCCACGCTCCTGAGATTTGGGTGACCCAACAAAATAAAACATTTATTTAACACATATTCAAAGACCAATGAATGAATCAATGATTTCCTCTCTCCTAACATTTGCCTTTTCTTCTGTCCTTTTTTTTTTTTTACACGACCAGTACTGTGTTTGAAAAGTGTCTAATTAAGTCTGATGACTTACAATCAATGCACTTGTCTTTTCTTCTGACAGTTCTGACAGTTATTCTCAGCTGCTTTGAAGCATTTCGCGAATCATCCTTAATATTTGCAAACCAGTAAGTGCATTCTCAAAACACAGCACAACACATTGGATTTCTTGCAAAAGCCTGGACTTTTCTCAAAATCATTTGTTCATCTCTCAAAAGTAAGTATTTGTGTCAATAAACATCTCATCGCCATCACAATAACAAGTCCTTTTATCATTGTTTACAAACAAGATGTTTAGTCATTTTTTCAATATGACAGTGCTTTATTTTAGTATTTCCTGATGTAAACTATGTTTTGAATACAAGTATTGAAAATGCACAAGGCTGAATTTCAAGTGGCATCTATACATTTCAACAGCACAAATGTACATATTACTGTATGTGGGTTATTGATTGTAAGAGACCGGACAGGAGTCACACCTTTTTATTGTTCTAAACTAGTGGACTGACAAAAAAAATGTACAATATAATGTCATTGTGATAAAAAAATACACAGATTCAAATTCCAAAAGGTAAACATAGGAAATGCTTCTTAGGCAGAACCACGCATGCCACACTATACAGTGCAATCTGTCTATACCCCCTGATGTCCCAGTCTGGCCGGACACAGATTTTCATCCACATCACAACAGATATCATCCCTTGCAATATAGCGTGGAAAAAATCTTCTGGAATGTCTTTTCCAGCCTCTGCACACTTCCGCTGTGATGTCCTAACATGCTGCATCCATGGCATGATCATCTGAGTATGTGACTGGCAATCATAGACCTTCCACCTCCATGCTGAATAAAACTCCTCAATTGGATTGAGGAATAGGGAATCCTGTTATGGGTCAGAAACCATTGCCTGATGGTGTTTGAGTGATGGAAACTCACATTATCCCAAAGTATCACATACATCTCAAAATGGACCCCTGTCATCATCAGGGATGAGAGCCCATTAAAGGGTCTCTAAGACAGTGAGGAGATGCTGTGTGTTGTATAGGCCTATAAGGGGAATATGAGAGCACACCCTGCTCTGACATAGCAGCACCCACAGTGATTTTTCCTCCCCGCTGGCCTGACAAATCAACAGTAGCTCTCTGATCGATGACATTTCGACCACGTCTTCTGCTTTTGTTCAGATTGAAGCCGGCTTCATCCACATATATAAAGTTGTAAGGTGGTATACTTCACTCCAATTCCATTATATGCTACAACCCAGAAGACAACCAATTAGTTATGTATTTTCAATTTATTTCACAAGATACACTTATAGCAAATGTAAACATATTGCATGTTTTTTTCCTACAGCTATAACAAATGTACATAGGTCACACATGCTGTAGTATATATAAATCAGTATAAGAAATGTATGTAAATTAGTTTCTGTATGCTTATAGATGTTTTACCTGTACATACTGGTACCAGAGCTCCTTCACTCTGTCACCATTCTTTTTAAATGGTACGCAGTACAGCTATTTCATGCTCATGTGGTGTCTCTTCAACACCCTGTCGATAGTTGAGACGCTAACAGACTGGATGTTTTCAAAGACATTATTGTCTTCTACAACAGCCTTATGTATTTCCCTTAACCTAATAGCATTGTTTGCTTGGACCATGGTGCAAATAACCTCCTCTTGTTGCGGTGTGAAAAGGGGTCTTTTGCCACCCCTATGTGGTAATCCTGCAGTCCTGTGTGGAAAAAATGCACTAATGCAATACATTTATACTTAGATGTGTTACAGAATGTATATACACACTATAAAGGCACAGTCCACACTGGTGAATTACATACCTGTTCTCTCTACCAAATGTTTGAATTATTGAAGACAGTTGATCTTGCAATATGTGGCTGTACCTTCAGACCTGCCTCAGCCATTTTGAGGCCAATTGTAATTGACAACATGGTCCACAAATGTGGCTCTAATTTCATCTGAAATGTGTCTATGTCTCTGGCCTCTTCATCCTCTTCCTCTATTTTGCCTCCTTACCCCTCCAGCATGCATCCTTATTCTTGGCTCTCTACCATGTTCGTTTCCTAGTCGTTCATCCAATTTTAACAATTGTAAATCTGTGTTTTTCTTTTTTTATATATATACTCGCCAATTAAAGGTTCATAAGATTCAGCCTTGACCTATTTTAAAAAACTAGTTGATTATTGGTTGATCTGAAGGTGTACACGGAAGTTCATTAGTGACATTCAAGATTCATCTGCACAATTCATCAATTCAAGACACATTTACAAAATAAGTTAATAGAACTGTGAAGAAAAAGAGCTTGACAAATTTTGAGAACTGGTTTAACCATTGTACATTCAATGACTTATGCAATGAACTGATGCTGTTCAGGTGATTCGGGTGAAACCAGTATAATATATTTTGATCAGCATGACCTAAACAACTTAAAATGTAGGAAACAGCAGACAATTTTAAACAATCGATGAAATGAATGTACTAAAGCATTCGCAATTGGATCAAAGCAACAAGAAATGTTTTTATGATGAGCACAGGTTACTAAATGATACGGAGGTTGAACAAGAAGTTTTGAGAATTTCATTTCTGATCTGAGAAACAAGCCAAAGCAACTGAAAAAAACTGTAATGTATCTATTTAAAATCTAGTATAGGCTTATGTAAGTGATTAAAAAGATTTGAAAGTAATTAAATCAATGTATGAATAATCATATCAGTAGCTGCACCTAGTCTGGTCACCTAGATGAGCAAAACGGGTTACTTTTATTCCATTGAACCAGCTATTATGTATTCTTTATAGCCTTAAAACCATTAGGCTTTGAGTTACAAGTTACAATTGTACAACTTTTGCCTGACAAAAACAACAACAACAACAACAACAAGAAAAAACAATAGAGACAAACATTCCAAACCTTTTTGCAATGCTGAAGGCATTTTTCATGTTTGTTTTACTCTTGCCTCGTTGTCTCTTTACTTCTTTTTTTATTTTTTTATTATCAGATTGATGAGGAACACATTTGCATTTGTAATGCCTTATATTAATCACACAGTCTCAAGGACACAATTTTCTCCTATGAGGTAGGCACTGCACCGTAGACAAATTAAAAATCGCTGAATTTAAGCAGCCATGCTGTATGTGGAAAACTCAGATGGATAATTAGGCGGCTAGACTCAGATACAGATGCAGTGTCAAACTGATGGCAGTGGAGGACAAATGGAACAAAGGCCCAGAATGACTTTGGGCAGTTTTTAAACAGCAATAAAGCAACTCCATTTGAGTAAGAGTTCAAATGACCTCAATGTTAACATAATTTAGCCTGAGCTCAAACATATACTGAGACATATCAAATGATTCATAGTGTATATCTACAAAGTTTATCATCTTGTATCTAATCTTGAATATGATTAGCCAGAATTTAATTTTATTTTTCCATAATGAACATTTCTGACATGTGTGCCAGATATAATTCAAATCACAGGTTTATACTAATGCACTTTTTGAATGCACTATGAATTTATAGTTACACCTGACATGAGCTACATCATCTATGATTAAACAACACCAGTGTCTCCAGTGTCAACACTTTTTAACCAGACTGTGAATTTTCCAATATGGGAAAGTCTTTGGGACATCATTTTGCTGTCGGGGTTCTTTGTAAATTTGGTAGACACACAGGTCACACTATGGAGAACATCCTGAGCAGCTGCATCACTGACCGGTTTGGAAATTGCATTGTTGTGGATATCGATGGATAATGAAGACAGCAGAGAAGATCATCAGGATCTGTCTTCCTTCCATCATGGACTTTTTACACTATACACTGCAGTCTCAAAGCCACCAGCATTATGGCTGATCAAACATACACCCCTTACACACTCTTCACCCTCCTGCCATCCAGAAAAAGGTTCTGAAGCATTCAAACACTAATGTTTAGACTGTTTAATAGTTTAACACACCTTTACTGTACTGGTCGGGACTTGATTTTACTTCAGTTTGCTCCATGTCACACAATTTTTATTTTTGCTGTACCCGAAATGTCTGGTTCTGTTTTATTCCTTATGCATCAGATACAATTTTATAATTTAAAAATTAATATTGAGCTTTTTAAGAATACTAAGTATATAATTACCTGTTTTAGAGCTGCTAGATAGTTATATTTAACTATCAGAGACACTTGAAATCATGTAATAAGATTATAATTTTTGACGCATCAAAACCACATCACTACACTAATTTTAGATGGCTATCGTTTGAAAATACGTCCGTAGTTCAGCTTTACCCAGCCTGGGAAAACAGACATAAGTGTTGCTGCATGGACAACAGTGTGAATTGGGTAAAGGAAGTGCTCTTGTGGAAAGTAGGTCATCAATCGATGCTTCCACTTTCTTCATTTCTGATACTGCCAGCCATAAATCTGAGGCTAACAATGATTGATCAGTGTAGAAATGCTCAGCAATAATAGACTGATGGAATGTGTTTCTGATTCTCCTGCAGTTGATGTTTCTGACAAGGACAAATGTTATTTCTTTCTAGACTGGGTTTAATAGAGCTATAATATACACATAGACTTTTCACATTCGGCCCTCTCCACACACTTACAACAATTTCTGGAAAACCTAACTGTGGCTAAGATTTCCTACTGCTTTATTAGAGGTAAATAACACAGCAAATTGACAAAAAAAAACTATTAGCAGTCAAAAAGGGCTAAATAGATAGATAGATAGATAGATAGATAGATAGATAGATAGATAGATAGATAGATAGATAGATAGATAGATAGATAGAGGGACAGTGCATGTAGGGCGTTTTGGAGACAAAGCGAGGGAGGCGAGACTGAGACGGTTTGGACATGTGCAGAGGAGGGACATGGGGTATATCGGTAGGAGAATGCTGAGGATGGAGCCACCAGGAAGGAGGAAAAGAGGAAGACCAAGGAGGAGGTTTATGGATGTGGTGAGGGAAGACATGCAGGTAGTTGGGTTGAAAGAGGCAGATGTAGAGGACAGGGGGGTATGGAGACGGATGATCCTCTGTGGCGTCCCCTAATGGGAGCAGCTGAAAGAAGAAGAAGAAGATTAAGAATAAAATACCCTAGATTGTGCTGTTATAAATCTTATTAATATGTAGAAATGTTGCTATCCATATCTTTGTCACTGTTAATTTTCCATGTTAAAATAAAAACCGCATGATTTATTCATTTCATATCACACAGCCATTACTACATATTTGTATTTGTATTTTTTATTTTTTTTTTATAAAAGACACATTACACTTAAATAAAATAATTAAATAAAAAAGACTTCTTTCACACTAGAGATTTCACCACTCTTAGTATTATTATCCTTTGTGTAAATGAAGGCTGTTTCAAGCAATGCAGGTGATGAGGCAAGTAATAATTCATGAAATATTAAACACATACAGTATTTTTACATCTGAGAAACAAATGGATGCAGCATAACTTTTGGGAGCCTGCTGATAACTTTTTTATTTATTTATATTTATCAGCATTTAGTTTAAATCAGATATATGGTCAAATGTTTGTGGACACCTAATCATAAATTTCATGTGTGCTTTTTGAACATCCTATTTCACATTTAGTACCTATTTGCTGTTATAATAACCTCCACTCTTCCGGGGCGATGTTCTATTAGATTTTGTTCATGGAGATTAGTGCTCGTTCAGCTACAAGGGCATTTGTAAAGTCAGGAAATTATGCAGGAGGAGGCCTGAGGTGCGCTCAGCATTCTAATTTATCCCAAATGTGGTTAGTAGGGTTAAGGTTCTATAGCAGGCCACTCAAGATCTTCTATTACAACCCATGTAGATCATATCTTTATGGAGCTGGCTTTGTGCACAAAGGCATTGTCATGTTGAAACAGGTTTGGGAAATTGTAAAGGAAAAATCTTCCTATGAAGGGAAAACATCCTATACAACTACATGCACTTTGTGGGGGAAAACTGGCTGGAAAAGTCAAGTGTCCCAGTACTTTTATCCATATCATGTATAAACACACACAAACATGAGCTACATTTTATCTGATGTTTGGATGTCATAGTTTTCTTTTCACTATGATGTAATATTCAGACAGTTGTTATCACAGTAAATGAGGCTATCTCATCTGCTAGCTTTAAACAGACTAATTTCTAATGTCTACAATTTCAGCAGTGAGTAAGAGACAGTTGAAACAGATGGCATGATCGAAATAAATTACACATCATCCTGTAAAGGAAATGAAACCTAGATCTTGGATTTTCCATGATAGCTCTGTGACTGAGCCCTGTTCATGAAAGGAAGATACATTCCTTCATTCATATTCAATAACTTTATCTTGGACAGGATCACAGTGAATATGCAGCCAATACCTGGATCTCTGTAAAAGATTCTGGCCCATCATACACCATTCATACATCTAGCCAATTTTATGTAAAACTGTTAAAGCTAAAGATGCACAATTGTCTTTGGATGTGTTTGGATGTGTGGCAGCATTAACATTTTCACTTCATATGAAATAAGAGATTCAAACCTGTTCCAGAATGGCAATGCCCATGTGCACAAAGCCAGTTTCATGAAAATATGGTTTATATGGTTTGGACTGGAAGATCTTGAGTGGCCTACAGAGCTCTAACCCATTTTGAACACCTCTGGTTTGAATTGAAATGCTTTCTGCACCTCTGACCTCCTCATCTTACATAAGTATCTGACTTTACTAGCGTCCTTGTGGCTAAATGCACAAATCACCACAAGCACACTTCGAAATCTAGTGGAACATCTTCCCAGAAGAGTGGAGGTTATTATAACACACACATATTTTATGCTCAGGTGTTTTGTCCGTATAGTGTATATAGTGGCTTCAACCACTGCAACGGCAATTCACAACAAAAGCAGAGAAGGGCTTCAGTTCAAAAACTGCTTCAGTGAATGAACATTTTAAAATGCTGGATGGTTTGAAAATAATCTCACAGGCTGACTTGACTCTGTTAATATCATAAAGGCGATTGCTGTCCCTAGCTGTTTTCCAAAATAAAAATAAAAATATTGACTATACCTTTCATATTTTATCAATTTATAGTCACATTTAATGATGTGGATTGTCCATTAGACCAGCTAGTTTTTGTTATCACTGTAAACAGGTGATGCTTCACCATCCTCTGTTTATTGTTTAATATTTACTTTTTTTGGTCGTCTTTGTGTGAGATTTACGTTCATGAGATAGCTCAAAGTCAAAAGTTTGGAAGGTTTATATGGAATTATCCCTGTAACCAGCAAATTATCTGATTTTATGTTGGATTCTACAAGGGTCAAAGCAATGTGAAATGTCTGAAATCTTTAATAAGGGTAGGTTTTAAGGGTATTTAAAACATAGAATGGAATAAAACAGGAAAAACTACGCTTGTTGATGAAGGAGAAGACTATTTTCTTACCTACTTTTTTTCTTGATGTTAGTAAGACAAAGCTTTGCATATATACATCTTTTATTTGTCCCATATACATTACAGCATAGTGAAACGCTTTTTTTCCCGCATATCTCAGTTAGAAAGTGGGTGGGCCGAGTGCGGGGTCAGCCATGATACAGCACGTGTGGAGCAGATAGGGTTAAGGGCCATGTTGGTTTTAACCACTGACTCACTGTTGAGCCTTCACTGACCCCTACCCCCACTGGCAATTTTTTTCCCAGCGATATAAAACACTCCTGGATGAGATAGTTAATGGAAGGCAGATTTATTTATCAAGAATGGAAGGAGTCTCCAGTGTCAGAGCTTTGTGACTTCAAAAAGAGGAGTAGGATTCAAAGCCCTCACATTCTGATCAGTAGCCCAGAGCCTTATCATATGATCCACTACTACTGCCCTCCACCGGTTACCCGAAAGCTCTGACACTGGAGTCTCCTTCCACTAAGCTTAAATAAATCTATTCTGCAGAAATGTCACTGGTTGTATTTGTTCTTAGCACAGCCATAAATCAGCATTCCGAAAGCAGATTGGTTAGGGAAAAGACTCTCTAGTGTCAAAGCTTTGTGACTGTTTGTAAAGGACTCAGTAGTGCATAGTAGTGACAGGTTGCAATGATGGGAATTGAACCCATAACCTACTGAGCAGTAGCCCACAGTGTCTACTGTAAGAGGTGTTAGGAAGGGAAGTTATGGCCTCTCAGTGACAGGTTGCAATGGTGAGAATTAAACACATAACCTACTGAGAAGTAGCCCAGAGTATCCAGTGTCAGAGCTTTGTGACTGTTAGTAAGGTGCTTAATGGCTCCTCAGTGACAGTTTACAACAATGAGAATTGATCCAATAACCTATTAAACAGCAGCCCAGAAACTTCTATCTCTATGGATGAAACTGGGGGTCTTTATTTTAAATAAAACAGCTGTTTTAATAAGAGGATTCAAGTGACACACACACACACACACACACACACACAATGAAGGGCTCAATCCGGCACTCTCAGAAATCCACATGTACATTGGTTTGTAATGTATTAATATTGTGATTTTTGGATTTTTTGTGAGTTTGAACAGCCAAAGTCAAAGCCTGGGTTTTTGGGTTGAAGATTGAGAAGAGCTGGTAAGACTGAACCCGTTCCCCGGGCTCACCGTGTGTGCTCGCAGGCTGTGGATGTGGATGTCGCCGCCCTCCTCCGGCTGCTCTGCGGCGTGTGATTGGGTTAAAGTCGGCTCCCCTTTCCCCTCTAACCCCGGTGATGTTGGCCGCTTCCTGCCTCTTCTGCCCAACTAGTGGTAAGACAGAGAGTGCCGAAGCTCCGGGGAAGCACGAATCCTGAGCGAACGGGTGGCTTTATTAACACCAAAAAACCCACGCATACACACACGAACCCCATTCAAAGAAACACGAAGCCATCCGGTGGAGCAGCGCGTCCAGAGCCGCAGCCATGCGCCGGAAATCGCGGATCTTACTCTGCTTCGCGGTGCTCTGGATCCTCGGAATAGCGTATTACTTCTATTCGGGAACAACGCTCCATCGGAAGGTAGGAAGAAGGTTTCACCGGTGGGCGAATGATAAAAAAAAAAGAAGAAGAAAAAAGACACACGCACTTGTGTATTTGATTTGTTTATTGTATTTTTGGTTTCATTTGAAAGGACGGCGACTGAAAGCGGCTCGTAACTTTATCCGGCGGGGTTGTGGGAGACTCCGTGGCCGGTCGGGCGGTCGGTTGGTCGGTCGGCTGTGTGTGTTATTTACTCAGGCACGGATAGATCGCGTTTCCCAGCCCTTGTGTCTCTGCTGTGATTGAATAGAGCTCAAGAGCTAGCAGCTAGCAGCTAGCCAAGTGACACAGAAAAAGCGTAGAAAAGCACACGTTTATCTACATTCTCCTCTTTTGTATGTTTTTTCTTCTTCTCCACACTCGAAATGTCGCATGTAAACATCTCGATAGAAGTCTTCATTAAAATGTGGCACAAAAAAACAGCAACACAAAGCCAACAGAGCTACAAAGTAACATGGATATAACGTTACTTAAAGGAAATAAACTGGTCATGGAAGCTTGCTTTTTTTTTTTTTTTTGCTTTCTTGGAAGTTTGTGTAGAAAAAAAGATCTGGTTTCATTGCAAAAAACATTCATGAACACTAGAAATAGTTCAGAAATTATCTTTATTTAAAATATGAACATTAGAAATGAAAGAATTAACCCATGTACATAAGAGATTTCATATGGAGATTCAGCTCTTCATTGTGCTGGGAGTGTGTGTGTGTGTGTGTGTGTGTGTGTGTGTGTGTGTTAATACACACTTTGATTCAATTACAATAGCTGTTATATGTAATATAAAGACCCCCCAGATACATTGTCATTCAGAAATGATCTTTATTCAAATTATGAACATTAGAAACTCAAACTAACTCAAACCAATTTACATACAGCATAAAACTCTACATAGAGATTTCTTTGAGTCTGAGTTGGACTCTTCGTTGTGCTCATTGTGTGTATGTTCATACACACTTGGACTCGCATGTTAAAATGCCTCTAATATTAAAGATAAAGACACCCAGGTATAATAGAAATCACTTAAAAATGATGCTCATTATTGACATATGCACAATACTATTTTGCTAATACTATATTTGTTTAGCCAAGAGCTCTGTAATCTGAGCTTTCAACAACACACCATCATCCAAATAACCAGATAAACAGTAATTATAATCCTGCTCTTCAAGTTATTAAGACAAGAAAACATGCTAATAAGTTATGGTACACAATAATAAACAGAATAATGTGATTATAGAGGGTTGGAAACACTTGTGTACCTTAATTGCCTAATGTGCTTCAAGGTAGAGGGTGCAAAAACATTTGGCTTTCACGACTTCTTCTGGACGTAAAAAGCTCCCAGTGACACTTGTATCATCATTGCGGATTAAACATTAAGAACGACGAGCTGTAATTGACCCATGAGTTCAGCTTGGTCAAGTCAATGGAGCTTTTTTTTTTTCCATTACTGAAGCTTCCATGAATCTGGCTGTAGATTAGAGACACTGTATTTTATATTACTGATATGTAGATGTATTTAACATTTATGGAAACAGTCACTTTGTCACTTTGTGACTGTTAGTAAAGGACTCAGTGTGCAGTGTTGGGAATTGAACCCATACCTACTAAACTGTAGTGTAGAATCTAAGCTGTTAATACACCACTGCCAGGGGACTCTGTTATACTGGAGCTTTTTTTTTTTTTTTTTCTAATTGAATTTCAGTTCCTGCTTTTTACATTCATATCTTATTTTATTTTTAGTAACCAGGCAGCAAAGCTTACAATTATGACAACGTAAAAAATATTCATAAAAACCACAGCCATCGCTGTCATGTAATTAAAACAACAATACACTTAGGAACCCCTTTTTTGGATTTACACAAACCCCACAATGAGAAACCTGGTTGTTTTGGAATGGAGCTTTTTTCCATTCATGTCAAGCAAACGTGTTACATTTTAATATAAAAAAAAAAAAAAAAAGAGTTTTACAAGTGCTGTAAATTTTTGAATGTCTCATATAAAAGCAAAATATATTTATTATTGTATTATTTTATGGTGCGATATAGAGCCATAAAGCCTTCGATTGAAAAATGTGCAACTTTTATAAAAAAAATAAAAAATCACGCTGACGTGACTGACACAAGTTCAAACCACGTCCCTGCGGTGTATATATTTAGAGATTCTGATGCCATTATGTTAGTCTGTGCTGTAAGTTTCTTTTTGACCCGAGACATTAGTTATCGTGTGTCACTCGGGTGCCACGGTGAAACATTGCAATTGCGATGGCGTCTAATAGGATCTCGAAGTTATACCAATCAAGTTTGGCTGCTGGCTCCTAAAATACAACATCTTATTCTCCTAGCGTTTACCAGAAACTTTCAATGTCGCATTAAGGACGAATATAAGAAATATGAGAAGTAGACGTGTTAACGGCAGCAAACGTTTTATCATAATCATCATTCATGGAAGGCAGCTATATGGTGCAGATGTGCTGAGTCACGGTCGAGACCCGGCTCAGCAAGGTAGCGATCACCGAGGTGAAAAAGAAAGATGGTGCTGATTGACGTTGTCGGTAATAGCGTGAAAGTTAAAGCTTTAGAAGCTGAGCCGTTTGAGCAGAGCCTACAGATGAGGAGATGAGTGAGATGGACAGGCTAAAGGACCCAAACGCCTCCATATTGCTTTCTTAAGATTTCGGTGCATTTATTAGCCGAAGTGGAATTAGATAGATGCAGCTTTACTGTTGTTCTACAGTGCAGGTACTCGGAAATGAAATGTAGTTTGCCAGTTTTTAGAAGTGCAAATAGTGGCATTGTGCAAATTGACAGTGCAGTGTTTACAGTGTAATAAATATTAAATATTTACAGTGTAAATAATGATTAATGATTAAATATATAATGTGATTTCTTAGATGACATTTTGGTTTCAAATGACTTGGTGCTGTTTTTACAGTCTAGATATCTGATACATACATACTGTGTATATAAGAAATAATTTTAAACCTAAAAAAATGTGTGTATATATATATATATATATATATATGTCAATAATAAATTGACCAATTCTGACCCCTATTTACATATGACGCACCCCATTTAGAGAACTAGAGCTTTAAATAACATTGTTCCTGAATATAAAAAGCTGAGCTGCTTGTGGCGTGTTCAGGATACAGTATAGTATGGTATAATATCAGCCTGTAATATGAAACTCGGTTATCATCTCGCATTACTGATGGACCCGCGGTCGATAAGTTTGCTAGCAAACGGTGTAGTTTTTCTTCCATGCTTTCTTTGAGAACTTGCCGGTGTTGATTTATTTTGCGCAGTCCCATAAACATCCTATTCATCTGTCTATGGATTATGAAAACAACAGCCCATTTGTCGCCCATTGTTGACTTTTTTGTTTACACTAGAAAGGCCTGTGAATGTTACATGCACCAGTTCAGTGGGAGGATAAATCTCTCAATGTACTTCATGGAATTCAGAGATGTGGTGAAAAATGCCTGGGGTAATAATGTTCATTGATCACAGGTTTCTGTATTTTACACCAATTAGTACTAGAGTTTGTTTTTTGTTTTTGTTTTTTAGATATTTGTAAAACAGGCAAATATTTGTTAAATGGTAGGAGGATTAGTCAATGTTGAAATAGTGCTTCTAATCCTTATAACCACACAGGGCCCTTTACCTTGTGTGCCGTGATCTCACACTGCATATCAGATCACGTGTACATCATGAGGAGCTCTATGTGTAACAGGTATTGTATCCTCCATAACTGGCAGTCGATTCTTATTTTTGTCTTTTATTGCACTCAGTGTGTTTTAATTTCTTTTGAAGGATCTGGAACTCCATGGCATTGAGTGAGTTTCCTTTTTTTTTGGCATTAGTGTCTTTCGGGAATCGCTCACTGCTTTGAGTTTGTTACTGTGCTGGTAAACAGAGAGCGCACCCCTCTCATTTATCTTCTGCAAGCATTTACATCTCTGTCCATTTAGCTGACCAGCTGACCCACGGTGAACATGTGATGTGTGTGTTGGTGCTACACCATTGTATTTTGTCAACCTCTCAAGTCCCATTAAAAACAGCATGTGTTCAATCTATTCTGAAAAAAAGAGCGCACACTGTTTTTCGGTATTTTTTATTTATTTATTTTTTTTCCCCCGAGCGTGGCATGAACTCGGAGCAGGGTTCGCGCGCGCGAGAGGTGGAGTAGCAGAACGCCAGTAAAAATAAGCTCGTGTCAGGAAAATGCCAAGCGGAGCCGGTAAAAGAAAAAAAATCTCCTTTCCTGTTAGTGTTTGTATGTTTATTGTGTTGCACGTCTGATTGCTAGCTAGTGAGTTCCAGCTGTAAAGAGACTGACAACCTGTTGCATTGGTAGTCTGCTCATGTGAATTCAGAATAGAGCTCAGGCCTGTCAAAGGTGCTCCTTATTTTCAGAGCACTTTAGCAATAGTGGACAAAGAGGGCAGTCTTAGAATAAATTGAAGTTGCTGAAAACCATAGACTGATCAGAACTGACAAAATATGTGTATTATTATTATTATTATTATTATTATTTTTTTTTTTTTTTTTAGTACACATTTGTCGTGCAGGTAAAACATCCTAGTCCACTGTTCTGTCACTTGGATCGATCCAATTTAATGTAGATAAGCAACATGTGGTTCGTCTAACAGATTTCAATCAATTGTAATCAATGTACTTAAAAAAAAAAAAAAAAATTTATAATAACATCTTTTAGCAGTTTTCCACATTCTAGTAAAGAGCCTGAACTAGTTCTCCTTGGAGAAACACTGTTACCATGGATGAGCATATCTCCATCGCCATATTACTCACCGTGTTCCTGTGCCTGCCAAGTTTGCTGGACTTCCTAAGCGCATACTGGGGCTGAAGTTGGGTTTCTTCCATCTGTCCTTCCTCTCTCCACTGGGATGGGTCCTCTGCTTCCCCCCAAGCTATCTATTAACTGGCAGGCCTGTGGTTGGTATCCTGCACCACATTGCCGGTGAACCGGCTATGTTAGATGGAGCCTTTGGCGCGCAGCTATGCGAAGTTAGACTCCGGTTTCCTTTCATTCATTCCTCTTGGCCAGGTGGGGACACAGCAAGAGCTCGACATCATAATTAATTTTGTCATCTTGTTGGAAGCTTTTAAGAATGCATTTGGGTTTGGGTTTGGGTTAGTCCTCCACGTGATTCCTGCTGTCCCTGACAGTTCCCTGAACCAGGCTTTCATGCAGTATATGCTTAAAAAGTAGGTGACTTTCACATTAGTATGTGGGGGTTCTTTACACTATTGGCAAAAAGTTCTCTTTGTATGCTGTGGTATTAAGAGTTCCCATCACTAAAACTACTAGGTACTAAGCAGGTTTTACCGCATGCCTCTGCTCAAAGTGTTCTCTATAAAGACATTTGCCACGAATGATGTGGAAGAAGTCATGTGGTCTGTACAGAACCCTGACCTCAACCTTACTGAGCATCGCTGAGATGAACTGAAACACTTGGCACCAGGACTTCTTATTCAATACCTTTTGTGCTTTTGCATGAGGCACACTCAAATCTAGTGGAAAGCCTTCCCTGAAGAGTGTTAGTTATTATAGAAGCAAAGTAGGAAAACTATTGGTTTTGGAATGGGATTTTCAGTAATCACGCGTGCAAATACGTTTGAACAATTGGTGCATTAGAAGCACATTCCTTCCCCCCCCCACCCCCCCCCCCCACCCACCATAGTATACTCTTCAACACAAGCAGTTAGCCATCAATCATGGGTAGATCAGCCATAAAAATGCAGTCTCTGATGGAATCCTGATGGGAAAGAACCAGTCTGTGATCATAACTGTCCTTGTCAGATTTATGACTCATTTTGCCTGGGGTTGCTCTTTAATAGAATGATGTAGACATGTAAAGAATGTTTGTGACCTGATATTATATACATCATAATGATTTAACCTAAATAATATAACTAATGGCATACGGGCAAATCTTTACACCAGTAATATTAATGAATTTATTTTTTGTTTTTGAGCTTCTACACATCTGCATGAATGCTGTAACTGGGAGGCCTTAAGCGCTGATGTAACTCTATTATTATTTCTCCTGTGTATATACTGTGTGGCCAATGTGTCATGTTTGAGCAATGCAGCATGAAATTGGGTGATGGATATGCAAGATTAGGATGCTGGATGGCAACAGTATCACATGGTGTATATGACTGGGAAATTGTACAACCAGATCTTTGTTTGGGGAAAGACCTGCTATTGATTTCTTTCTTTGCAGTATGGTACATCCAGGGCATTTACATTTACATCTATAACTGGCAGTGGATTTTATCCAAAGCAATATTCAATCGTTATCAGAATAGTGCTGAGAACCGTTATGCCAGTGCCATGTGAGGAAATTTCCACCGAACATGTGCAAGAACACGGATGTTCATAGTACACAAGTAGGTTTCACAATCATTCTGGAATGCCAAATCAGATCAATTTAGATTACACAACAACGCTGGTAAATTCTGATTGGTCAGCAGGTGTTAATTTAGTTGTATCTAACAGCAAGCACTCAAAGTAATGTGCCCGTAATAATACATTATTGTTGCTATAGTAACGGCCCAGTGGCAGGGTCGCGTTTTTGTAGACGCTTCTATGGTGTAAGCATAACGGTCAGAAAAAGTTCAGTTTTTACAGATCTTGAACACCTTCAGGACAGAGGTTCTCTGTGTCATATCAAGTTTTTTTTGGGGGGTGGGGGACACGGACGATGACTGTAAGCCTGCTAAAGCTATGTCTGCTTATAGCATAAAGTAATAACAGGGACTTTCTTGTGTAGTGCATGTTGAATAGTATTAAATATATATATATATATATATATATATATATATATATATATATATATATATATATATAAAAAAAACTATATTATAACTGGAGATTTAAAGGAGATTTTTTTTTAGTAGGATAATCATTGCCAATTTGCTGTCATATAAGCACATAAAGTCAGGAGTTTACATACACCGATATAATTTATGAGGAATAATCTTTTAATGCTGCCCTAAAAAAGCTATTTAACATAACAGATGTTTGGTCTCCGAAACACAACAATAACTAAATATGAACCCTAGTTTACATACACTTAACGCTGCGTGTTCAACAACTGATTTAATGCTTTGTGAGCAATAAAACTTCTATTCAAAATAAATGAAAAAGGAACTACAGCTCAATCGTTTTTTCCATCATCTTCTGCATATTTGGTTTACATTTTTGCTACTGTTCACTTTGTCTCTTTACAACAGGTTTACTTGCAGAGCTGTTTTGTGTATTGTCTTGCATCGTCTTGTGTTGTCTTTGCACTGTTTGCACCAGGTTGCACACATGCAATTTATGTGGCGAGGACACTTACTAGTCCTCAGCCATCAGGGTTCTGGAGGAACGTTGTTTCATTTCACTGTGTACTGCGTCAGCTATATATGGTTGAAATGACAATAAAAGCTTCTTGACTCTTGACTTGACTTGAATGATTTTGAGATCCATCATTTCAGATGATGGATTCAATTGGGACAATTGAAGGACTCCTACATGAGGTGCAAACATTTAGCGATCTTTAAGAAGGCAAGTGAGTGTGAACCTTTGAACAGGATCAGTCTTTTTTTTTTTTTTTTTGTTTAACATTTTTATTTTTATTTATTTACTACCATTCAGACAGATTTTGCAAGGCATTATGTAAACTTATGAGCTTAACTGTGTTCGGTTTGACTGCATCACTCCACACAGTCAATGACGATCAACCAATAGTTTCAATGCATCTTTGATGTGACAAAAAAGGTCATCATGAAATATGTCTTTGTTGCCCACTTTGAATACTGCAATACCTGAGCTTATGCTTTACAGATACACTTTCTCCACCATAGCACCGACTCCGTATCATCAGAAGAGGCTTTTAGAAACCGCTGTCAAACATTAAAATAAAGCCCCTTATAAGGATTTGATCCCAAACCCATCGTACAGATTTGACGGTCACTTTAAGGTGACGTTAATTTTTTGTTCTAATGTTCGGATAGAGAAACACTCATCAAGGCCCTATCTCTAATTAAACAGTCTCACCAGTGTGTAATAGACTGTTTGAACTGATGTTTAAACTGCAAACGTTTTCGGAAAACGAAACATGGGAGGAATGTACTGTCTAATGAAACAGGAGCCAGCTGCTTTGATTCTCTACGCGTATGAGCTCCGGATCATTCTCAGCAGCTTTCTAACTACTCTTTATTGCTGATGTGAGGATAGCTTATCATCTTTGAAGCAAATACTCTAGTGGCATTATTATATGCTTGAAACTGAGGTGGATTTCCGAGAGGAAGCCGTAGCCGTGTTGACGGAGCAACGAAAACCTCATAACGCATAAATGAGAGGAGGCCTTCGGGTGCAGACAGAGTTCCAAGTCATCCCAAAAGTATTCAGTATGGTTGAGGTGGGAGGTCTGAGCAGGATCTTTGTACACTATATCTTCATGGAGCTGGATTTGTGTCATGCTGGAACAGGTTTGGGTTGAAGTGAATGGAAAATTTAAGGCAACAAAATACCACATCCAGTTCAACCTTCAACTTTGTGGTAACACACATCTGGCCAGAAAATGTAAGTGTCCCAATATTTCGTCCTTATAGTATATATGGTGCAAGTCCTGCTTAACAAATGAGCAAAAAACCTTTCTGCTTTTTTTCAAGGGTGGGTGGTGTTTTAATGTCATATCACAGTATTATTTCCATGAGATCATGATGCCCACGATACTTCAGAAACATGACATGATTATCACAATTATATAACCATTTGTCCCAGCCTGAGAAGACACGATAAAACAACATGTTTAGATCGCAAGGAAAAAGAAGGAAGGAAACATCTACTTGTTGTCGTCAGCTTTATAAAACCATATTGTGTGTGTGACACTTTCAAGTGGCGTATTTGTCGGAAAGTTTCTGCCTTAATTACAAACACTTGTTCATAGTGCGAGTGTGTAGGCTGGAAGGCTTTGGGAAAATCTGGCATCATGTTTTTAAATTATCGTATAAGCATCTCATGCATCTTCTGCTTATTGTACGCTGAGATCCTCCGAATCAAATTGACAAGAACCGGTAAAGTTGTCACTCTGGTATTATTGGCAAAGAATGCAGCAATGGTGTGTATCGCTGTGTGATTCATTCATTCGTTCCATGGAAGATTCTCGCAGTTGAATGGGTTTCTTAAACAGATAGATGATCCCATTTAAGCTTTTAAAGCTGTGTAAGGTTTCGCGGTATGGTGCATTTGTTCAGTTCTTTTCTATAGAGTGCAATGCTTTTGTTTTATAGTATGTACATCTACATGTGTAGAACACCATTAACGTGAACATTTTCTGGAAAGGAAAGGAAGTGAAAAACTTTTAGGTTAAGTTTGTGGTCCGGGGTTTTACTTGGCCAGTTTAAAACCTCCCGCGTTCTCCTCCCTAATGAAGTCCTTTGTTGAGTGGGCAGTGTGTTTTGGATCGTTGTGTCATTGCATGAAGTTCCTCGTGATTATTTTGGATGTGTTTCTTTGTAAATTGGCAGACATAATGTTTCTGTAGACTTCTGAATTCACTCTGTCGCTACCATTATGAATTACATCAACGACAGATTAGACAAAGTTTTGGAAACAGCCATGCAAGCCCAAGCCGTGACACTAACCTCCACTATGTTTTACACATATGCTTTGGATCATAAGCAGATCCTTTCTTTCTCCACAATTTATACTTTCTCTCACTTCATTTTTGGTTTCAGTGGGTTTTTTTTCTTTCTTTTTCAGGACATTCAAAATTATTCTATTGATTGTGAACGATTTATTTAAATATCGGCTTGCTTTGCTACCGTAGATATCTATCAAACTTCATGTTTGCTGAATGTGGCCTGGTCGAATATTATAAGGGTAAATATGGTTTTAGCAAACAATCTAACAGAACACACCTGTCATAAATATGACACGTTTCAATATAAAAGTAAATTATTTGTCTTCTGTGTACAATCAAAACACGAACTTCCAATGCATCATTTAATATCAGTCAGAATGGGATTGAACTCCTGTTGTTTTCACTGTGATGTGTTTCCCCCCCTGATTAAACAGTATCTGAACATGGTGGTCTTAATTTGCTCTCAGTCTGATTGTTGTGTGAATCTGAATAAAGATGCCTTCGGGAAGTAAACAGGTTACAACTAATATTACAGGATGCTGTCAGCATTATTTTGTACAAGCGAGCTGCTAAACTGACTCTAGCGCATCTGTACAAGGTGGTCTTAGTCTGCTCCTGGTCATGTTCTTGTGCGGTTTGATTGCAGCGAGACATCGAATTGACTGAATCCTGACAGTTACAGGAAGTGGACCAAATATGTAGAGTTGGGGGAACCCCCTGAGGGCTGTGCAGACATACCAAGTGTAGTGATGTAAGCACATCATGATGTTTATCTTGTACTCTTTGCCAACACAATGACTAAAATTAAACAGCTAAAAGCCGCCGATGAGCAGCGAAGGTTGCATTGTGTGAGAACTACAGCTGCTTTTCAGCCCCGTGTAAGCCCTCAATAAATGCACACTACGCGCCTTGCTGTTCACCACGGCACGTCAATAATCTCATCATGAAACGGATATCAGATAAAATTATAGATGATCTGTTTACGAGCTAAAATTACATGCTCTGAAATGCATTCGATGGGAGACTAAAAGCCACCGTGCGAATGAGTGAAGCACGTCAATTGTACAGTAAGTGAATTTTTCGTGCTGGTTTAATGACTTTCTGTGAGATACACAGCGTTTACCCCTGGTCAGGTGCTCGTTATCACCACCCTGAAGTGAGAAGTCGGAGGAGCTGATCCGATATCCGTTCCACAATGCAGTTATTGACTAGCTGATCTTCCTCCACTGGATGGATTACTATACCAGTGCACTGACAGAGCTGTTTGCGTCCCACCCACGGCTTCCAGTCTCTCTGCCGGCCGGCAAGAAATAAAAAAGGGGTCAGAATGAAAACGCACACAAATCTTGCCTCAAGAACTCCGTATCAGATTTGCATTCTTGTCTCTTTACATGCACATTGTTACAGCTATGCTTGTAGAATGATATGCATAAAGTCTCGGTTCGGGAAATCAGAATATGCGATGAGATAAGAGACTTCTGTGAACTCTACTTGATTGGATTGACTTTCAGAGACTGCTTAATAGATATATATATACATACAGTACAGACCAAAAGTTTGGACACACCTTCTCATTCAAAGAGTTTTTTTTATTTTCATGTCTATGAAAATTGTAGATTCACACTGAAGGCATCGAAACTATGAATTAACACATGTGGAATTATATATGGAATTATATACATAACAAAAAAGTGTGAAACAACTGAAAAATGTCATATTCTAGGTTCTTCAAAGTAGCCACCTTTTGCTTTGATTACTGCTTTGCACACTCTTGGCATTCTCTTGATGAGCTTCAAGAGGTAGTCACCTGAAATGGTCTTCCAACAGTCTTAAAGGAGTTCCCCGAGAGATGGTTGGCCCTTTTGCCTTCACTCTGCGGTCCAGCTCACCCCTAAACCATCTCGATTGGGTTCAGGTCCGGTGACTGTGGAGGCCAGGTCATCTGGCACAGCACCCCATCACTCTCCTTCTTGGTCAAATAGCCCTTGATGCCTTCAGTGTGAATCTACAATTTTCATAGTCATGAAAATAAAGAAAACTCTTTGAATGAGAAGGTGTGTCCAAACTTATGGTCTGTACTTTTATATATATATATATATATATATATATATATATATATATATATATATATATATATATATATATATATATATATATATATATATAAAATTTAAAATGAGATGCATCAAATTAGTTGCATCAGAGAATTCATTTAAACCCCCAATGTTGGAAAACATGTTCAGCCTAAAAATATCCGTTAATAAAGAATAAAACACACCATGGTTATAAACCATTTTCCTGATAACTGTGCATCCCTATTGGTTTCTTTTCTATTTTTTTCGTAGATATTTTTATTTTCGTAGATAATTTTACTCCGCAACACCTGCAAAACGAACCAGTTCCTTTTATCACCGTTATAAAAAACTGCAGTACCGGATATCCTCCCCTCTGAAGAGTTTTTCTGTGCCTTACCTCTAACTGTTACAAAATGTTAGTCACCATTGTCAGCTCTTCCTAAGTAATCTGTTACTATGGAAACAGTAACGTTCAAACAAGTGCATTATTACACTATATGAACAAATGTCTATGGACACCTGACCATTATATTTGTATCTAATTAACAAACATCCCATTCCCCATCTGGTCCCTATTTGCTGCTGCAATAACCTCCACTCTTCAGGGAAGATGTTCCACTAGATTTTGGCGTGTGCTTGTGGTGGTTTGTGCTTATACAGCCGTTAAAGGCGTTAGTAGACAGCAGTCAAGGACTGATGTAGGGTGAGGAGGCTCTGGTCAGCATTCCCAAAGGTTTTCAGTAGAGTCAAAGTCTGAGCTCAATAGCAGGCTTCTCAAAATCTCAAAATTTCAACCCATATGGTTTACATATGAAGTGTCCTTTCTGCACAAGCATTGTCATGTTGAAACAGCTTTTTCAAATGTTTGTGTTTCTTTCTTGTTCAAATGAAGGGATAATATAATCCTACCACATCCAAAGACCTCTTCTACAATTGTGTGCCTCGAGCTTTGTGGTGACAGTTTGGGGAAGAACCACTCATGGCTGAAACAATCAGTTGTCCCAATACTTTTGTCCATATAATGTATCAAATGTGATTTGCCATGCCGTCAGGATTTCTGTCAGAGCAGCTGTTCGGTTAATCAACACCTTCTGAACAGACAGATTTGAGAATTCAAGAAAACTGCAGACATACTTGTGCCGGAAGAAATAAGAGCAAGTGTGTGTGTGTGTGGGGTGTTTAAATATTTTTTTCCCCTTTTTCTTATCTGTCCTATTTTTAAATTGAAAGAGCACTAATACTATTATTACTGCTGTAGGAAGCTGAATACTGACATATAATCAGCATTACTTTGATTTGGTCAGCATTTGAATGATTATTATTATTATTATTTTTTTAAAACGTTTGTACATTAGTGCCAAATTTCACTGCACGCGTTTGCTGAAGGATTGAGCTCCAAGTCAAACAAAACAACTCGTGTAACAATAGGCAGCTCTTAAATATCCGACATTTACAGACTAGTGAGGCGCTTTTTCTCTGCTTAAGGATAAAAATTCAATGAAGATTTTTTTGTAAATAAGAATTTTTTTATGGACAAAAGTATTTGGACATCCAACTATTTCAGCTAGATGAATTTGGAGGTCCAAACCTGGTCTAGCATGACAATGCACCTGTGCACAAAGCCAGTTCCATTTAGACATATTTTACATGGGTGGGAACACAAGACCATAGGTGGGCTGCTTTCTGATGATTTGGAATGCTGACTGAACCCAACACCTCCTCATCCTACATCAGTACCTGACTTTACTAACACCCTTGTAGATAAATGAGCACAAATCTCGACAAACACACTCCAACATCTAGTGAAACATCTACCCAGAGGAGTGGAGGTTATTATAAAAAACAAATGGGGGGCTGAATGTGGAAGGGGACGTTCAAAATGCTAAATCTTATGGTTATGTGTGCCCAAACTACTATTAATTTAGTGTATATGCATACATATCCTGAGTTTATATACTTCTATAAATTAAATATAAAAATATTTTTGCTTTGACAGTGTTATTATAAGCTCTATACAATTCAATTCAATTAGACACACGAACGTCGTAATTAAATTTTTTTGTCATCACGCACGTTTCCAAACCAATGAACAACAACAAAAAAATAGACGAAGTGTTCTGGATGTCCTTGAACATCTACTGTTGTGGACACAACTGATACACAACTAAGACTTTGGACACACCTTGTAGTTTATTGATAATATTAGTAGTAAAAATAGTAATAATAATGATAATTTCTAATTGTCATACCTTCTGACAGCTGAAACAAATTAATATATTCATATTTTTCCTTAATTTTTTATTTAATGCCACCAAATTGTATCACTTTGTCTTGGTAATAGTGGAAGAACCCCATTTGCACTTTTCTCTTTATATAGTTACTGCACATTCAGGCCTTTAAATCCTAATAAATCTCACACAGTACTGGCATATTGTAGTGGCGAACCTTTGACCCGAAAAAGACAAACAAAAGTTATACAGTAATGAGAGATTGCGTAAGAGTACGTGATCTGCAACATACGGAGTGCTGGTTGCATACTGGTTAATGCTTTATTGCTCTGAGTGAAGGCGCTTTTTGGAAATCCTCATCCCAGGATGTCATATGAGAAGCAGGAGTGTCTGATACACTGGCTTTTATTTGTTCATAAATAGTTTATCCTGGGGCGTTTCTGTTTTAGTCGAAGATAGCAATGTGTGCGTGTGATCATGGGTTCAGGATTTCTGAAGCTCGGCAAACAGTATTTTTTTTTTTTTTTTTTTGCGCTGAATGGGCATATACCGAAGCGAGATCTAGGGTAATTGAATTTAGCAGTGGATTCGAATGCTATAGATATATAAAAAAATAATAATTCCAAAGTTGCTGCTCGAAAACAAAGTGGAGATTTGTGTTTTATATAATTATCATTTTGCTACGAATGCTATCTTAGTTGGGCCTTTTTTGTTTGTTTGTTTTTGACTGTCCCCAACAGTCGAATGATAAGGCATGCATGTCCATGAAACTTTAAGCATATTTCAGCATATAGATATCAATGTTTAGACGGATAAAGGTGATCAAATATGACAAGCAACGCCTAATTTAACATTCTTGTCATTTTTTATTACTAATTCAAATGTTTAAAGAACATATAAATGAAAATAGAACAGAATATCTTGGAGGAACTCGTCTGTTTTTCATTTAAAACCTCAGATATCTAGTCCGGTTTGCTCCCTGTGATTGGAGTGTGTGGAATCCAGAGAGCTCCCTGAGGCTCAGCAAGTAGGGGAGTCTAGGAAGGGATTACAGAAGATTTCCAAAATATTGGAAATCAATCATTTCTAATGTCTGGAAGATCATTTAGGAGTGGAAAAGTTTTAAAAGCACTGGAAGCTTGTCCAGGCCAGCAGCTAAGATGCCTGTAAGATGCTCGAAGAAGTCTGAAAAACACTGTAATTTCATCACATAGGTAGCTTTTGCCACAATTGGTGTCTGTGTTTGTCTTATTAGAAAGACTGCACAGATGAGATTTTTAAGAGGTGCACCAGGAGGATGCAGTGGTGGGCGGTCAGGGCCAGCAAGGCCTTCTCTGCTGGCCTAAACACTATCAGAAGCACTGACCCACATTTACAACCTAAATTCTAATATTTGTCCCATGAAATTGTATTAATTTATTCCCAACAGTTTATTCTCTTAATTTCGTAGCATTTTTCTTGGCTGCACTGCTTCCAGTATGTGTATGTGGATGTTAGATTTTTTTTGTCCAATCAGATTTCAGGCTCTATGTGCTGCCATGTCAATCTAATCTGCCCAGGGCCTTCACAATCAGTAGTGCTGGCAGATGTACCATAAACTATATTAGCAATGGGTCTGTTTCTTTAACCAATCAGATTTCAAATTCGCCTCACAGGGCAGCTAACTGGCCCAGAATAGCGGCAGGATTTTTCCATCCCCTGATTGGTTGGTCAGAGGGAAACTGTTACAGCCAAGTTCGATTGGCAAAACACGTCTGTAGCACGCTGCAAACATTAATACATCTGATTTCGACTTTTTTAACGCCCACAATGGCTGACTGAGGAAGAGAAATTGATTTGGCATTGGACACAAAATCCATTTTCAATGCTGACTTTTCCAGAAAAGCTAGACATCGTGAGGAGGTCGGCCAACCCCGAAACTAGCTAGCTTGTCTTAGCCCGGGAAAGGGTTTGTTCTCCACTTCCAGACCAGTGAATACGAGCGATACCACTGGCTTACAGCAGCGGTGCAAATTATGAGTCTGCATCTCTAGTGAGTAGGTTGTATTTTTTTTAACATTTTTTGTTTGTTTTTGTCATGTTATTAGACAAATATTGATTTTGAACTGCTCCAGATGATGTAGGTGCACAGTTGCGGTTGTAGTGTAGAGGTTTGGAGCTTGCTTTGGTAAAATGGTATTCACACTCCAAATGTGAAATTCCTCTGTCTCTGTAATGACACACATTGTTATATTGCATTTTTGCATAGTATTAATATTTTTTATAATTGTGACGTGATAGTGGTGGTATTAAGAGGTGGATTAAGTTGGTTAAGTCTCCACTGAAGGCCCAGGTACCAAATGCCCGCCACTGGGAGGATGTCTGTGCTGTTTCGAAAGACCCTCAAAGAAAGACTAAATTAGCAAAAATGTTTGGAAAAGGGCCAGTGTGGTGTGGACAGACAAGTCAACGACAGACTTTGTTTGATCACAGTACCATGTCAGGTCCAAATCCAAAGACAGCAACTGATATGTATATAAACTCAACAGAAGAACCACAAAGCAACCTTCAGGCACGGTGGTGGAAATCTTATGATTTGCGACTGCGCACTCCCTCAGAACCTGGCCATTATATAATCGCAGTATTCGCTATGAATCAACTTTCATCCCAAAGAGTGCTTTTGAGAGAATGTGTGGCCATTTGTGGAAATAATTTGACATAGAAGAAGTAGATCTTCTGACAGGATAATAGAAATATGGACAGAGAGCCACAACCGAATGGGTTAAAAAATCATCTGGTCAAAGCCCAGAGGACTGTGGGGGAATTTGAAACATGCTGTATATGCAAGAAAAACCTCAAACATTTCCAAGTCGAAAAAAATTCTGTATGGGACACTGAGCAAACTTTTCTTCAAGTAGATGTCTTGAGTCTGGTAGACTGAATTTTTCACCCATGCAAAGTTGTTTCTGTTTTAATCCCAGTTACTGAAACCAGGGATGTACTTACTTTTTCAGCACCCTGACATGTTTTTCTAATCTTCCAGCTATACATTGTTGTGTCCACTGAAGCCTTTCTGTTGGCTGACAGAAGTGTTGCAAACATCTGCCTCAAGACTCGACATGTTGTGCGTTCTGGGATGTTTTATGAGGTCCTGTAACCTTCCTGTCAGATAGAACCAGTCCAACAATTCACCCTTGATCTCAAGAAGACATTTCTGTCCACTGTCCTCAGTGGATGTTACTTTTCATATCCATTTGGTGTCAACTCAGAAGCGTGTAGTGCGTGACAACCCCAGGAGATCAGCAGTTGATGAAATATTCAAACCAACATCGATGCCATTGCAAGGCACTGAGATGTAAGTGTGTGGATATCATTACTGCAAGAATGTGATTTATGGTTTGTCGTTACTACCATTTATTAGCAACGTCCTATCGCTTATAAAATGATCAGCACTCTTCCTGTATATAGAATCTGGAAGTGCATGAACAGAGCCACTTCCTTTCCAACACAAGTGTATTATATGGACTATTCTTTAGCTGTTGCAGTGAATTTGTGTGTCCTAGTCTTAGCAGTTAAATAAGTGTTCTTGCTGTGGATAATGGCAAGGCGAGCTATGTAATTTTTAACCAAATTTAAAGCCTTGATTGTTCTATACAAAATGTTCTCATACTTTTGTGGAATAAAAATCAGGTTTTGTGTAACGGACACTCCCACTGGTGCTAGTTGTTTGTTCCTGACAGACCCGTGATTATCTGACATGCCACATGGCATGTGACTATCGCCTGTTGCCGTACTTGCCTAGAATCCAGCAGGTTTTTTTTTCCTTCAGTGTGAACTACTATGAACCGCCATGATTTGCTTTTATAGTGCATAAGAGATTTGCAACAATAATAATAAGGGGGAAAATGTACGTAATAGCAGCTAATGAATTTTTTCATAGTAGTTAAAAGCTAGCATGAATTCAAATCTCATAACTGTAATGACTTTCAAATCACAGCTAGATGTGTGCTTCCGGTTCTGCTTAGTTTTACACTGTGCGTAATAATGGGCACAAAACATATTTGTAAGTCTGATTCATTAGTCAGAAGATTATCAATGGCAATTGGAAGCCTGCAAACATTTTCCGAGTGTGCAGAGAAAACACAGACGAAACACACACCGCGAGGCTTATTCGATTCGGAGTTGATTCGTTGATTGACTTTCTCACCGCAGCCTCACAGTAACAGCTCACGTGGAGGAGAGTCGGTCATGTTTGCTCCACACCCGAGTGTGATTGCCGTATTCTCACTGGTACAAACTGACCACACACCCAGGAGGAATAAATACACCAGGCTTTGAATGAAACTGATAAAATCCGGCATGTGTGGAAACACCCTAAAATGCTCCCTTTGAATCTGTTCAGATTTAGATCTTCGATTGAATTTCGAGTCACTTGTGAGTAACTTTGTGTAAACAACGATTTCTTTCCCATTTCTTGCTCTCATTCAAGGTTAATCCTTGAAGCAGTGATGAGTCTGAAATGGAGCCATTTCTCCCCCGAGCAGTTTAGTTTCAGTTTTTACTGTTTGCTGAAATTCTGGCAGCAGAGGATGATCTGGTTAGACAAAGAGAGATAAAGAGATTTGTAGCTGTCATCCATGTTACTCCCAGCACTGCTTTCTGGATCTCTTCGCTTTGGGAATGCCATTTCTCAAAATGTTAAGTTCATGCTTCGCTTACCAGTATTTTTTTTCTCCCCGATTCTTTCTTTAGATCTGTATTTTTAGAAACATTGACTTAAAGGGAGGATGGCATTATGGCACAGTGCGCAGCGTTGCTGCTTCACAGATCCTCACCCGGGTTACAGAGTGTTTGCACTTTTTTGTGTTCTCGACGCGTTTGCTTCGGCTTTCTCCTGCTTCACCGGTTTGCTCCTACCTCACCGAACGAGCGTGTAGATGGTGTTCGGTCGAGGATGTATTTCTGCCTCATGTCCAGTGTTCCAAGTATAGTCTCTGAGTCCACTCTGACAGAAATGAGCAATTACTGAGGAATACTGAGAATCTTTCAATTTCCAATTGCAAAAAATCTGCAGGTGAAGTCATATAGATATTTCAGCCTTCAGTGGATGAAATAATTTATTTTTAAAAGAACAAGAAGTGAGGAGGATTCTGGTTTATGTCATTATACCTGGCTGATTACTTGCTAACTAATCCTGTTTAAATGACAAGTGGGTATAGGGGGATGTTGGATGTATTTAATTAAATGAAAAGTGTTTGTATACGTTGCATGTGTATGAAGCCGATTAAACACTACTTTAATTTTTTGAGACGTTCTTTGACACAAACTCAAGATTGCAGAAGTCACCAACTTTTATGATTTCACTCTTCTGTATTTATATGTGTATATATAGGAATATACTAAATGGATGATTCTAGTGGCTTCCATTTGGAAAACCATGAGTGCTCAAAAGTGACCTATGTGCCATCCATGGTTTAGATCAGCGGTCCCAGCACCGGTCCATGGGTCAAATGGTACCGGGCCTCACAAAAAGAATACATAACTTACATTATTTCTGTTTTATTTATTAGCTGATTCTGAAAAGATTTATTCTGGAAAAATTGACTATGACTCACTCTTGATGCATGTCATGATGCCTCGGTCACATGTCTTACCTCCATCCTCTACCTTCTGAAAGGAGCTGCTTCAGCCGCTAACACATAATACATTACCGCTAAATTCAAACCCCCAAGCTAGCAAAATGAACAATAAACAACACGGCGGATTCACGTTTATTATTATATTTAGAAAATATCAGTTTTTATGCCGGTCGTATCATTTTATTTTGCTGTATTTTTCCGCCGGTCAGTGGCGCAAAAAAGGTCAGGGACCGCTGGTTTAGAAGGAATAAAGTGAATGCAAACCTGTAATTCTGAGTCCCTTCTCCAATAACAAGCCCACCAGTCCTAGGGGTCACCCCTTAGAGTTGTAAAACAATTCAGCCATGAATCCTCCTCATATACAGCTATACACTATTCATCAAACCTTCTTGTTGTAGAGTTCCCGAGGTTCTCGCTTCATTGCTGTAGTGCATTCTTCATTAGGAAGTGATGGTCTTATAAATCCGCCGATTTGTCTCGGAGCATCGGGTGGCGTGTCCAGAGCAGTCAGCTCGAAGAACAGTGAGAAAGTGGATGGGATCAGACAGGACCCTTGCTGGGTTTATTAGCACAGCTTTGACGGATTGCTTCCAGAAAACTGTCGTTCTGTCAGTGGAACATATGGTGGTGAAAATGTACTGCCTCTTCTTTCTTTCAAACATTCAAAACAGCTTTTTTCCCCCTAGTGCTGAGACATGCTGAAAAAGGCTTTTTTTTTTTTATGTTACATTCCAAGAGTAAACGATGCACATCATCGTGATTAGAAGAGAAAAAAAACTGTCCGACTGAACAATTGAGACTGTTGTCAGATACATTCGTAGCAGGAGTAACATCATTCCATCCAACTGAAAGCTGTGTGACATTTTAATGCATTTCTTTTATTCATTTCTATTTTTTCTGGTCTGTTCTACAGATTTAACCAACACTATTTCACACCTCTCTTCACCCAAATGCTCGTTCTTCCGTCAATATCGAACACCACTTTTAGAGGCGATGTTTCTAACAGTATTGGTGATGTGGCAGTTCTGTGGTTCGGCGAGTTCCTCGGGGCAGACGCACCGCTAAAACACTTCCTGTTGTCATTCAAAAAGCGAGCTCATGCCATCCTGTTCTCACCGACTGAGAGACAGGAGTCCCGCTGAGAGCAGACACACACACACCACCACCAACCCCACCACGCACAACCAACGCACTTCTCCTCACCACTATCCTGCAATTAATTTATCAACCTAAACATGGCAACAGACACAGCTGGTACAGGAGGGAGCTGCTTCCAGCTGTTTTAGGTCAACAGCCACATACAGACACATTTAATAATCACTTTTGCATGGCAGTTTTTAAAGAAAATCCTTCTAATGAAGAAATTCGGGCATGTTCTTCTAGATGGAACTGTGCGTTTCTCTTTTGTATGTGTGGTTTAATTAGATGCAGGTTGCTGCCTTAAAAAATTGTGGTAACTCAACTCTCACACACGAGCATCCAAATACAAACAGAATCTGATTACAAGTTAAACCGATGCGGATAAATGTCCATTTGGCGAGCCAAGGGCTTGAACTTGTTACAAAACACTCGGCTACCAGAGTTTGAAACATAATTCGATTGTTTCTCATTAACCTGTTATGTTTAAGATTGTTCTTTAACCAACATGATGGACTAGGAAGAAAGACCAGGCAAGGGTTATCTTCACCTGCCCAGTTTTTATGGCCCTTTTGTCAACTTGAGCCTCAGATTCATCTTCCTGGCTGATAGGAGTGAAACCCTGATGTGGTCTTTAGCTCTTGTAGCACATCTACCTCAGGATCTAACAAAGTAAAATGCTTTTCTGCTTGGTACAGCTGTAAAGAGAAGTGGAACAATTCCTCTGTTTGCTGCAAGCAGACATCTCATTTTTTCTTCTTTTTTTTTTTTTTAAATCTGACCTTTATATTTGATGTGAACAGCAAGCTGTATCTGTGTGATGTTTTGCATTATCCTGTTGCCACACGATTGGCCAATGTGTGAAGGTGTTCCTCTAGGAGAACACAAAAGGTGAAGTATGGACACACATACACTCTATATGGGAAAATGTTTGCGGACATTTGACCATAGGATTTACAGATTTGGGGAAGTGGTAACTCAGTGGTTAGGGCTCTGGGTTATTGATCTAAAGGTTGGGGGGTTCAAGCCCTAGTATTGCCAAACTACCACTCTTATACCCTTCTGTACAAACTCTAACCCTGTGCTTCGACCCCAAAATCACTTAGATATGCAAAGAAAGAATTTCACATTGCTGTAATGCACGTGACGAGTATAACACCATTTTTACCATTATATGCTTATTGAATATTACATTCCACATTTAGTCTTCCTTTGCATTTACCCTCCACTCTTCTGGGAAGATGTTGCACTAGATTTCAGAGTGCGTTTCTGGAGATTTGTGCTCATAAAGTCAGGTGCTGATATAATGTAAGGAGTTCTAGGGTGCATTCAGCGTTCCAGTTCATCCTAAAGGTGTATAATGGGGTTAAGGTCAGAACTATATAGCAGACCACTCAAGATACAGGTTTGGAACTGGCTTGGGCTCGCTCATTTCCATTGAAATTTAAATGTAACCATTTACAATTTGTGGTAACAATTTGAGGAAGAACCTGGAAAAGTGGGGTGTCCCAATAATTTTTTGTCCATATGGTACATTTTCAGCGTGAGCAACGTAGGATGAAAGGTCCTCGGATTTCTTGGCTTTTAAAGGAAAGGTCATAGTGAATCTTGCGTGAGGCACGGAATTGATTTTCCAAATGCATCTATATTGCTGCTAATAGGGGCTAAACACAGGAGCTGATGGTGGGCAGAGCAGGACAGATGAAGGACAGCAGCAGTGTAGCGCTGATCTCTGCACTGCCAGGCCTCCCGCGTCGACACGCCACCAATCACCCTGCACACCTACGCATCCATTACAAATGTATCCCCGGAAGCCTTTCACTTCTCCGAAGCACTGCTCTGTGCTATGTTGAGGAAAGCAGATTGAAATTTTATTTTTTTTTATAACAGCTTGTTTGGTTTAACGAGAAAATCATTCCCGGCTCCCCACTCAGAGTGTTATTTGGACTGGGTAAGGAGTAATTATGATGGATTTGTATAAGATAAGTGATCTGTGTATAAATCTCACATTGATTGAGAATTGTGGCTCTCAGTTGTTTGGTATTAATGACTTCAACTTAATCCTAATAAAACCGTGGGGAAAAAAACGAACACAAACAACCATCGTGTTTCGGGTAGGAGAAAGTTCCTTATAAAAGGAAAGAGATGCGTGACTGCGGTAGCGAACACACGCTGGTGGCTGCACTTTCAGGTTCCTGTGAGGTGGGGCTCCGTGCGAATCGCCTGCGCTGTAAATGCACTTACGTGTTTGAGGTGTTTCTGGTGATAGATTCCATGTGTGTGATGTGTGTCCAAGCTTTGGTGAATCTGACAAGGATTTACACAGTTGTACTTTTTAAGGCACACTTACAGAATATTTTTCCAAGGTTTGTCATTTAATATGGAAAACATCAGTTTATTATGATGTGCATTGCACTGTAAAGAAAACTGAACTGTTACTGACTTTCACGCGTTCATATGACATAAAGAACAACAAGAAACAGCAGAACAACTTATTTGTTCCACAGGGAAATATAACTTTTTATTCACTTTGTTTCTTGGCCAGCACTGCACACTTGTCTAAATCCGATTGTCCGGTGGCCAAATTTCACTGTAATCTTTGGATCATCTTTCCAAATCCTTTCGATCAATTTGATTTAATCTGATTGTTGTGTGAATCTGAATAAAGATGCCTTCGGGAAGTAAACAGGTTACAACTAATATTACAGGATGCTGTCAGCATTATTTTGTACAAGCGAGCTGCTAAACTGACTCTAGCGCATCTGTACAAGGTGGTCTTAGTCTGCTCCTGGTCATGTTCTTGTGCGGTTTGATTGCAGCGAGACATCGAATTGACTGAATCCTGACAGTTACAGGAAGTGGACCAAATATGTAGAGTTGGGGGAACCCCCTGAGGGCTGTGCAGACATACCAAGTGTAGTGATGTAAGCATATCATGATGTTTATCTTGTACTCTTTGCCAACACAATGACTAAAATTAAACAGCTAAAAGCCGCCGATGAGCAGCGAAGGTTGCATTGTGTGAGAACTACAGCTGCTTTTCAGCCCCGTGTAAGCCCTCAATAAATGCACACTACGCGCCTTGCTGTTCACCACGGCACGTCAATAATCTCATCATGAAACGGATATCAGATAAAATTATAGATGATCTGTTTACGAGCTAAAATTACATGCTCTGAAATGCATTCGATGGGAGACTAAAAGCCACCGTGCGAATGAGTGAAGCACGTCAATTGTACAGTAAGTGAATTTTTCGTGCTGGTTTAATGACTTTCTGTGAGATACACAGCGTTTACCCCTGGTCAGGTGCTCGTTATCACCACCCTGAAGTGAGAAGTCGGAGGAGCTGATCCGATATCCGTTCCACAATGCAGTTATTGACTAGCTGATCTTCCTCCACTGGATGGATTACTATACCAGTGCACTGACAGAGCTGTTTGCGTCCCACCCACGGCTTCCAGTCTCTCTGCCGGCCGGCAAGAAATAAAAAAGGGGTCAGAATGAAAACGCACACAAATCTTGCCTCAAGAACTCCGTATCAGATTTGCATTCTTGTCTCTTTACATGCACATTGTTACAGCTATGCTTGTAGAATGATATGCATAAAGTCTCGGTTCGGGAAATCAGAATATGCGATGAGATAAGAGACTTCTGTGAACTCTACTTGATTGGATTGACTTTCAGAGACTGCTTAATAGATATATATATACATACAGTACAGACCAAAAGTTTGGACACACCTTCTCATTCAAAGAGTTTTTTTTATTTTCATGTCTATGAAAATTGTAGATTCACACTGAAGGCATCGAAACTATGAATTAACACATGTGGAATTATATATGGAATTATATACATAACAAAAAAGTGTGAAACAACTGAAAAATGTCATATTCTAGGTTCTTCAAAGTAGCCACCTTTTGCTTTGATTACTGCTTTGCACACTCTTGGCATTCTCTTGATGAGCTTCAAGAGGTAGTCACCTGAAATGGTCTTCCAACAGTCTTAAAGGAGTTCCCCGAGAGATGGTTGGCCCTTTTGCCTTCACTCTGCGGTCCAGCTCACCCCTAAACCATCTCGATTGGGTTCAGGTCCGGTGACTGTGGAGGCCAGGTCATCTGGCACAGCACCCCATCACTCTCCTTCTTGGTCAAATAGCCCTTGATGCCTTCAGTGTGACTCTACAATTTTCATAGTCATGAAAATAAAGAAAACTCTTTGAATGAGAAGGTGTGTCCAAACTTATGGTCTGTACTTTTATATATATATATATATATATATATATATATATATATATATATATATATATATATATATATATATATATATATATATAAAATTTAAAATGAGATGCATCAAATTAGTTGCATCAGAGAATTCATTTAAACCCCCAATGTTGGAAAACATGTTCAGCCTAAAAATATCCGTTAATAAAGAATAAAACACACCATGGTTATAAACTGTGTGTTTTTAACTGTGCATCCCTATTGGTTTCTTTTCTTTTTTTTTCGTAGATATTTTTATTTTCGTAGATAATTTTACTCCGCAACACCTGCAAAACGAACCAGTTCCTTTTATCACCGTTATAAAAAACTGCAGTACCGGATATCCTCCCCTCTGAAGAGTTTTTCTGTGCCTTACCTCTAACTGTTACAAAATGTTAGTCACCATTGTCAGCTCTTCCTAAGTAATCTGTTACTATGGAAACAGTAACGTTCAAACAAGTGCATTATTACACTATATGAACAAATGTCTATGGACACCTGACCATTATATTTGTATCTAATTAACAAACATCCCATTCCCCATCTGGTCCCTATTTGCTGCTGCAATAACCTCCACTCTTCAGGGAAGATGTTCCACTAGATTTTGGCGTGTGCTTGTGGTGGTTTGTGCTTATACAGCCGTTAAAGGCGTTAGTAGACAGCAGTCAAGGACTGATGTAGGGTGAGGAGGCTCTGGTCAGCATTCCCAAAGGTTTTCAGTAGAGTCAAAGTCTGAGCTCAATAGCAGGCTTCTCAAAATCTCAAAATTTCAACCCATATGGTTTACATATGAAGTGTCCTTTCTGCACAAGCATTGTCATGTTGAAACAGCTTTTTCAAATGTTTGTGTTTCTTTCTTGTTCAAATGAAGGGATAATATAATCCTACCACATCCAAAGACCTCTTCTACAATTGTGTGCCTCGAGCTTTGTGGTGACAGTTTGGGGAAGAACCACTCATGGCTGAAACAATCAGTTGTCCCAATACTTTTGTCCATATAATGTATCAAATGTGATTTGCCATGCCGTCAGGATTTCTGTCAGAGCAGCTGTTCGGTTAATCAACACCTTCTGAACAGACAGATTTGAGAATTCAAGAAAACTGCAGACATACTTGTGCCGGAAGAAATAAGAGCAAGTGTGTGTGTGTGTGGGGTGTTTAAATATTTTTTTCCCCTTTTTCTTATCTGTCCTATTTTTAAATTGAAAGAGCACTAATACTATTATTACTGCTGTAGGAAGCTGAATACTGACATATAATCAGCATTACTTTGATTTGGTCAGCATTTGAATGATTATTATTTATTTATTTTTTTTAAAACGTTTGTACATTAGTGCCAAATTTCACTGCACGCGTTTGCTGAAGGATTGAGCTCCAAGTCAAACAAAACAACTCGTGTAACAATAGGCAGCTCTTAAATATCCGACATTTACAGACTAGTGAGGCGCTTTTTCTCTGCTTAAGGATAAAAATTCAATGAAGATTTTTTTGTAAATAAGAATTTTTTTATGGACAAAAGTATTTGGACATCCAACTATTTCAGCTAGATGAATTTGGAGGTCCAAACCTGGTCTAGCATGACAATGCACCTGTGCACAAAGCCAGTTCCATTTAGACATATTTTACATGGGTGGGAACACAAGACCATAGGTGGGCTGCTTTCTGATGATTTGGAATGCTGACTGAACCCAACACCTCCTCATCCTACATCAGTACCTGACTTTACTAACACCCTTGTAGATAAATGAGCACAAATCTCGACAAACACACTCCAACATCTAGTGAAACATCTACCCAGAGGAGTGGAGGTTATTATAAAAAACAAATGGGGGGCTGAATGTGGAAGGGGACGTTCAAAATGCTAAATCTTATGGTTATGTGTGCCCAAACTACTATTAATTTAGTGTATATGCATACATATCCTGAGTTTATATACTTCTATAAATTAAATATAAAAATATTTTTGCTTTGACAGTGTTATTATAAGCTCTATACAATTCAATTCAATTAGACACACGAACGTCGTAATTAAATTTTTTTGTCATCACGCACGTTTCCAAACCAATGAACAACAACAAAAAAATAGACGAAGTGTTCTGGATGTCCTTGAACATCTACTGTTGTGGACACAACTGATACACAACTAAGACTTTGGACACACCTTGTAGTTTATTGATAATATTAGTAGTAAAAATAGTAATAATAATGATAATTTCTAATTGTCATACCTTCTGACAGCTGAAACAAATTAATATATTCATATTTTTCCTTAATTTTTTATTTAATGCCACCAAATTGTATCACTTTGTCTTGGTAATAGTGGAAGAACCCCATTTGCACTTTTCTCTTTATATAGTTACTGCACATTCAGGCCTTTAAATCCTAATAAATCTCACACAGTACTGGCATATTGTAGTGGCGAACCTTTGACCCGAAAAAGACAAACAAAAGTTATACAGTAATGAGAGATTGCGTAAGAGTACGTGATCTGCAACATACGGAGTGCTGGTTGCATACTGGTTAATGCTTTATTGCTCTGAGTGAAGGCGCTTTTTGGAAATCCTCATCCCAGGATGTCATATGAGAAGCAGGAGTGTCTGATACACTGGCTTTTATTTGTTCATAAATAGTTTATCCTGGGGCGTTTCTGTTTTAGTCGAAGATAGCAATGTGTGCGTGTGATCATGGGTTCAGGATTTCTGAAGCTCGGCAAACAGTATTTTTTTTTTTTTTTTTTTGCGCTGAATGGGCATATACCGAAGCGAGATCTAGGGTAATTGAATTTAGCAGTGGATTCGAATGCTATAGATATATAAAAAAATAATAATTCCAAAGTTGCTGCTCGAAAACAAAGTGGAGATTTGTGTTTTATATAATTATCATTTTGCTACGAATGCTATCTTAGTTGGGCCTTTTTTGTTTGTTTGTTTTTGACTGTCCCCAACAGTCGAATGATAAGGCATGCATGTCCATGAAACTTTAAGCATATTTCAGCATATAGATATCAATGTTTAGACGGATAAAGGTGATCAAATATGACAAGCAACGCCTAATTTAACATTCTTGTCATTTTTTATTACTAATTCAAATGTTTAAAGAACATATAAATGAAAATAGAACAGAATATCTTGGAGGAACTCGTCTGTTTTTCATTTAAAACCTCAGATATCTAGTCCGGTTTGCTCCCTGTGATTGGAGTGTGTGGAATCCAGAGAGCTCCCTGAGGCTCAGCAAGTAGGGGAGTCTAGGAAGGGATTACAGAAGATTTCCAAAATATTGGAAATCAATCATTTCTAATGTCTGGAAGATCATTTAGGAGTGGAAAAGTTTTAAAAGCACTGGAAGCTTGTCCAGGCCAGCAGCTAAGATGCCTGTAAGATGCTCGAAGAAGTCTGAAAAACACTGTAATTTCATCACATAGGTAGCTTTTGCCACAATTGGTGTCTGTGTTTGTCTTATTAGAAAGACTGCACAGATGAGATTTTTAAGAGGTGCACCAGGAGGATGCAGTGGTGGGCGGTCAGGGCCAGCAAGGCCTTCTCTGCTGGCCTAAACACTATCAGAAGCACTGACCCACATTTACAACCTAAATTCTAATATTTGTCCCATGAAATTGTATTAATTTATTCCCAACAGTTTATTCTCTTAATTTCGTAGCATTTTTCTTGGCTGCACTGCTTCCAGTATGTGTATGTGGATGTTAGATTTTTTTTGTCCAATCAGATTTCAGGCTCTATGTGCTGCCATATCAATCTAATCTGCCCAGGGCCTTCACAATCAGTAGTGCTGGCAGATGTACCATAAACTATATTAGCAATGGGTCTGTTTCTTTAACCAATCAGATTTCAAATTCGCCTCACAGGGCAGCTAACTGGCCCAGAATAGCGGCAGGATTTTTCCATCCCCTGATTGGTTGGTCAGAGGGAAACTGTTACAGCCAAGTTCGATTGGCAAAACACGTCTGTAGCACGCTGCAAACATTAATACATCTGATTTCGACTTTTTTAACGCCCACAATGGCTGACTGAGGAAGAGAAATTGATTTGGCATTGGACACAAAATCCATTTTCAATGCTGACTTTTCCAGAAAAGCTAGACATCGTGAGGAGGTCGGCCAACCCCGAAACTAGCTAGCTTGTCTTAGCCCGGGAAAGGGTTTGTTCTCCACTTCCAGACCAGTGAATACGAGCGATACCACTGGCTTACAGCAGCGGTGCAAATTATGAGTCTGCATCTCTAGTGAGTAGGTTGTATTTTTTTTAACATTTTTTGTTTGTTTTTGTCATGTTATTAGACAAATATTGATTTTGAACTGCTCCAGATGATGTAGGTGCACAGTTGCGGTTGTAGTGTAGAGGTTTGGAGCTTGCTTTGGTAAAATGGTATTCACACTCCAAATGTGAAATTCCTCTGTCTCTGTAATGACACACATTGTTATATTGCATTTTTGCATAGTATTAATATTTTTTATAATTGTGACGTGATAGTGGTGGTATTAAGAGGTGGATTAAGTTGGTTAAGTCTCCACTGAAGGCCCAGGTACCAAATGCCCGCCACTGGGAGGATGTCTGTGCTGTTTCGAAAGACCCTCAAAGAAAGACTAAATTAGCAAAAATGTTTGGAAAAGGGCCAGTGTGGTGTGGACAGACAAGTCAACGACAGACTTTGTTTGATCACAGTACCATGTCAGGTCCAAATCCAAAGACAGCAACTGATATGTATATAAACTCAACAGAAGAACCACAAAGCAACCTTCAGGCACGGTGGTGGAAATCTTATGATTTGCGACTGCGCACTCCCTCAGAACCTGGCCATTATATAATCGCAGTATTCGCTATGAATCAACTTTCATCCCAAAGAGTGCTTTTGAGAGAATGTGTGGCCATTTGTGGAAATAATTTGACATAGAAGAAGTAGATCTTCTGACAGGATAATAGAAATATGGACAGAGAGCCACAACCGAATGGGTTAAAAAATCATCTGGTCAAAGCCCAGAGGACTGTGGGGGAATTTGAAACATGCTGTATATGCAAGAAAAACCTCAAACATTTCCAAGTCGAAAAAAATTCTGTATGGGACACTGAGCAAACTTTTCTTCAAGTAGATGTCTTGAGTCTGGTAGACTGAATTTTTCACCCATGCAAAGTTGTTTCTGTTTTAATCCCAGTTACTGAAACCAGGGATGTACTTACTTTTTCAGCACCCTGACATGTTTTTCTAATCTTCCAGCTATACATTGTTGTGTCCACTGAAGCCTTTCTGTTGGCTGACAAGTGTTGCAAACATCTGCCTCAAGACTCGACATGTTGTGCGTTCTGGGATGTTTTATGAGGTCCTGTAACCTTCCTGTCAGATAGAACCAGTCCAACAATTCACCCTTGATCTCAAGAAGACATTTCTGTCCACTGTCCTCAGTGGATGTTACTTTTCATATCCATTTGGTGTCAACTCAGAAGCGTGTAGTGCGTGACAACCCCAGGAGATCAGCAGTTGATGAAATATTCAAACCAACATCGATGCCATTGCAAGGCACTGAGATGTAAGTGTGTGGATATCATTACTGCAAGAATGTGATTTATGGTTTGTCGTTACTACCATTTATTAGCAACGTCCTATCGCTTATAAAATGATCAGCACTCTTCCTGTATATAGAATCTGGAAGTGCATGAACAGAGCCACTTCCTTTCCAACACAAGTGTATTATATGGACTATTCTTTAGCTGTTGCAGTGAATTTGTGTGTCCTAGTCTTAGCAGTTAAATAAGTGTTCTTGCTGTGGATAATGGCAAGGCGAGCTATGTAATTTTTAACCAAATTTAAAGCCTTGATTGTTCTATACAAAATGTTCTCATACTTTTGTGGAATAAAAATCAGGTTTTGTGTAACGGACACTCCCACTGGTGCTAGTTGTTTGTTCCTGACAGACCCGTGATTATCTGACATGCCACATGGCATGTGACTATCGCCTGTTGCCGTACTTGCCTAGAATCCAGCAGGTTTTTTTTTCCTTCAGTGTGAACTACTATGAACCGCCATGATTTGCTTTTATAGTGCATAAGAGATTTGCAACAATAATAATAAGGGGGAAAATGTACGTAATAGCAGCTAATGAATTTTTTCATAGTAGTTAAAAGCTAGCATGAATTCAAATCTCATAACTGTAATGACTTTCAAATCACAGCTAGATGTGTGCTTCCGGTTCTGCTTAGTTTTACACTGTGCGTAATAATGGGCACAAAAACATATTTGTAAGTCTGATTCATTAGTCAGAAGATTATCAATGGCAATTGGAAGCCTGCAAACATTTTCCGAGTGTGCAGAGAAAACACAGACGAAACACACACCGCGAGGCTTATTCGATTCGGAGTTGATTCGTTGATTGACTTTCTCACCGCAGCCTCACAGTAACAGCTCACGTGGAGGAGAGTCGGTCATGTTTGCTCCACACCCGAGTGTGATTGCCGTATTCTCACTGGTACAAACTGACCACACACCCAGGAGGAATAAATACACCAGGCTTTGAATGAAACTGATAAAATCCGGCATGTGTGGAAACACCCTAAAATGCTCCCTTTGAATCTGTTCAGATTTAGATCTTCGATTGAATTTCGAGTCACTTGTGAGTAACTTTGTGTAAACAACGATTTCTTTCCCATTTCTTGCTCTCATTCAAGGTTAATCCTTGAAGCAGTGATGAGTCTGAAATGGAGCCATTTCTCCCCGAGCAGTTTAGTTTCAGTTTTTACTGTTTGCTGAAATTCTGGCAGCAGAGGATGATCTGGTTAGACAAAGAGAGATAAAGAGATTTGTAGCTGTCATCCATGTTACTCCCAGCACTGCTTTCTGGATCTCTTCGCTTTGGGAATGCCATTTCTCAAAATGTTAAGTTCATGCTTCGCTTACCAGTATTTTTTTTCTCCCCGATTCTTTCTTTAGATCTGTATTTTTAGAAACATTGACTTAAAGGGAGGATGGCATTATGGCACAGTGCGCAGCGTTGCTGCTTCACAGATCCTCACCCGGGTTACAGAGTGTTTGCACTTTTTTGTGTTCTCGACGCGTTTGCTTCGGCTTTCTCCTGCTTCACCGGTTTGCTCCTACCTCACCGAACGAGCGTGTAGATGGTGTTCGGTCGAGGATGTATTTCTGCCTCATGTCCAGTGTTCCAAGTATAGTCTCTGAGTCCACTCTGACAGAAATGAGCAATTACTGAGGAATACTGAGAATCTTTCAATTTCCAATTGCAAAAAATCTGCAGGTGAAGTCATATAGATATTTCAGCCTTCAGTGGATGAAATAATTTATTTTTAAAAGAACAAGAAGTGAGGAGGATTCTGGTTTATGTCATTATACCTGGCTGATTACTTGCTAACTAATCCTGTTTAAATGACAAGTGGGTATAGGGGGATGTTGGATGTATTTAATTAAATGAAAAGTGTTTGTATACGTTGCATGTGTATGAAGCCGATTAAACACTACTTTAATTTTTTGAGACGTTCTTTGACACAAGAACTTTGTCACATCTTTGACACAAACTCAAGATTGCAGAAGTCACCAACTTTTATGATTTCACTCTTCTGTATTTATATGTGTATATATAGGAATATACTAAATGGATGATTCTAGTGGCTTCCATTTGGAAAACCATGAGTGCTCAAAAGTGACCTATGTGCCATCCATGGTTTAGATCAGCGGTCCCAGCACCGGTCCATGGGTCAAATGGTACCGGGCCTCACAAAAAGAATACATAACTTACATTATTTCTGTTTTATTTATTAGCTGATTCTGAAAAGATTTATTCTGGAAAAATTGACTATGACTCACTCTTGATGCATGTCATGATGCCTCGGTCACATGTCTTACCTCCATCCTCTACCTTCTGAAAGGAGCTGCTTCAGCCGCTAACACATAATACATTACCGCTAAATTCAAACCCCCAAGCTAGCAAAATGAACAATAAACAACACGGCGGATTCACGTTTATTATTATATTTAGAAAATATCAGTTTTTATGCCGGTCGTATCATTTTATTTTGCTGTATTTTTCCGCCGGTCAGTGGCGCAAAAAAGGTCAGGGACCGCTGGTTTAGAAGGAATAAAGTGAATGCAAACCTGTAATTCTGAGTCCCTTCTCCAATAACAAGCCCACCAGTCCTAGGGGTCACCCCTTAGAGTTGTAAAACAATTCAGCCATGAATCCTCCTCATATACAGCTATACACTATTCATCAAACCTTCTTGTTGTAGAGTTCCCGAGGTTCTCGCTTCATTGCTGTAGTGCATTCTTCATTAGGAAGTGATGGTCTTATAAATCCGCCGATTTGTCTCGGAGCATCGGGTGGCGTGTCCAGAGCAGTCAGCTCGAAGAACAGTGAGAAAGTGGATGGGATCAGACAGGACCCTTGCTGGGTTTATTAGCACAGCTTTGACGGATTGCTTCCAGAAAACTGTCGTTCTGTCAGTGGAACATATGGTGGTGAAAATGTACTGCCTCTTCTTTCTTTCAAACATTCAAAACAGCTTTTTTCCCCCTAGTGCTGAGACATGCTGAAAAAGGCTTTTTTTTTTTTTATGTTACGTTCCAAGAGTAAACGATGCACATCATCGTGATTAGAAGAGAAAAAAAACTGTCCGACTGAACAATTGAGACTGTTGTCAGATACATTCGTAGCAGGAGTAACATCTTTCCATCCAACTGAAAGCTGTGTGACATTTTAATGCATTTCTTTTATTCATTTCTATTTTTTCTGGTCTGTTCTACAGATTTAACCAACACTATTTCACACCTCTCTTCACCCAAATGCTCGTTCTTCCGTCAATATCGAACACCACTTTTAGAGGCGATGTTTCTAACAGTATTGGTGATGTGGCAGTTCTGTGGTTCGGCGAGTTCCTCGGGGCAGACGCACCGCTAAAACACTTCCTGTTGTCATTCAAAAAGCGAGCTCATGCCATCCTGTTCTCACCGACTGAGAGACAGGAGTCCCGCTGAGAGCAGACACACACACACCACCACCAACCCCACCACGCACAACCAACGCACTTCTCCTCACCACTATCCTGCAATTAATTTATCAACCTAAACATGGCAACAGACACAGCTGGTACAGGAGGGAGCTGCTTCCAGCTGTTTTAGGTCAACAGCCACATACAGACACATTTAATAATCACTTTTGCATGGCAGTTTTTAAAGAAAAATCCTTCTAATGAAGAAATTCGGGCATGTTCTTCTAGATGGAACTGTGCGTTTCTCTTTTGTATGTGTGGTTTAATTAGATGCAGGTTGCTGCCTTAAAAAATTGTGGTAACTCAACTCTCACACACGAGCATCCAAATACAAACAGAATCTGATTACAAGTTAAACCGATGCGGATAAATGTCCATTTGGCGAGCCAAGGGCTTGAACTTGTTACAAAACACTCGGCTACCAGAGTTTGAAACATAATTCGATTGTTTCTCATTAACCTGTTATGTTTAAGATTGTTCTTTAACCAACATGATGGACTAGGAAGAAAGACCAGGCAAGGGTTATCTTCACCTGCCCAGTTTTTATGGCCCTTTTGTCAACTTGAGCCTCAGATTCATCTTCCTGGCTGATAGGAGTGAAACCCTGATGTGGTCTTTAGCTCTTGTAGCACATCTACCTCAGGATCTAACAAAGTAAAATGCTTTTCTGCTTGGTACAGCTGTAAAGAGAAGTGGAACAATTCCTCTGTTTGCTGCAAGCAGACATCTCATTTTTTCTTCTTTTTTTTTTTTTAAATCTGACCTTTATATTTGATGTGAACAGCAAGCTGTATCTGTGTGATGTTTTGCATTATCCTGTTGCCACACGATTGGCCAATGTGTGAAGGTGTTCCTCTAGGAGAACACAAAAGGTGAAGTATGGACACACATACACTCTATATGGGAAAATGTTTGCGGACATTTGACCATAGGATTTACAGATTTGGGGAAGTGGTAACTCAGTGGTTAGGGCTCTGGGTTATTGATCTAAAGGTTGGGGGGTTCAAGCCCTAGTATTGCCAAACTACCACTCTTATACCCTTCTGTACAAACTCTAACCCTGTGCTTCGACCCCAAAATCACTTAGATATGCAAAGAAAGAATTTCACATTGCTGTAATGCACGTGACGAGTATAACACAATTTTTACCATTATATGCTTATTGAATATTACATTCCACATTTAGTCTTCCTTTGCATTTACCCTCCACTCTTCTGGGAAGATGTTGCACTAGATTTCAGAGTGCGTTTCTGGAGATTTGTGCTCATAAAGTCAGGTGCTGATATAATGTAAGGAGTTCTAGGGTGCATTCAGCGTTCCAGTTCATCCTAAAGGTGTATAATGGGGTTAAGGTCAGAACTATATAGCAGACCACTCAAGATACAGGTTTGGAACTGGCTTGGGCTCGCTCATTTCCATTGAAATTTAAATGTAACCATTTACAATTTGTGGTAACAATTTGAGGAAGAACCTGGAAAAGTGGGGTGTCCCAATAATTTTTTGTCCATATGGTACATTTTCAGCGTGAGCAACGTAGGATGAAAGGTCCTCGGATTTCTTGGCTTTTAAAGGAAAGGTCATAGTGAATCTTGCGTGAGGCACGGAATTGATTTTCCAAATGCATCTATATTGCTGCTAATAGGGGCTAAACACAGGAGCTGATGGTGGGCAGAGCAGGACAGATGAAGGACAGCAGCAGTGTAGCGCTGATCTCTGCACTGCCAGGCCTCCCGCGTCGACACGCCACCAATCACCCTGCACACCTACGCATCCATTACAAATGTATCCCCGGAAGCCTTTCACTTCTCCGAAGCACTGCTCTGTGCTATGTTGAGGAAAGCAGATTGAAATTTTATTTTTTTTATAACAGCTTGTTTGGTTTAACGAGAAAATCATTCCCGGCTCCCCACTCAGAGTGTTATTTGGACTGGGTAAGGAGTAATTATGATGGATTTGTATAAGATAAGTGATCTGTGTATAAATCTCACACATTGATTGAGAATTGTGGCTCTCAGTTGTTTGGTATTAATGACTTCAACTTAATCCTAATAAAACCGTGGGGAAAAAAACGAACACAAACAACCATCGTGTTTCGGGTAGGAGAAAGTTCCTTATAAAAGGAAAGAGATGCGTGACTGCGGTAGCGAACACACGCTGGTGGCTGCACTTTCAGGTTCCTGTGAGGTGGGGCTCCGTGCGAATCGCCTGCGCTGTAAATGCACTTACGTGTTTGAGGTGTTTCTGGTGATAGATTCCATGTGTGTGATGTGTGTCCAAGCTTTGGTGAATCTGACAAGGATTTACACAGTTGTACTTTTTAAGGCACACTTACAGAATATTTTTCCAAGGTTTGTCATTTAATATGGAAAACATCAGTTTATTATGATGTGCATTGCACTGTAAAGAAAACTGAACTGTTACTGACTTTCACGCGTTCATATGACATAAAGAACAACAAGAAACAGCAGAACAACTTATTTGTTCCACAGGGAAATATAACTTTTTATTCACTTTGTTTCTTGGCCAGCACTGCACACTTGTCTAAATCCGATTGTCCGGTGGCCAAATTTCACTGTAATCTTTGGATCATCTTTCCAAATCCTTTCGATCAATTTGATTTATTTGCTCATCCCAAGCTTCTAAAATTGTTTGCTGACACCAGGATGCATCAATCATCACACCGTGTACTGCATTGTACTGCATTAGCCTGTTTCACTCATTATACCTCTGACCAGATATCTAATGTTTACATTGTGTATGCCATAGAGAGCAGTTTGTGCACAAAGTCTCATTTTTGCACTCAAAGCAATGTGGTACTGGACACCCGGGTTTAAACTCATATTTCTTCATCAGTACCAGGTTTCACACGCAAATGTGACGAGATTTTGCACTGGAAATGCTCGACTCCTTAGGGTCTGTTCTGTGGATGCACTATTTACATTTTTTTTCTTTAAAAGCGATTTTAGTTTTGACTGTCTGTAACAAAAAGCACGAAAAGCTTACTGTTAATGTTGTTATAAATGAATACCGTATCTGCCCATGCTTGAAGCTGCTGAACTTCTTTGTTGAGCCTTTGCACGTCCTACAGAGTTTACGTCTCGTATTCCCAATGACTTTGTGGAAAAATACAATATATGACAAATATTGGATTGCTTGAAATTGTCTTTTGACTTTAGTTCAGGTTTTAGCTGAAGGGTAATGTTTGAGAAAAAGTAGAAAATAGCTCAAGATTCAATTACATGTCAAATGTGCAGAAAACATTTATAGCATTTGGCAGACGTCCTTTTCTGGAGAGCTACTTACCATTAGCTCATTTATACGACTGAGTAGTTGAGGGTTCAACTTTGTAGTTCTTGTAATTGAACTCAAGACCTTCTGCTCAGAAGTCGTTACCACCTTAACCACTGAGATCTGTTACACCGTATCAAGAAATTCTTACCATGTGAATCCTTTAAGCAGGCTATGACATAAATTATAAGGGCACAGGGAAACAAAGAAACAAAGACAAGTTTACAAAATTACTATAGTAGTGTAAAATGAATTAGTGCAAACGTAGGAAAAAGAATTCTGTGCATATATAAAGTGTGCAGTACAACGAGACATGAAAGGCTTGCAACAGAGAACAGAGGAAATCTGTAGTCTATGATGTTAGTTGCAGTGTTTGGGAAGGTTGGAAGAGGGTAGGAGGGATGGGGTAGTTGACACTGGTATTGCCTTTGGGCAACATGATGATTAAAATATTGATATTGTGATAAGTTCTGTAACTAAACAATTTTCTGAGGTATTGCAGAATCTTTTTTTTTCTTCTTAAATTTTGGAAATCAATTAGTTACAAACTGAGAGAAAGCAGTTACTTTCAATGTCAATAGACTAGATATCTGGGACAAGGAAATTCCGGCCTCTGGGTAAATAAATCAGTGCTTGGACATCTCGGACAAGAACAGAATTTTGTCTCAGGTGGACTGATAAGTAGATTATACACAATATGGCCAGTTTTTGCAGACACCTGACCATTGCACTCATGTGCTTGTTGAGCATCTCATTTTAGAATCCATTCCCACTTTGCTTTTGTAAGGTATTCCACTCTTCTAGAAAGGCTTTCTACTTGATTCTGAAGATTTGGCTTTTGGGTATTTGGGTTCAGCCATAAGGGTGTTAGTAAATTGAGGTACTAATGCAGATGAGGTGAGGAGGCCTGGCGTGAATTCAGCATTCTAGTTCATCCCAAAGGTGTTCAATAGGGTTGAGGTCAGAGCTCTATTGCAGATCAAGATCTTCCACTCCAACCGATGTAAACCCTCATCTTCATGTAGCTGGCTTTGTACACAGGGGTATTGTCACGCTGGAAAAGTTTTGGGTCTCCTAGTTCAAGTGAAGGAAGATTTTAATGCTAGAGACCTCTTTAATGGACTGCGTGCCTCCAACTTTGTGGTAACCGCTTTAGGAAGAACAATCTATGACTGGAAAAGTCAGGCCTCACAATGATTTTGATATCATCATATATTGTTAAAGCACCTCACTGCACACCCTAGCTTGGCAGCAAAACTTGGGCATGCAGTGCATTATGGGGGTCATCATGACACCCCGGGTCACTCTAATTATAAATGTGTCACCAGTTCTTCTGCATGGATAACATGGCAGTTAGGAGATTAGCAGGTAATGAAGTGCAAGATATGACGTGTGTGTTTTGCGGAACTTGGAGAAAGTGAAGCGTGGGAAAAACATTTTTAGTCTGCCTTTTTTTATTTATTTCTTTTTCCTCAATCCAATCTATGGGTTGGAGAAGCAGTGCCCCTTTGCTGAAGGATGATGTCATAGGCTTTTCGATCGCACATGCGAGTAAAGAAGAGAAACACTCCAAAGTAAGCAATGGGTTTTCCCAGTCCATGGTGTATACTGGCCACTACTGTCTCTTCTCTCTTAAATATTACACACGCGCACACACACACACATACACACACATAGAGCGGTGCATTCTTCAGTTAAACAGCAGTTTCTGAAACATTTTTTTCCCCAAAATATTCTCCCGATGTTTAGGTCTAAGTATAAACTCCTTGACTGCTTCTTGGGGTGTATGTTTTTTTTTTGTCCTGTTTGTGTGTTCTGTTAAGGAAACTCCTTCAGTGTGTATTTTACTGTTTGTGAAAGAGTGTGTGTGTGTGTGTGTGTGTGTGTGTGTGTGTGTGTGTGTGTGTGTGTGTGTGTGTGTGTGTGTGTGTGTGACAACAGGAAAGAGAAGAAGGTTTTGTGTGTGCGAATGTTACTGCCTTATTTATGGCCGGTGTTTGTAGGACTCAGTACGTATTCCATCATGTTTGGCGCTTGTTGCTAGAAGAATGTTTCCAGCACTGTCATTAGTGCTGCACTGACGTTTTTTACACGCTCAATCCAATAACATAGCACACAGGTCAGAGGTTATTGGAGAACATGGAAGAAGTTTTAAAAAGTCTGAAAAAGATATATTATATTATATTATATATAATATTTCCTGACAATATTATATGAGCTGTGTAAAATCCACCATTATTTTTCTTTTTTCGGTTTTTGGCCATCCGTCTACACTGTGGTGGCGTTTTTAGTCACGGAAGACGCAGCGTTTTGAAAATGTTCTTCACAGTGGATACATTTTAAAAACGCAGTTTTAACGTCACAGCGTGGACTGTGAAAACGGAAGATTTCTAAATGCTGACTCGTTGTTAGTCCATTGGTGTGACCTTTCAAAAAGCCAGAAAGTTAATATTTCCAGCAGGCGGAAATGATGCATTTTCAGACTTTGCAGTGTGGACGAGCAACTTTTGGGAAACGATTGTAAACGACAGAACGACAGAAAATGCGGTTTTAGAATTTATCCGTATCAGTGCAGACGTGCAAACTGAATCCAGAATTGATTTGCTTGCTGCAGGGCTGTATTTTTAAACTTACAGCTCTTACAGTTTCTGTAAACAGATCTAGGATCTGCAATTTGCACTCACGTATTCGGTCTTCAGAATACCGTAAGGGCATCCGGTTTGCTGTTCGAGTTCTTTATCACTAAAAACAAACTCTGATTACTCTGGGTAGATAAACGATTGTTGACCAGCGAGGCTGAAGGCATATACCTGATATTTAGCTACTATAACATTTCAACCTTTTTTTCCAAGAGTAAATGTAGATATGAAATCCAAGAGCACAGGAGTGTGTGCAAGAGTGCATATGTGAGAGAGTATGCGGAAGCGTGTGTGAGAGTCTGTAGATATCCTTTGGAGAAAACGAGCATTCTTCTGATGCCTCATATAAGGACCCATCTTTTCGGTTGTACATTGAAAAGGTCAGTGTAAACTGTAAGACGTTGTACATCAGTAAATATGGAGTGCATCGCCAAGGCATCGAATTTAAGCAGCACACGCACGTCTCCGCCCGAGATTACTATTTCACACACGTGCACAAAGAAGTTGTTCAGTTCGTTCTGTATAGACACAATTTTGCCACTGATCATTCGGAGGTGGTTTTACTTCTAATTGATTGACAGGAGAAAATAATGCAGTTCCAAAACAGTTTTCTGGACTTTTCTTAATGATATTTGAGCTCTTGATCTCATGATGGTATTTTATTTTGTTATGGCGTTTGTGTTGTGACGGTCTGAAAATGAAGAAGAATAGTATGTATTCAGGTCGGCTTTTTATATCCAACTCTGAACTTTGTGTTTCTCTTTAAATTGCTGGAAGCTCGGCTATTGTTTCATCAAAACTCCATTGCTCTATTAGTTACATCACAATTTTCAAGTTGTGTTGTAAAAAAAAAAAAATACAAACCTGTTTTCAATGCAGACAAAAACCAAGCCAAGAATGCTATGACAAGAATGAAGGAAGAATGAGGTTTTTTTTCCCCCTGCCCTTTTTCACTTTCCTTTCCTCGCCCTGTCTGGTAAGAAGGGCTGTGAAAGGATGAATCAGCTCTCCCGCCCGTCCACTAGCTATAAAACAATGAAAGTGTGTTTCTCAGCCCGACTCCTGCTGAGCTCTCTTGGGTTTCCAGTCTGAGCGTGCAGAACTGCTGCCTGAATATTGTTAGTCGTCTAGCGTTCTCTCTGGCACCGTGGGTGACTGCTAATGAAAAGTGTGACGTCCAATTTCAGACCTCCATCCACTCGTGATTGCATCCGAAACTGAAGGCCCGACTCGAAAATAATTAAAGAGGAGAGCGGGCATCCAATTTGATTCACTTTTGTCTTCGGGAACTCCTATAATCCTTCTGTTTTTGTGACTAGATCTGGTTTCTAGGTTTTCGCATTTATCCTCCAGTTTCGCTACAGTGGTCCAAATTGTCCTGCATTAGGGTCATATCATCAGAACAGGTGGGAAATGACTCAATGTCCTTTACCAAACTTCCCTGTGTCAATATGTAAACCTGCACTGAAACCATGATGAGTAGTCACCCAGCATGGGCCATAAGTAGAAGTGATTTCGTTTGTTAGGTAGCAATGACTTTAAGGAATTGAGTGCCATCCAGAGTCGTCCTGAGCATAGTCCGTTTCTCACACTAGCTGAACTGCTCTCTACTTGGTATGATCTTGCAGTAACAGACCTTAAAGGAAGCACCAGGTTGTAGGCCAATTATGCGTAAATACTGAACTATATACTGGAATTCCACAGGACCCTCTCTAAGCATGTGCTTTTCAGTTGGTCCCCAACCCAAATGTTTTATTCGTACAGCACATTTAATAATAACAGTCACAAAGAAATAAGGAGAATGATGACTATAAACTTGAAATCGGAAAATGAGTCTGTCTAAGAGCAAGTTAGATGTGATGGTGGCAAACCTTTGTGATGATCTGAGGAAGAAACCTTGAGAAGAATTAGACTCAAAAGGGAACTTCATCCTTACTCGACCTGTCCGTCTGGAATTGTTTAATATACGATTAATAAGATACAGGATTTCCAGTGCACTCATATGATCTCTCCCCAGACATATTTATCCTCACACAGACTAATGTGAAAAATTTCGTAACTGGTCACAGAAAGGATAAAAACACAAACATTAATGGGTAGAGAGTAATGGATGGATAATCAATGTTTTTGGAAAAGAAATTTGAAGCATTGAGGTAAATGTCTAGGCACACACCATGATTAACCGTGACACCATAACAACCCTACTGTAATGGTAGTTTGTTTAATGGTCAGGTCTTTCTGGAAGCATCACATTAATCCCTGGTGAGTTTTAATTGAGAAATTGGAGAAGGGGCTGTTCAATCCAGTTAGAAGACACCGAGCTATATTAATCTGTGTTGCATTTTGACATAAAATATTAGTTTTCAGAGATATTAAACTTTTTTTTTTTTTTTTTTTTGCCATAAGTTTTCTGTGTGGCTGTGATTCTCTTGGTCTCTTCTGTCCATTCAGTAATCGTCAATGACCATAAGGTTTGCTTTTTGAACATCCCATTCCACATCTAGCTCCTTTTGTTCTGTACACTATGGTCCACTAGACTTTGGAGTGTGTATGTGGAGATTTTTACTCGGTCAGCTCACAGGGGTGTTAGTAAATTCACGTACTGATGTAGGTCCAATTCATCCCATAGGTGTTCAATAGGGTTGAGGTCAGAGCTCTATTGCAGGCCTCTAATGATCTTCCACTCTAACCCGTGTGACACTATATTTTCATAGAACTGGCTTTGTGCACATGGGCATTCTCATGCTGGGACAATTTGGGTCTCCTAGTTGTAGTGAATTGCTATTCTAATGCTTCTACATCCTGATACAAATGTGTACCTCCAACTTTGTGGTAACAAGTGGGGAAAGAACCACATATTGCAGAAAAAGTCAAATATATCCATTAGTATATTAGTGAATAAGAAGTTTGACAGAAAAGCCTGACAATCAACATTTACCTTCCGCTAATATTAATATCTGTGTGCTTTGATGATAGGATTGTTTAAGGCCTGTCACGATAATCAATTATCATTTCTTTTTAATAAGCAGTATTATACTAATTCACAGCAGTGTCTCATCTTTAGATACATAAGTAAATACATGTTTTTCAAAATGTCAAAAGACATAAATATACAACATATTCTGTTGTAATATGTTCAGTAGTAGAAGTCAGCTACTTTGTAATGTAAAGTGTCGCAGGTTTTCAGAAGCTTCATTCCAAATCAAATATCGGAATACAGGAAAAATGTGAGCTCTGTGACCTGGCTGTTGCTTCCAGATACACTTTTTTAATTTAATTTAATTTATTTAATTTATTCTGGAGTTTTTCCAAAACTGCTGATCTTTTAGGCTTTTTACACATCCGTTTTTACACAGAGTGGTGAGAAAAACAGAAAACATCATGCAAATGATATTTCTGGTGGTCACAGAACTGTTGATAAGGTGGTCTAACTAGCTTTTGAGTGATTGGGTAACTGCTCCATCACATCCATATTTTGTTCTTCTACAAATGTTTGCTGTAAAATGTACAGCTTATTGTTATATAGAATGTTTGCGTATGCTGTAGCCTTCACTGGAACTAAAAGGCCATAACCTGCTCTAGCATGACATTGTCTCTGTGCACAAAACATGCTCCCCGAAGACCTGGTAAAGAACATGGCATTAAAACATGGCATTAAGGCTAGAGCGGAGGAACTCCATTGTATAATATCAACCCCACCAAACAACTTTGAGACGAACTGGAACCCAAACTGTACCCCAGATCCCCTCACCCGGCATCTGTGCTTTATCTCATCAATGCTCTACTGGTTTAAAAGATTTATTCAATCTTTAATTAGTCCCTTTAATGACTATTAGTTGCTTGTCAACCATACAACTTTTTTTCCCTTTTTTTTGTGGATCCAACTTCATCTTCTTCGAGATAGCTGAATTTTTTTTTTTTTAACTTCTCATGCATGACATGAGCTCAGATTAACAAATAGCAACTGTGACTTAGCATTCAGGAAAGCCGAGTGCAGCTGAACTGAGTTGTTTTTTTCTTTTCTCTGAAAAAGGAACAGCACATTATCTTTCCACTCATGATATTAAACAAAGCCCCCAAAATGCAAGTTCAGTCTGTTCAGGAGCTCAGTAAGAACAAAATGAACACGCGTAAAGCTTTTGGATTTTGGTGTTTGTTTTAGGTGAAATATGTATTTTCGACCGTTCATCAGACATGCACTATAAGGACAAAATAATGTGGGACCTTTTGACTTTTCCAGCCATAAGCAGTTCCTCCCCAAAGTGTTGTGGACAAAACTATAACAGATGCCTCTGCATGTGGTAGCATACGTCTTTTTTCCTTCACTTGAACTAGGAGACCGAAACCTGTTTAAGCATGACCATGCCCCTGTGTACAAAGCCAGCTCCATGAAGATATAGCTTACATGGGTTGACTGGAAGATCTTGAGTGGCTGATTTTAGAGCTTTGACCTCAATCCATTTGAACAGCTTTGGGATAAATGGGATTTCGGACTGAACCCCAGACCTCCTCACCTCATCTCACCTACATCAGTAACTGCACACTATTGTAGCTGAGTGAGCACAAATCTCCACAAGCACACTCTAATTTGGTGGAACATCATCTCAAAAGAGTGCAGGTTATTGTAACAGCAAATGGGGACTAAATGTGGAATTTGATGTTCAAACAAGCAAATCTTATTGAGGTGCCCACAAAATTTTATCCATATTGTTAAACTGCAGCTATGGTGGACCTGAAAGTGAATAGTGAATCCTAGAATCCAGGTGGGAATGCACTGGCATTTTGGCATTAGTGTTTCTCTGAGAATCGTGAGTAAAGTCACAGTGCTGCATGAGAGTTATTTCCTCCTCAGTCCCCAGCGTCTTGTCTAAATGAAGACTGGGCAGATTATTGGCACAGGCATCTGAAAAATCTATTACAGAGTTCTATAGCTAAGTTGATCTCCAAATTGAAGCTTTAGAAAAGGTAGTTTAACTTTCGTTCCCCCTTTTTTTGTTCTGGCGTGCCGTTTGGATTCTAAATTGTTTAGACTGTTTATGTAATCCTGACAAACATGTACTTTACTAGCAGGCAAGCCTGAGCTTTTTCATAACTGCATTTCACTCTCTGTAATTTTGCTTTTCTTCCACAACACACACGAGCTCCTGTCTGCCGAGATCGCACCGTTCCTTCGCTTCGTGTTTCAATTCGAGTCCGCAGACTCGCTAGGTTGAGCAGAGGTGACGGTTCACTGCTGTACTCGCACTCCAATGCGACTTCTCTCAGGGTATTTCAGTCCAGGATTGTGAGCATCTTATTAGTCTATGCACCATAAACACCACTAGGAAAAATGAAAACCTACTCATTATTAGCTCACTCAGAATAGGGTTTCATTTGGCATCGACTCTCCAAACAGCTACATGCGTGAACAGCAAAAAAAAAAAAAAAAAACCTGCAATGGAAACAATTGAAGCTTCTAGATGTTGGGAAATTAGCAAGAATGAAAACAATAGAGAAACGAATTTGACATTTGATGCAATTCCTGTGTATAAAATCTTTGTGGGTACTCTTGACTCAACTTTGTGCCAATAGGGATGAGCTTCAGGCGACGAGTAATTGAAAAATATACCCTGATTAGTGTGTATTATAAGAGACCAAATATTCTCCTTAGTGTTCAAGCCTGGACTGTGATTTATCAGGTCAAAGCATCAGTCTGATCAACTGGATCTCAAGGACTATTGTCTTTGCAATGTGGGCATGAGGGTTGTCTTGTTAGATAAGAACAACGATTTAAAACCTTTCTGGAATGTTCGCTAATATTCCAAAACTTTTATTGTGAGGACTTTTCACAGTAAAGCAGTAAATCAGTGCAAGCAGCTAAAAAAAATGCTCTCGCACCATACCGTACACTACAGCTGTGTGGAAATAGAAGCTTAGGGGTTAAGGTTGTGAGTTCAAGTCTCATTGGCACCAAATGTTGCTGGGCTCTTGATCAACGCCCTTAACTGCTCAGTTGTATAATTGAGAAGTCTTTCTGTATAAGCGTCACTCCCAAATGCTATAAATGATACATTCACCACAAAACAGGTTTTGAACGTGTTTCAGAAATGTTCTGAAGCGATTGCGTTTTTGTTTAATTCTTGCTAATTTCCTGGCCAATGATTTATTAAGATCATTCAAAGTTGAACATTTTTACACACTTTTTTTTTGGCTTTTACCTAGCAGTATACACGCTACAGCATCGATGATGCAACACGCCTCCATGCTGAAACTGTAGCGTAATGAATCTCGTCTCCTTGCTACACCAGATACATCAGCCATGGATTCTTTAGCAGGCACAGGTGATAGACAATGTTTTTAGGAACCCTAATGAAAGCAGAGCAAAGTAAAGTGCAGCATAAAGCCTGTAACTTTCCTACACGCATGGTACGTCACCTCGTAGTTATTAAAAGAAATTAGACGCTGCCAGCCTTCGATACGATTCATACATATGATGTGAGGAGAGATCATTACAGCTGATAGCTAAAAACAGGTTTTCTGCCACAAGCGTTGTGACTTTCTACTGTAGCAAGAAAACCTGCTACATGATAAACTGTTTACAAACCCTTAACTAGCTCGTTGTACATCATTCGAATATGCTAGCTGCCACTATTTCTTTCAGTGAGTGGCAGGCTTTATTCGGTTCAGTGTGGAGAGAGAAAGAGTTTATAATTTGTTTATAATTTGTTTCTACTTACAGACTGCAATTTTCATCATATCAGATTATTAGAAGTCATATTGTGTGACATGGATGAAAAATATGAAGTGAAAGTAGACTAATGACACCTTTTAGAATCGTGCGCTTGACAAGTTAGAAAATATAGAATAGAATATGGAACCCAGTCATGGCTAGGGAAAAGATAGGATGCCAGTTTTGCAAATGGAGCTTGAGGTAAACTTAAGCCTAGCATATATGTACAGTCAAAGGAAATATTTGAAATAAACATTTCTCGATTTTCTTCCTTATTAGAATCGCACATACCCATATTCCTTTTAGCTCTTTACTTCTCTATGGGATTTAGCGCCTTTCCACGTCATTCAATACGGCATTTCATGTTGCATTTGTATCGGCTAGTCAGCAGACGTAGGTCGTAGCAGCAAAACCATTGTTAGATGGTCATTCCACTAGCAGGGAATTTTTACAGGCCAAAGGAATCACCACGATTGTTTCACGTTGATCATCTTTTATCTCGGACAGCCCAAAATCACACCGTGTATACCAGGAATAAGAGTTTGCAATGTGACCACGCTTTTAACAGGGATTGTTCTTTTGCCAAATCTTTGTCACTTCTACTGAGATAGATATTAACTGCAGGTGTGTTAGAGATGCTTCAAGATGCTTTATTTTTTTTATTTTTTTTTTTATTTTTTTTTAAATAAGCGTTTAAAGCGCTCACTTGAAAATCTCAAACGCTTTTACCGAAATGAGTTTTTCAACAACATATTGTGAAATCTTCTGCTTCTTGACTTTGACTGTTTCTCTGGATGCAGGGTGTCGAATAATAATGATGTCCTTACTGTGGGACGTTAAGGAGCTCAGCTTTTAGAACTGTAGAAAACTCTAGAAAGTGTAGAAAAGTTTTGCTGGTTTTTGCCCACTGAAATTTCACAGAAAACTTGGTAGAGTTGATAAAAAAAAAAAAAAGAAATAAAAAGAAATCCCAAAATATCACATTTCATTCAAGTATGAAGATTTTTGGGTTTCAACAATTTAAATAATGGTCACATTTTGTCAGATCACTCGAATGATTGACTCACCACTGTCTATACAACAAGTTTATATTGAAGGAAAGAAGCATAAGGTCAGATTATGAGATTCAGGGTGTGTGTGTGTGTGTGTGTGTGTGTGTGTGTGTGTGTGTGTGTGTGTGTGTGTGTGTGTGTGTGTGTGTGTGTGTGTGTGTGTGTGTGTGTGTGTGTGTGTAGATTGACAGATTCCTGATCTGGAAGCACAGACTTCATAAAATTTTGCATTATATAATGAGTCTTAAGAGACAAAACAAACTCGAAATTAGCTATTGATTATTTTAGTACCGTATTTTTCGTACTATAAGCCGCTACTTTTTTCCTACGCTTTGAACCCCGCGGCTTAAACAATGAAGCGGCTAACTTATGGATTTTTCCTGGGTTTTTCCCGGTTTCACAAACTTCAAGCCAAAAAACTGAACCCCATAACATTAGACCAATGAAATTTCCAAACGGAAATGAAAAAACGCACCTCACCTGTGTTCTGAGCTGCACGGCATCGGGAGAAAACATTTTTTTTAAACGCACGACGATGCAAAAAGATAAACTCCCGAGAGAAATTGTTGTGAAAGGAAGGGGGAAGACAGTAAACAATGACTTTCTTGGTCGGCTACTGTTTAGATACAAGCCGTTGTAACGCGTTGAGTCTGGGTGAAGGGAGAGCTCGCTAGCTCCAGTTGCAACAGAAATCATATAAGCACAGACAGGTTTCCAAAACTCGTGCTTTTTATTTTTCTTGGCAACAACGTTATGGGTTAGTCAAAGAAACTTGGAAATCAGCATCAGAAAATAATAAGGACCTAATCCTCGTCTTGAACACACGTAGTAATACCGGGAGAATGCAGTGGCAGGCTATTCCCAAAATACCACTATGCTCCTGAAGGAAGCGCATATTTCACCCGTTACACCGTGTGTACCGTGTCTTTCTTTAAAGCCTGTGTAAAGTACATTAGTGTAGACAGGCTTATAGACAGATGCGGCTTATTTATGTAAGTGCCTGTGTAAATTATAGTCCGGAAATTACAGTAATCGAGTATTTTACCGATTATTCCAATGATTAATCGAGCAATTGGTTAAGAAGTGATTTTCTTTATTAAAGGGCAATACTAAACATACAAGAGGAAATAAGATGGGTCTCTTAAAATGATCAATAATTTATTTATTTTTTTAGAAAGATTACAATTTGACTGCTGAAATTGACATGACGTTGAAATCCAGAAAAAGACTTAAACTCCAAAAACACTGCATGTTTGTTTTCATTTCATTGCTGTTGTAAACCCCCCCTTTTTTTTCTCTCAGCCACCAGTAAGAGTTTTGCATGTCATCGTGTGGAACGCGGCCATATGGCAGGTGAAATGAGGAAGCTTTAAAAAAGTGCTGCCGCTGGAGTTTTTTTTTAATCACAGCGGAACAGTTTCCGAGTTTAAAAAAAGCTTTTCAATAAAGTGGCAAGTAAGGTGACGTTTCTTTTTCTTTTTCTTTTTTTTTTTCTTCTTTTTTTCTTTTTTTAAGCCGCATGAACAAGTCAGGCCGTGTGTATGGGATGTTCAAGAAACATGAATATCTGTCCTGTTAGAGAGAGAAATTGTGTTGAATAGGAAAAGATTCGTTGGCAAAAATCCCATGTTGCAGTTTAACTACACTTAACTTATTTTTGGGACATTCCACAATAAGTGACATCCTCACTTCAAGATGGAGCTGCACACAGTCACGTTCGTACAAGCAGAGCTAATTTCGCTGATTTCTTTTTCTCTTTTGCTTTTGAAGTCACAAGGAGGATTGGTCCGGATGTGTAGGACGTCTTTTGGATGTGGGAGAATTACATTTTTCCATCATTTGAACTGGAAAACTAGAAGACCCAAACCTGTTAGAGCATGATGATGCCCCTGTGCACTAATTGTTCTCCATGAAAATATAGTTTACATGGTTTAGAATGGAAGATCATGAGTGACCTGCTCTAGAGCTCTGACCTCAACCCTATTGAAAACCTTTGAGATGAATTGGAACTGTCTGCACCCCAGGTCTCCTCAGTACCCAAGTACCTGACTTTAATAACGCCCTTGTGGCAGAATGTACACAAATCACTTGGGGAAAATCTAGTGGAACATCATCCCAGAAGAATGGAGGTTATTATGATTGCAGTGCACGCTGGCTGTATTGCTGTTCATGTTCCCAGAATTTTTTTTTAATCATTTGCTTTTGCAATAAATGTGTATAAAATCAAGAAATGTATCAAAAGAAATCAGAGGTAGCGTCAAAAATCCGACAGTGGTATGTGCTCTGTAAATATTTTAGAAACCGTATTCGTGCATCCCTTGATAAGGTCATGCTGGGATTTTTATGATTATGCCCAAACATAATCTGAATCTAATAAAATACATTTCAAACAAAAATGTCAATTTACACAGACAAATGTACAATCACTATGGCAGTAAGTTCTGTAGTCATTGCTCATTTAACATTCATTAAAGGAGTCTCCAGTGTCCTGAGTGCTTTCTGCTTTCTTGGCAACATACATGGCATTTATTAGCTTCATTAGTTTCATTAGAGGCTAGCGAACAACTGTATTTACCAGCTATACAGCAAATCTAACAAATCTAACATCTGTAGATGTTCCACATCATTAGATACTATTGAAACTACTGAAAGGTGATGAAAGGAAAGTTGGATATGCGTGTCTTTTTAAATAATTTAAACTCTGTATAAATGTGCCGATTGCTGTGGGGTCACTGCTTCAAGGCTGTAAGAGTAGCACCATGTGACACAGGGCCACTTCACATCATTCACATATGCGCAGTTTTTCAAACCTTTCAATAAACGATCGAAAATATATAATTGGAAAGAAGAAACACTATTAAAACACCCCAAAAATGTACTATGGTTTTGAAAATAAACAGCATTTTTTTGCTGTTTTCTAAGATTCATTGTCTTTTTCTTTTTTTTGTAAATCCGTTTACTCGCAAGTTGACTTAAATCTCTCGTGTGGGGTGGGGCTTAACAGCGCATTATTCTCATTGGCAAATCAGATTCAAAGGCCAGGGTCAGACTAGGAACGTTCTGGATTGAGTAATGAGTTGAACGGGGCTTCTCGAAACTAGAATATTGAATTACGAACCGATATGTTTAGTCATTAACTAATTGGTAGAGTAAGTAATGAATATAATAATTTCTGCTGCATAGTACAAACACTATAATTATACAGCGAACCGCTTCCAGAACAATCTCCAAAACTCTCTGATGTCTCTACTTCCTGGTCAGGGAGCTGTTAATCCAAATGTATTGATCGGAACGCTAAGCCCCGCCCTACACGAGAGGTTTTGCACAAATTGCGAATGTGAACTTGCGAAGCGCGACTGGAAAACTTTCGGCAGAACTGAGACTAGTGAAAGACAGCTCAACAATGAAATGCTGTTTATTTCCAGACCATGTTCGGTTTTTGCCATGGTCTCTTCTTTCTCGTTGCGTGTTGTTTCGTAAAAAGCTACGTGCGATACGTTGGGCCCAAATTGAATTCCCTACACACCTTGCTTATTTCCTTACAGAATCATGCTTAATTGTTTGCCCCACACCCATCCTCCAGAGAAAGTTTCACTGTCCATGATAAGGCTGCTGAGCGTAACGGATCTACAGCGTAGCTGGCCATGTGTATCGACTGACCCGGGAAAAGATGAAAAGCCTAAATTGTTCCTAATGACAGGAAGGAAACGGATTAGCTTTGAATATGAGCACGTGAGCGTGCACCAGCAGCCTGTTAGTCCACGATATCGCTTGTATTCGCAGCAGATCCTCAGCACATCGCCGTGCCGTGTAAGTCCCTGAAGCAACTCGATCTCGACTTCATCCTGCATCGTAACCGATCGCAAACAGCCTGTTACGTTCCGTCTTGGCCTTTTAAGCAGGCGTGATGTACACGTGGATCATTACGGCTCGGTGCCTGATTTCGGTGTAACATCCGTCCAGGTCAGGATCCTCGCAAACACACCCACGACATCAAAACGCTCCTGGATCTTCTCCACAGAAGCCTCTGCAATATCTGATCTGCTTAGAGAAGAAAGGAAACGGGGAGCCACTGTGTCACAGATTGCACGTGAAAGGTGTCCAAAGTCAAAAGTATTGTGGGATGAACAGGACTGTGTAGGATTGCAGCACAGGGGGAACTGCTTCTGATGTTTTCTGTAAATGATGACTTCATTAGATTAACATGAAGCAGGCCGTTCAGGGCTTGGTTTTCCTTGTGTGGTTTACTGGAAGTGCAGCGCTCCCTCCATTTCCCAAAACATGCGATTTTGGGAGCAGCTTGGGTCCCTAGACACTGGAGATCTTTAAAAACTGGCCAGAAATGTTTTTATTTTCCTGGCTTTTCTTAATTTTTTTTATTTTAGAAGCGATGTGTTCATTTTTTCCGAAAGGCACCAGAATAAATCAAATGTTCCGTCAGATTTTATTTGCTTCATGTTCCTGCGTTTAAAGTTCTCTGCTACTCATAAAACGCATGACAATATCGAACTGTTAGTTAGCCGATTATGGCTGGCTCATCGAAATGACTTTTATAACCTGCACGATTGAGTTGTTCTCTCAGTGTTGGCATGGTAATACCATCACAGCTGCATGTCGGCTGACCATCAAACACCTGCCATCCATCGAGCGGCCTACAGGGCGTGAGCATATGCCGAGCATCTCTCAAATCAAACGGATAACATCAACTCTCTCACAGCACACGGCTTAGCTTTAGGTTCCGGTTACCGTGGTTACAAGGGCTGTCTGAGGAACCTGAAGAAAACTTGACTTACTGCTTCAGCCTTGAGATGCATTGAAGCACTTTTTAAATCAGTGGAATGCTTAGGTGGTGTAGGTGTTAAACAGTGGTGCAGAAAAGAGTCAGGAGTTCATAATTACTCTGTTCGATCCCTGTGCATGTTTCACTGTAATGCTGACTAGATTTCTAAACAATTTTTTCCTAGATTAAGGGTCTGGGTGTGAAGTAAAATATTTCATCAGCCTGAAGCCACTACTTTAAAGACAAATGGATAGAGACGTGTGCATTTATTATCCTCGCTTCGTATTCGAAACAGATGTCGAGGCCACCGAGAGTCTCATCATGCAGTGTGGTGCTCATCATAAGTGTAGCGCTCTAACAATGCAAAGCTTTCCAAACACCACTCCGAGTCCTGTTTATAGCCGTAAACGCCATTTGCATGCAAACAAGTACATTTGAGGAAATGTGCTCTGGAGAACTGGCAGTGTTCAGGGTTTCATTGGATTTTAATTTAGGGAGCCACAAAGCGAAAAACTCACACTCTCTCACACACACACACACACACACACACACACACACACACACACACACACACACACACACACACACACTCCAGCACAGTCTATGTGAAGAAAAAAAGCCAAAAGCCAAGAATAGCACAGGAAACTCCTCCATCCTCAGGACCCTGAGATATCTCTCGTGACTTTTGCAGCCATATGTGGTTCTTCCCTAAACTGTTACCACAAACTAGGATGTCTCTGAGACCCAAACCTGTTCCTGATGGTGCTCCTGTACACAAGAGCTCCACGAAGATACGGTTTACATGAGTTGGAGAGGAAGAGCTTGTGTGGCCTGTTATAGAGCTCTGACCTCAACCCTGCTGAGCAAGTAATTTAGGATGAATTGGAATGTTGGCTGCACCCCAGGCCTCCTCACCCTACATCTGCACCTGACATTGCTGATGCCTTTGTGGCTGAATGAGTACAAATTTCCACATGCACACTCAAGTCTTGTGAAACATCTTCCCAGAAGAGTGGATGGACTATAATGTTGGACCATAATGTTTGCAGATGATATTGTGATTTGTGGTGAGAGTAGGGAGCAGGTGGAGAGGACCTTGGAGAGGTGAAACAGTGCAAAGTAATGGAGAGTGTGTTAGAGAAGTGAAGAAAAGAGTGCAGGCAGGGTGGAGTGGGTGGAGAACAGTGGCAGGAGTGATTTGTGATAGAAGAGTATCTGATAGAGTGAAAGGGAAAGTTTATAGGACTGTGGTGAGACCTGCGATGTTGTATGGTTTAGAGACAGTGGCATTGAGTAAAAGACAGGAGGTGGAGCTGGAGGTAGCAGAGCTGAAGATGTTGAGATTTTCATTGGGAGTGACGACGATGGACAGGATTAGAGACGAGTTTATTAGAGGAACAGCGCATGTAGGATGTTTTGGAGACAAAGTGAGAGACGCGCGATTGAGATGGTTTGGACATGTGCAGAGGAGGGACATGGGGTATATCGGTAGGAGAATGCTGAGGATGGAGCCACCAGGAAGGAGGAAAAGAGAAAGGCAAAGGAGGAGGTTAATGGATGTGGTGAAGGAAGACATGCAGGTAGTTGGTTTGAAAGAGGCAGATGTAGAGGACAGGGGGGTATGGAGACGGATGATCCGCTGTGGTGACCCCTAATGGGAGCAGCCGAAAAAAGAAGAAGGTATTGAGACACTAAATCTCTTCATCTCTAGGACTAATTATGTGTAATATAGACTAACAAACTTAATTAAAGGTATTTGCCAATTATATAAATGACAGTGTAAAAATACAAATACAAAATGATCATGGGAAGGGATTGTACCAAATATAATTTTAAGCAATAAAAAGTATTACTGTATTTATCTAATTTATTATTTAGTTATATTTATATACTGAGCCTTTATTAATTATTAATTTAAAAAAATATATTTTATATTTTATATATATTACAAAATGTTTTTTTTTATTATTTGTATTTTTTATTTTATTAGTTCATTTATTTAATATTTATTGATTGGTGCAGTATCTGTCTATTATGCATCTATGAACGTCAGCATTTCCCCCACCCCCTTTATGTAAACATCTGAATGCTAAACTTTTATTAATTCCTCATCACCACTCTCTTTATCCTGGTTTACCTGGTATGGTTGGGTCCAGTGCCTACCTCAGGAACGACATACACCGGGCAGGATTACACCAGGGGTGGAATTGCAGTCCATCACAGGGGTATTAACAGACAAACTAATGGAGCACTTACATGTTTGACAGGTTTTCTGTCTTTTTGTTTGCCATTGGAGTCCAAGGTTCCCATGATAATCATGTGCTCACTGTCTGTTTAACAGGAATGCTTTCATCAGCTCGGTGCTGTAATGTTGAGACGCTTAATGAATTAGTTTCATTTAGGCAAATTGCTTGTGCAGTCATTTCAGTCATGTACAGATTTGATGGATGTGGCGTTAATGGGACATAAGCATGTATTCTCTCTGTTCCCTCCAGCAATAACAAAAACCCAACAACAAAGGCATCTTCAAACAAGTTGATTAAGTTTTCCGGAAAAAGGGTGGTAGCGTTCTGTAGTCATGAAAGCTCTCTTTACTAGATACTAGCTGTGGAATGCAGGATTTAAACAAGTCTGTAAGAGATGTGATCCCCTCCCTTCTCCCCAGCATCCCATACCATGCTTTCTCCAGCAATTGTTCATATGAAAGTCATAGTGGGATTTGAGTTTTGCGATCAGAGATCATTAAGCAAAGAGCTGCTGTTGGGGCTTCGTGCCTGAGCTTTAACCCCGAATTACTCAGCTATAAGCCTGAATCAGATTCCTGTAAATTACATTTGCCAAATGACTTAATGTGAATGAAGCATGAAAGAGTGTGTTCAGCATGTAACTCTATATCGATAGGAGAAAATACGCTCCAGTGTATGCCACGTCACTCTCCTGCGATGTAAAGACAGTGGAAACGCTGACTAAGCGTTCTGAGGCGGCTTCCACTAAGCACACACTTAACAGAAAAGCTGCAGCATTTTACACAAACACAAAGTGCATTTCAGTTCTGTATGTAGGGCAGGGATTAATCTGGGAGATCTACACATTTAATGTTCCTGTAATTATATCTGCGTCACTAATCTACAATTTTCAATTATAATTTACCTCAAAATTGGAGGCATACAATTGGATTCTGTGGCATTTTCCCTTTACCTGAACTATAACTACCCAAACCTGTTTCAGCATGTCAGTGCTCCTGTGCACAAAGCCAGCTCCATGAATACATGCTTTACTTGGGTTAGAGTGAAAGATCTTGAGTGGCCTGCTATAGAGCTCTGACCTTAACATCAAACCAATTGCGCACCAAGCCTCCTCACCATACATCACTACCTGACTTCACAAACGCCCTTTTGAGCATACTTCAGTATCTCCTCAGAAGAGATTGGTGGGTAATATAACTGCAATTGTGAGATTAAATGTGGAGTAGGATGTTCAAAAAAAAACAAGATATTATGGTCAGGTGTCTACAAACCTTTGTAAAGAATGTGTAAAAGTGTATGACATCTACAGACCGTTCCAAATTTCTTGCACCTTTCAACCCTCAATCCCAGAACATGCATTTTAATCTTCATCCAACATCACATCCATCTCTTTTTAACTGAAAAAATGGGCCAAAATGTTACTGATGATAAATAAAAGAAGGGTTGGGGCTTCCAGAGCGTTTAAAATGTTCAGTAGCGAGATCCGTTTGGATTGCTCATTTTTATTATGAGGAAATTATAACCGTTTTTGGTTTTTATTCTAGTTTGTTTTGGTGTATTTTGGAGCGTACTCTGAGGTAAATTGTTCAAATCAGGAGCACTTGCACAAAATCGGTAAAAGTTAGCCAATCTAATACACACTTTAATCCGTTTCACCCTTTCGCATGCCCTCCTGCAATACCCCTATGTTTAATATGACCTCGCTTTTTCTTTTTCTACATAAAACATGGATATAGCGCATCTTTACAACAACAAAAAAACGCAAGGAGTTTATGTAATTGAAGATTGAGAACTGCTGATGTAAAGTTTTATTCTAAAAGGTAATATTCACATTCCCATGTAGACGATAACATACGATAACAAGATCTACCCTTAAGAGTCGTTTGTTATCCAAAGTATAGGGAAACCCCAGCGATCTACAGAATGTTGAGCCGAACCTTGAACGAAATGAGTACCTGTTGCACATCTCGCTGAAAAACTCATTTTGCTGCCATATAATTTAAAGAAATCCTATAAATCTTATTTAGTCCTTTTGTTTCTCTGTGTAGCACCAAGAAAAATGTGAACTCTTCTCCTGCAGAGAGGTTTTTGCATGATCAGATGCTAATAGCCTGATAATGGAGCTTTGCCAGGTGTTGATGCATCAGGAACAGATTCAGTCTGACAGCAGAATCTTGACAGCTCTTGTAGTGGCAGCTTGTTAAAAGTACCGCCCGTTAAACAAGCTCATAGCATCTCTTAAGTAGGAGCACAGGCCCGAAATGAAAAATATCAGACAGCTCTTAACGCTTGCGAGAAAGGGGCACGCAAATTCAGCAGGGCCCTTTGGTTTGGGAAGCCGTAATGAGCTGTGTTCAGTGCCATTTGTTGCCCTTTGGCAGCACATCTGTTAGGATTGTTCTGTACTTTTATGTGCATGTAAGAATGTGGAGTCAGTGAGCTGGTGTAACCTTAATGCTCATGCTTTTATCTTTTACTACTTTTAATTGCGTACAGGTTTCCTGAGTCTTGTTTTTAGTTGTATTTTTTGAGGGACCAGTAACGGGAATACAGGAAATAGCTACAAAACCTCACCTTTTACAGTGCATGCAATGCAATCTGCACATACACTACATAGACAAATGTTTGTGGACACTTAACAACAGGATTCCTTTTTGAGCATCCCATTCCGCATCAATGCATTGCGTTAAATACTGTTCATCATGCAGATAATCACTGAACAACTGAGAGAGTATTTATAGAGTTGCTGGTGTGAACAGGTCTACAAATGCGTCTCATTGACCGTCTCAGGCCTTTAAACAGCCCACGTGCCATTTTAAATGATTCATTTTTCTCAGCACAAATGCATTTATACAAATGACATTAGTTTGGGTTCGGTTTTGTGTATCTAGGTGTTGCGTTGTTTACCGTTTAATTGCGTACCATTCATGAGCATGCTGTTTACAAGAAGCTTAAGAAGTCCACAGAGGTTAACGTGTCTACGCTTAGGAGGATCTATGAATCATCGGTGGCGAATTTTGTTTGTTATTCGAGCATATCACACACACACACACGCGAGAATTTAAATGGCCTCTAAAAAAATATGCGTTTCTTTGTTTTTTTTACACAATCAATCTTTGTTGTCGTGTCATAACAGGATAAATATGTGAGAACTGTGAAACATTATAAAGTAAAGTAAAGTAGCTTGGTAAGATATTCTGGATATGGCACTGAGGTAATCCCTTAGTTGGCGCATTGTATTGAGGATGAACATTATAGTCCGATAGCACTGTGTACAATGTGATACAGTCATGCGCCGACATGCTCAGTCACTTGGCGACCAGTTGCTCCCTGCAGATCTCCTTGCAGAAAAAGTGTCCGTTATTACACGTGTTTTTATTCACAATGTCTTTTCCATCGATCTCGATCCCTTCAGTCAAGTCAAGTCGGCTTTAATTGTCATTCCAACCATATACAGTGCAGTACACAGTGAAACTGAACAACGTTTTCCCAGGATGAAGGCGCTACATGAGACAACATAAATAACACAAAACACAAAAAACTACGCCACTTCATAATGAAAGAAACGATTATAAACCGGACAACATTCTACTTCAGCCGTAGCAGGATCAGAAAGCGAACGTGAATGTGTCTTCAGACCCCAGTAATGAACGCTCTGTCTGTTATTCCGCTCTTTATCCCAGTCTTTCTACCAGTTCAGGTTTGAGGTCAACTATTAACCTTTAATTTGGCAAATCGTATTATCTACGAGGTGGCATCAAAAAGTTTTAAAACTAGCTCCGTTTACAAGAAACGACTTTATTTATCTAAGTTTACACATAGTCACCTATAAAATAGTCCCCTTGCACAGCAATACAGCGCTCCCAGTGTTCCTGCCACATCTGGAATATAACCTGGAAGTCTTTATTTGGAAGCGCCTCAAACTCCTTCTGCGATTCGCGCCGGATCTCCGCAATGGTGTCAAAACGGCCACTCTTAAACTGGATCTTAACTTCATCTTCGGTAAGAGGGCGAAGAGATCATGTGGATCATGTGGATCATCATGCACACGAATGGTTTTGACATTTTCGGGGGTTGAGCTCATCATCTTGATCTTTCGCCGTCTTCCAGTGATGTTCTACAGCTCTTGCCACTCAAAACACCTTGAACGACTCATTGAGGCATCGCTGTATGTCAATCGCATGTCATGTCTAATATCTCTGTGGCAGATTTGCCCAGTTTCATGCACAATCACACGTTTGCTCTTTGGTCTAATTTGGGTGAAGCTCTATTTTTATGTCTCTCATGTCAGGTTCCCTTGACTATAACACACACCTTGTTGGACTGTAACTTTTGCAATGCTGCTAGAAACTATTTTATTCAGACACATGCTTACAAGGGATCTTTCATAATGTATCACCTGAATGGGTTTTAAGTTTTTTTTGTCTCATGTTAAACTGAAATGTCTTAGCTAGTCATTTAAATGTAATGGGTTTGATGATAACACTGTCTTCCATGTATTTAGCCCTGATGTTAACATGGCATTAAAGCTCAATAAACAAACAAACGTTGGTTTAACTTGCTGTCCAGGATGAAATCGCAGACATGGAAATGTACATGGTCAGAATACCACCTGGTCAACTGGTGGGAAAGTTTCAATGGAGCTCTGGGGTTGAACGATGTGTTCTAATACATTTATTGTTTCATTGTCAGCCTGGGGAAAAAAAAATTCTTGGACTGCGCAATAGTCAACAAGCTCCACCCAAGACTGGCTGCTTATTAAAATAGGGTCTTTTTCTATTGACATGAACTTCCCTGCCGCTCAGTCTTTCAACTTTGTAATTGTAGCCGACCCACCAGGCCATCCATCTAAGTGTATACATGTTTAAACGATGATGTGTAGATTTATAATACAGCAGTTTGTATTGTTGAAGGCTCATATTTATTCAAACTGCACTGGGATGTTTCACTGTTTGTATCACACTGTATAAGCCGTAAAGTTCCACTTTTAGCCGCAGAACCCGCAGTTCTGTCAGTGTGAGTGTCAAGTCAAGTTTATTTCTATAGCGCTTTTCACAACAGACATTGTCTCAAAGCAGCTTTACACAGACAATGTGGTGATAAAAATGAATAAGATGTTCTTTATAAGTGTAAGTTTGTCCCTGATGAGGGAGACGGTTGCGACTGTGGCAAGAAAAAACTCCCCGAGACGGCATAAAGAAGAAACCTTGAGAGGAACCAGACTCGAGAGGAAACCCATCTTCATCTGGTTTGCACCGAATGGCCATTTATTACAGCTAAACTATGTTGCGGGGTGCAGTGATAGTGATCAGAAGCAAACTGTAGCCCTGAGTCAATGTAGCAGACTGTTGACATTGCCCTTAGCGTGGGTTCATGAATATCATCACAACCAATTTTCCTTATAACTACTCTTGCTTGTGTGAAATTGCTAAATTATTTTGTACAATTATATTTTTTGGTCGAGCGTTGCCTGAAAATAAGAAAAGAAAAAAACGCTTAAGCTGATATTTGTAACCTGTATTTAATTGTTGTAAAAAGCGAAGCTAATAATATCCCAAATTCAATTAGATTTTATTAGTACAGCCAGTGCTAGGAAACATCAGGAAAAACTCACTGAATATGAAGAAGAAACTTTGATAGGAACCAGATTTAGAAGGGAACTCATCCTCATTTGGGTTACACCGAATGTCCATTTACCAATTGTTCTTCGATCAGGCATATCATTATATACATTTTCTCTTCATCATGGCACCTGTTAGTGCGTGGGATATACAAGGCAGCAAGTGAACATTTTGTCCTCAAAGTCGATGTGTTGGAAGCAGGAAAAATGGGCAAGTTCAAGGATTTGTGCAAGAGTTTGACGAGGGCCAAATTGTGACGGCTAGACGACTGGGTGGGGGCATTTCAAAACCGCAGCTCTTGTAAGTTGTTCCCGATCTGCAGCGGTCAGTATCTATCAAAAGTGGTCCAAGGAAGGAGCAGCGGTGAACTGGCGACCAACACAATATTAGGCAGGTGGTCATAATGTTATGCCTGACCGGAGTAGTTGTTCAACTTATCAACTTTGTGGCAAACTTTATATTGTCTACATGGTTCTTTCCTGGTTCTCGAGTCTAACCCTCGACACTAACCTTTAGGCTGTTTGTCTGGAATCATCCTCAGCAGAAGAGATTGGTTTCCAGTTGAAGAGAACTTCATCCAGAAGTAGGCGATCTGGATGAATACAACAGGATTACTGTAGGAGCAGAAAGCAGAGGAGTTTGGGTGAAAGAGAGAGATTATTAAGTAAATCAAATCGGTTTGGCTTTACTTGGAAAGACCAATTAGTCATCTACTTCTGGAAACGAACAATCGACTAATTAAAATGAATAAAAAATGTGCCTTCTTTATTAGAGCGAAATAGAAAGTCATTGCTATATGTGTAGAATTGTGAATTGTGTTCACAGCAGCAGTAGAGAGATTTCACAGTCCTGAAGACAGATGAGGTTCCTGTGCTATTCTTGGCGTTCGGCTTTTCTCTTCACGTAGACTGTGTGTGTGTGTCTGAGAAGCACTGCACAGAGATGTGAAGCTTTGGAAGCCTCACAAAGCTCATTTAAAATGACATTTTCTGCTGGTCAGCCTGGCGGACTCTTCTCAGAATTATGCACTCAAGGGTTTGTAGGGTTTCTTCCTTTATTAGAGCGGTGATGATATATATTCTATCAGCACGCCCGCCCTGATGAGGAAACCAGAAATAGCCCTACAGTTGGGGGGGAGTGCCAGATGTACTTCCATTCATTTTGTAGGCTCGGACACTTCACGTCACTCCGAAACCAATTCCGTCCATCCAGACAGGAGCAGCTGATTTATATTTGGGGATCTCCAAGCTAGATGAATGTGCACTGGCGTCCCCCTGTTCTCATTACACACAGGTATGCTGGCAGTATCGCATTACCAGTCAAGAATGCACCAAATGCAAACCATTTTGATCGAAAGAACGCAATAAAGCAATATTTATATTGTTTGCACCGTGTTACAGGATCATTTGTGGCAATATTAGACCAAAAATGTGTGTCTCGTTCTCACCCCGAGGTTTTCTCGATCCCTCTCAGTCAGCCCACCCCCCCACCCCCCCGGGTCCTAATGGTTTAATGATGGGTAATAGAAGTGTCAGTGTTCACTTGATGCACAGCACTGCAGTTTCCCGCCACATGCTGTAAAGATTTTCGTGGTGTACAAGTCCACAAGCCTCTCAGTTACTCATCCCCATAAATCAGCCCTAAGTGCTACCCTCTTCAATTTCCCACAATCCAGCTTGGTTCATTAAGAAGAGGCACATCTGTACCAACACTAAGTCAGTTTCTCCTCCAGAACACCAAATGGCCTTCAGCTTTATTTTATTTCCCATGGATTTTGGGTGAAGAGGTCGTGACTTTACTGCCTTTATCATCTACAATAGTAATGAGAACCTCTTTCTACCACAATATGCTCTGGGAAAGTTGTCACGATGATGTTATTCAGGTTTAATTGTAGATCTCGGCTTCTATGACCTTTTCTACCAATAGTCAATTTCAAAAACATGAAGAAAAAAAAAACATATATAGATCATACTACGATTTTTGTGTAACCGTATCGGCCTACCTCATCTGGCTGACTCGGCTTTCTTCTAATGTTGCAATCCTGGCTTCTTCTCCATTATGACTATAAATGGAAGCTGTCTTCTGTTTCTTTGTAGTACAAGCTTCCTGTAAAATCTGGAGACAATTTAGAAACACTGCCTTACAGACTCTTTCCTCCTTGGCAGAACTGGCGATTAATCTTTCCTGTTTCAGCCGCTGCTAAATGTTGGTTTTTTGGGGGGTTTTTTTTGTCTTTATTTGGATTAAATAGGTGACCTGAAGCACTGTGTCCATGAAATGTATCACAGGAATCTTTTAATTATCTTTGAGACAATTGTTCCTGTATTTACAGGTCTCCATACAGCTTGACTCAGACCTGAACGACTAGTCAAGATGGACGATTCAGAGGACTGAGATGTCTGAGGTTGTTAGACATGCATGTTTTATTTGGCAGTGGTCTGTGTTTTCTAAATCCTACCTCCTCCTGCACTATATTTACGAGGACTGAACTAGCTAATGCTAATCATTTTTAGTGCTTGTAGTAAATAATGTGGGATTGTGAGGAACATTTTTGTTTCCCCGAAGAGAAATATATGAACGTCTATGGAAGCACTGCTGGACCCAAGCAATAATTAATACAGTGCAAAGCTGTCATATAACTATTGCATCACAGTTAAACATGGAGAATATGGGTTTCCCTCCGATCTGTTAGCACAAAGCTGGAAGCGCACGATCGTATTGAATGTATTCTGTAGTATTGAAATTTCCATTCACTGGAACTAAGAGGCACAAACCTGTTTCAGCATGCACCTGTGCACAAAGCGAGCTCTATGAAGACATGGCTTCCTCAAGTCAGGTGTCCTGAACAGAGCTGAGAACATCGAGTGCACCCCAGACCGCCTCACCCTACATGAGTGATTGAACTTACTGATGCTGTTTTGGCTCACTGAGCACAAACTCACAAAAGCCATCCTCCAAAATCTACTGGGAACTTTCCCAGAGAATTGGAGGGTATTTTAATCGCAAAAAAGGGAATAAATCTGGAATAAGAGGGTCAACAGGCAGGTAGGGGTGTTATGGGGAGATCAGGTGTTTACAAACTTTTAGTCATATAGACTATTGTCAAAAATAAAGACACCAGTCTCTACGAATGCATTTAAATTCATATATATTTATATACAGACGCGCCCCACTTTACGGACATTCACTTTATGGACTTTGGCAAATACGAACAAACGTGTCCTCAGAGAACAGAGGACTAGCTAGTCGTCGACCGTAACGAATCTACATGATGCGCACTGTACGAGGAACAAAAATTAACAAAGTTGTAGGTCTTTCGTAAGGTGGACAGCGTCTGTAAATATATATGTAAATATATTTATATATAATATACACGCACAACCATACACAGTAAGGCATGCAGTGAAGTACACTAATCCCCTGCGTTACCAAGATTCGAATCCTGCACCCCCGGTGTATCGCGGAATTTGGTAAATATCTAATTTGTTTCGCTGGCTTTCCCGGTCTCTCGCGGATAGCATGATATACCAGAACACTTATAGGGAATTGTTTTTATGTAGGTTTATGTTGAAATAATGAAATGTATTAATACGAATATGATTATTAATTAAAAATGAAGTGTAATGTTAACACAGTTGTAGGATGTAGAATATAAATAGAAATGGTATACAGAATTCCAGAAGTACAGCTGTAAATAATGTCTAACTACACTACATGAACAAAGGTTTGTAGACACCTTACCATTCCATTCCACATTTAGTCCTCATTTACTTTTACAATATCCTTCACTCTTCTGGGTAGATGTTTCACTAGATGTTGGAGTGTGCTTGTGGAGATTTGTGCTCATTCAGCCACCAGGGCGTTAGTAAAGTCAGGTACTGATGTGTGGTGAGAAGGCCTGAATTACAGTCAGCGTTCCATCTCGCTTCAAAGGGGTTTAATAGGGTTGAGCCACTCCGAATCTATTATTTCAAACCAGGCAACCCATATCTTCATGGAGCGCGCTTTGTACACAGGGGCATTGTCATCCTGGAACAGGTTTGGTTTTCTTAGTTGAAATGAAGTGAAGTGAAAATTAACCATCAAACATGGTCATCCTTTATAGTTGTGTGCTTCTAACATTGTGGTAATTATTTAGGGAAGAACCACATATGGCTGGACAAGTTAGAGGTCCCAATTTTAGTGAAATACATTAGAGACCAGTTTTTAGCCTAGTCAGTTAGCGTTAGCATTGTACTTGGCAGCCTACTGGAGCTTTAAATTCTTTGTTGGGCCAAAAAAGTTTATATTTTTTCTTAAATTCATGTCTTCTTTTTTTAAACACATTAAAGTTGAGAATGACATTGTAGTGCAATTTCCAGATAGACATATTATATACTGCATTCATTCAGCTTCAATTTTCACAAAGCTTGGGATTAGCTCAATTCTATAGATTGAACCAAGTGATTGAACCAACCATGTGTTTGTAGGAAAAGGCCCACTATGTCATAGTGCACACCTCATTATGTTCTCTGGTCTAGCGTGTCTTTGGCTCATCTTGGGGAGCTGGTAGTTATTCCTTTTTTTTTTTTTTTTCTCCTCTGAGAGAGACTTTTAGGTTGGTTTAAATGTTCTGCTTAAAAAAAATCTGTATATCTGCTCACTCATTCATGCTCTTATCTAATCAGTGCAATGCATAAAATTATGCATATCTAGAGCTTTAGTTTACATTTAAAATGTAGGGCGGAATAATAATGTGATCTGAGTGACTTCGATTGTGCTCATGCTTGTTAGTGCAAGAAGAGCTGGTTTGAACATTTCAGATTTTCATGCACATACGATGTTGGATTTTTAGATATTTTAGAGTCAGAGGTTATTGAGTAGACAGGACTGAGTAAACACCAAAGCTGTGGCAACTCGATCACTCTTTACAACTGTGGTGAACAGAAAAGCATGTTAGGATGCAGAGAGTGAATGGAGCGGTAGCTCAGTGGTTAAGCTGTTGATTTCCTATTTGAAGGTCATGAATTCAAATCCAAACTCTGCTTAAATGCCACTGTTGGGCCCTTGAGCACGTAAGTCGCTCTGATTAAGACTTTGGAATGTCCTAAATATAAATGGATGAACATCAGCAGAAGACTACATTACTGTAAGCTCCATTCCTGTTTGCCAAGAACAAAAAAATGAAGCTCCATTGAACACAGCTTCACTCAGCCTGGACCATTAAAGAACGTAACTTGGTAATTTTCAGGTTTAAGAAAGCCTGTGCGCACTGTAACTGATATCAGATACACCAGAAGTAAAACACAAAAGTATCGAAGCGGTAGTTTATGCATCACATGACCTAATGCCAGCTCACTGCCCTTCCCCCCCGGCTCTAACTGTTCCAGGGGGTAGTTCTGTAAATGTACATCCCTCATTTCATGGCTTCAGTAAATCATTATGTATTGATGCGGTATATAGTAAAAACATTTTTTACGTTATCTCTTTTATGGCTCGTGTACATGCCAACATCCGAGGTTCTGCACGTGGATAAAAGCAGCGCTCTGGTTTTCTTCGTTCGTCCAACGCTTTTTTAGATTCTGCTCCTCCGTGGTTGTGTGTCAGAGCTGTGCACTGGTAAAACTCATTACGTTCCACTCTGTAGCACTTGGCAATAAAGGGATTAAACAGCGTCTGTTTTGTTGCATACTTACATTACAGCACGTTTAACCCTGCTGATGGTGATGGTGCTTTTTAAAGGACTGGGATGGTGCTTTGTTTTTTTTCCCCCAAGCCTATTAAAAAAAGACATTGGCTACATTTCAGCAAGGCTTATTAGGGTCTCATTCTTAAAAAAAAAAAAATCAACCTTTATGCAATGTTATTATTTCTTGCACATAGTCGGAGTAATTCAGGGACAAAAAGGCAAATTTATTCAGGGTGTGTACTGATGCTTTCTGATTCATCATATGAGTTTTAGCCTCATTCGTACTATGTGAGCTATGAATTAACCCAAGTGGATATGGATCATAGGCAGCAGGAGGTGTGGTTTTGTTTTTTTGTTAGTTTATTTGTGTTTTTTTGTAGATGTGAGCAACTGACCTGATACAGTATTTTACGTTTTTAAATAATCATCATTTTAATTCAAGACATATGTTATCAAATGGTGGATTGTAACAAAGTAAATGTAATTTGTTACTGTACTTAAGTACTGTAGCTTAGTTGTTAGCGTGTCTGTACTTTAGAGATGGGAAATAACAAAGTGCAAATTTGTAATAGTACTTTATTTCGCTATTTATTTTATTTTTTTTACTTTTTACTTTCACTCATTACATCCTTTACACAAATATCTGTACTTTCTACTTCATACTTCTTAAACCAGGCTTGTTACTTTAGCTTAGAAATTATCAATACTTTTCTTTCTGGTTAAGCACCATTTTTTTTTTTTAGCCCATCAACCCATTTCCTGTCTATGTGTGGCTTTTTCAACCTACCACTGTTTTATTATTTCCTGGTTCTTGCACGCCGCAGACGTAGACTAGTTTTCAAAGCCAACAACGAGCAAGACAGAAGGCAAGAAATCTGGGGTTAAGGTGGATGAGACTGAAAACAGAGACATTCCTTTTCACCTGATCATCATCTTTTTCTCTGCTTGTGTTTTATATAGTGGTTGTTCAGCCTGTAAACATTCATTAGATAACAACATTTGAAATTTGTTTGTATTAATAAATTAATATGACGTAAAGGTCCAGTTACCAGCGTGACACCAAAAGAGGTAGTAGTAATGGCTACTTTCTACTTAAGCCCAAACTTCTTTACTTTAACTTGAGTGAAAAAGAGTAGTCAGTACTTCAACTTTTACCAGAGTCTTTTTTAAAACATGAGTATGTGTACTTCTACTGGCATGAAGGATGTGTGTGCTTTTGCCACCTCTGCTGTACTTTACTATAGCATTTCCATTTGGGGAAGACTTTGACTTTAAGTTCACTACATTTACAAGTCAAATATTGGACTTTTTTTCTTTTTTTTCACTCAACTGCATTTTGTGAAATCAGTCGTTCCTTTTTTTTTTATTTATGAGTGGATACAAACTTTTAGCAATAGTGTAGGTAGTTTTTAAGTCATTGAGGATGTACTGCGGCTTTAAATAAGAGCAGGAGAGAATACCGTGAGAACAGTGGGAGTGTATGAGAGAGAGAGAGAGAGAGAGAGAGAGAGAGAAAGAGAGAGAGAGAGATATTATTGCTACAATAAAACATTTATAATCCTAATAAATCATAGTACTTTAGATACTTAAGTACATTTAAAAGCAAATACTTTTGTACTTTTACTCAAGTGAAAGTTTAAAGTGAGCACTTTTACTGGAGTCATATTTTTTTTAGTGTATTCCTGTATTAACTCAACTACATGCTTTGTGTACTTCGTCTCCCACTACTTTCTTTCGGCTTCTCCCATTAGGGGTCGCCACAGCGGATCATCCGCATGTTTGATTTGGCACATTTTTACGCTGGATGCCCTTCCTAACGCAACCCTCCCCATTTATCCGGGCTTGGGACCGGCACTAAGAGTGGCTGGGGTTGGTTCCGCATCCTAACCACTAGACTACCAGGGGACCTTGTTCTTTGTCTGCCACTGATTAGTGTGTGTGTGTGTGTGTGTGTGTGTGTGTGTGTGTGTGTGTGGTGTGTGTGTGTGTATATATATTTTATATTCTGGAAATCTGGACTAAAGAATACAAAAAATCTTTTGATATGTTTCTTTGTTTGTTTGCTGTCTTTGCTCTTCTGCATACATAAGCTCATAGGTGCACACGATTAACTATTGTTGCTCTGATTGACAGGCAGAGAGAAAATATAGTCCCTTCCACCTGCCAAACATTGCCAGTTTTGCACCATTGACATTTGGCTATTGATAGCTGCAGCAATGTGGTTCAATACGGTGAAGTTGATTAGCATGTTAAATGTCTAATTAGAGTCCTATGTTTAAAGTTTACAGCCACATCTGCAAATCAGATAATCACATTACTAGCAAACTGTCTAAGAAGTGTGAAAACGCCTTTAGAGATTTTTTTACATTCACTATATGAATATGTGCTTTTTAAACATCTCATTAAAGTCCCCATTTGCTATTATGACATCCTTCACTCCTCTGGGAACGTGGTCCACTAGATTTTAAAGTGCGCTTGTGGAGATTTGTGCTCAAGATCTTTCACTCCAACCCATGTAACCCATCTAATCACAGCTGGCTTTGTGTACAGGGGCATTTCCATGCTGGAGTTCAAGTGAGGGGAATTTCAGCTGAATTCAAGTGAGGGGAAAATTTAAGGCTGCAGTATCTTGGGACTTTCTATACAATTATTTCTCCAACTTTGTGATAAGTTTGGGGGAGAACCTCATATGACTGGAAAGGTGTCCAGTCATATGTTTTGTTTATAATAGTGTTTATTCCACCTTATTTTTTTTGCTGAATGACAGCAATAGTGAGTGCAGTTTAGCAAGGTTGAGGATTAAAAACAAGAAGGAAAATCTAAAGAACCACAGAGGTGTTAAATGAGCAGGTGGAGGTTCTGGTGTTGTGTTTATGTTATGTTTATGTTATACTGTGCTTCGGAAAAAAGTATATTATATATATAAATATAGGTTATAAAGCAGTCAGGCAAAACAGAATTGATAGTCATTAGATCTAATAATGTTAAATAATGAGTATGATTACTCATTATTTCGGAAAAAAGTTTGACAGGAATGATGATGATGATGCAGTCGGGAACAGAGATAAAGGTGGCTTTGCATCGTGTCATTGTTTAGGTACAGGAAATCGACGTGTTCAGACGTTCTCTTTTGTCCGCAGAGAGACATTAAGCTCATTCTCAGAGAACCATGAGAACCGGAGTTTAGGACTACGGTGATTCTCTCTAATACTTAAGTCTCTTGGTGAATATATGTGAAGATCCTTTAGTTTCTCTACATCAGGGGTAACATCCATGACATTTGTATTATATTGTATATATTAATACAATTATTAATAATTATTTTAACAATAATCTTTTGAGAGTTGCTTTTTTGAGAGTCGGCACTTCTTGCATACTGGTCATACTTTATCCTCTGTTTTAATGGTGGCTTTAAGGAATGGATTTTTAGATAATTACCTTGGAGGACATAGTCCATGTACGAAGCACACTGGTATCCGTGACCGAGAACCCTCCTATTCCCTTGATTCCTCCGAGCATTTTTTAAGAATTCGGTTATGTGAGATATGATGCAATGCAGTGCAATTTTCCTCTATAGTTCCTCATCCAACAGTGTGCGCATAAATAAGAAAACCTACACACAAACACACTTATGCACATGACATTTCCCCCAAAACTGTTTCTTCAACTTGGAGGCACACAATTGTTTGGGGTCTCTTTTGGAGGAAGCAGAATGAAATTGTTCTTTCATTTGGACTAAGAGACCTTCGTGAGGATATGGTTATTATTGTTATTATGGTTTCGGAGTGGAACATCTTAAAAGCTATAGTGATTTGGGTGTCAGAATTCCATATACTAACAATTAAATCAAAGTCAAAAATGTCATTTATGTTTATATTTGTTTGTATATGATAGTTTAGATAGATTTTCCAAAATTTCTAATGAATTCCTTAAATTCCTGATAAATTTCCAACTTACAAAATTTCCCAAATTCCCCAGATGAAGTTCTCCTGGAAATTTTCCACCTCTTTTGCAACTCTAATAGAGATCTATAGAGCTCTGACCTTAACCCTGATGAACTGCACCCCATGCCTTCTTACCTCACCTACATCAGTACCTGACTTTCTTAACACCCTTATTGGCTGAAAGAGCACAAATGTCCAAATTGGTCTACGGTCAAGCATCATGCAAACACACCCCTATAGCGATTTCACTACGAATAAATCCACTGGAAATGAAAATAATCCTCATCATCATCTTCGACCTTGAACTTCATGCTGTTGTGGCGTTAGACTTGTTGACTTCACTTTGCTTCTCTTGGCCTACACAGTAGGTGTATTAGTTCACCGTGTCCACTGGAGTGGTCAAGGCTACAAGGTCGTTGATTAAAATTAGATTTTCCTGTAGAGTTCAAATAAAAAAAAAAAAAAAAAAAAAAACAACAAAAAACATGTTCCAGGATAGTTTCTGGTGTACATTTTCATAGCCGAGGATTAACGGCGGCTTGACCGAAAACAACCCCCTCACACTTGAGTGCCCAGCTGGTCAAGGTCAGCAAGGTACAGATATTTTGGTGGGTAAGCTTCAAGATTTTCACACCAGCTTGCTATTAGCAAACAAGAGTATGTAGTACGTACCAAGGTTCATGCCAGAATAGATGTACTCAGGCTCGAGCCAGCTGAGCCTCAAACAAATCGGAGCTTGTGTGTGTCCCCGAGCTGAAAGCCGAGCTTCAGTGGCGATCTTTAAATCAATAATGTAACTAGATCAAGCCCAAAGCATCAGTTTACCTTTTTCGAGGGGGGGAGGGGGTGTGCACTCTCGGTTTACAGTGATTTTACAGTGAAGTCTTGCTCTTTTAGAGCTTTTAAAGCCCTTCTGCTTTAGTGTTCTTCAGGCACCAACATAATGGATTGCATGGTTCACAAAATAGTTTGATATATATTTATATATTCCGGTTCAGATTTGCGTACATTCTTCACTTCGAGGATCCTAAAAACAATTCGGGAGTCAACTTCAGTCAAATGGTTTCTTGAAATGACCTGCTTTTGGAACTGGTTTACAGTTGTTGCTTGTTCGCTGCAAATATGGTTTGTTAATGCGAATGTCCCTTTTTATTTACTTATTTATTTTTTAAACGTCTCTAAATTGTTTTTAACAAACTGTCGGATTCTTTTTTTTTGAAGACAGAAATGGTATGAGGGCAAATTTTTTTTTTCTTAACATTTTTAAAGCAATGCTGCAGTATGTTGTGTAGCTAACGCTCTTTTGTTTGTTTTTGCCTTAAAACATCGTAGCTCTATTTAAAACGAGAAGTCAAAGCAAGACATATAGAGAGGCCCCTCCCCCTTTTTAAATAACCAATCACGTTAAGCTTACTTCAAAGCCTAGGCAAAGCCTTACTTGGCACTAAGTACCATAGTTGCGAGCCAAAACAATAATACCTTCTCCTTCAAAGTGAATAAATTTAATCCTTTACCCTCTTAACCAACAAAACAAAGAGAAGTTTTATGACCCATGCCTGCTGATACAAGTTCTTTCACTCAACAATGCCAGCTTTGAGTGCAGAATAATGACATTAAAACTTTTATCCTGTGTAACCTTATAAAATTGTCTTCCTTTAACTTTGAGGTAACAGTTTACTGGAAACGGCTCAGTACATTTGTCCTTATTTTGTAACAAGTTTTTGTTGCACTTTTTTCATCCCTTATTAGAGGATCTTCTTCATATAATCTGACATGGAGCAGAAATTACTGCACAATGTCAGAATTTGAGGACATTTTTTTTGTACTTTGTGATGAGTAATAATCAATGACTAAATGAGTCCACTCAGCATGCAGACTTTGTGCTGTCCGTGTCCAAAGCAAGTTCTATTAGCCTTAGTAACATCACTGACCTTTTCCTTAAGAAATCCTTTCCTGCTGTCTTGCTCTACTTGTGTTTGGGATTCAGTTCTACACTACTGACAGCTTGTCTGAATGGCAGCAGATTTTTTTTTATTGCCAGAATGTGGAAATATTTGTTGCGGACCCAGAGAAAGCAAAACATGGGTGACTTGTTGAAAAAGTTACTGATGTATTAAAAAGTTTGCATGTTATCCAATTCAGGAGGTTAAATAAATGGCCAATGGCAATAATATTAAACAGTTCGTAAGACTAACATGCTTTTTTCCCTACTTTCTGACAGGATGACTGGAGCGGCTTCAGTTCGAGCAGATTTCAAGCTCACAGCAACACAGACGGCAGAGCGCAGAGTGTGGAAACCCTTCCCCCAGGTACACCTGAATCCACACATTGTGCTATTAATACTGCATTAGTCTGAAACTCAACTCGGAATTTCTCCTCTGAAATTCAGGATATCTACTTGCTCGCTTGTACCCTTATACACCTGGAGTGATTTCGCTGCTAATGCGGCGAGCCTATGAATTTGCAAAGGAAGCTGAAAAATGCAGGAACGAGTTCCCAGGCTCATGTTCATCCCGCAGCTCCAGCTTCTTTCTCACCCTCAGGCAACTTCTTACCCAGGATTCGCGAGGCTCTTAAAATCTCCAGTTTAAAGCTGCTTAGTAATCAGGCATAAACAAACGAATGTCGGTACAATGCTTTGGCTGAGAACAGCAATTCGAGCTGTAACAGTGTCTCTGGGGTCTTATCTACCCACTCTTAAAGCTGTAAATGTTTCCGTTTGCACTGTGCACAATTTCACTGTTTGAATCCAGATAATGGCACTTGATGCAGGAGAGCTATGCACTCATGCTTTTCCCTTACAGACAGAATAAAGGTGGGAATGACTGCACGTCTTCAGCTTTGTTTAGGCTCCGTCATTGAACAAATTCTTCGCTACATGTCGATTGGACTTGAATGGGATTTAACATCCGAGATAATGACTGGAGCTTTAGCCCTGCTGAACACACTGCACCAGAAGTTGTTTGCATTTAAAAATGTATGCTTTATTAAATATTTACACAATGCATATGTTAATAGGATATGAGATAAGGAATTATTACCACCTGTTTGTCCTGAAGACTTTTCCATGGAAGAAAAACTTACAGAACACTGAAACTCGAGACTCCTTCCATTACAGTTGGATAAACATCACTATTTGCGTTTACATGGAGCACTGTAATCGGTTTAAACGTCCAATCCGAATTAAAATGCTCCATATTTACACCTCAATCGGAATAAAAACACCAAAACCGAATAAAACTGTAATCGGTTTGGGAGGGGTGGGATAAACCTTTCTATAAACAGAACGAAATAATTTTTTTTCAATGTAAACGCGTTAAGCCGTTGAATGAGACCTGTGAATTTGAAATAAAGCTTTTTGAAATAAAAGTTTTTTTCACTATTTACCTAAAAATTGTGCTCATAAGAAATAATGGAACTCCATGTTGTCGGGAATAAAACACAGCAAACATAGACTAATGTGCGCATGACCCAAAATCGTTCTGATTGAAAGCGCCGGCACATGTAAACACAATTTCGGATTAGATAACGGCTCATGTAAACAGTCCACAGAATGTTTAATCGGAATGACAAAAAAAAGTTACCATGTAAACGTGGCTACTGAAAGCTCAACAGTTCAGGCTTTTTTAGATACTTTTATTATAAATGTTGTACTAGAATACTGCTTCTGCTGTTACTGTCATTCCCATCCCCACCACCATCTATACTACTACTACTAATGCTATTACTACTGCTTCTGCTAGTACTACTACCCCCACCACCTCTAATACTACTACTGCTTCTGCTAGTGCTACTACCCCCACCACCTCTAATACTACTACTGCTTCTGCTAGTGCTACTACCCTCACCACCTCTAATACTACTACTGCTTCTGCTAGTACTACTACCCCCACCACCTCTAATACTACTACTGCTTCTGCTAGTGCTACTACCCTCACCACCTCTAATACTACTACTGCTTCTGCTAGTGCTACTACCCCCACCACCTCTAATACTACTACTGCTTCTGCTAGTGCTACTACCCTCACCACCTCTAATACTACTACTGCTTCTGCTAGTGCTACTACCCCCACCACCTCTAATACTACTACTGCTTCTGCTAGTGCTACTACCCTCACCACCTCTAATACTACTACTGCTTCTGCTAGTACTACTACCCCCACCACCTCTAATACTACTACTGCTTCTGCTAGTGCTACTACCCTCACCACCTCTAATACTACTACTGCTTCTGCTAGTGCTACTACCCCCACCACCTCTAATACTACTACTGCTTCTGCTAGTACTACTACCCTCACCACCTCTAATACTACTACTGCTTCTGCTAGTGCTACTACCCCCACCACCTCTAATACTACTACTGCTTCTGCTAGTGCTACTACCCCCACCACCTCTAACACTACTACTGCTTCTGCTAGTGCTACTACCCCCACCACCTCTAACACTACTACTGCTTCTGCTAGTACTACTACCCCCACCACCTCTAATACTACTACTGCTTCTGCTAGTACTACTACCCTCACCACCTCTAATACTACTACTGCTTCTGCTAGTACTACTACCCTCACCACCTCTAATACTACTACTGCTTCTGCTAGTACTACTACCCCCACCACCTCTAACACTACTACTGCTTCTGCTAGTACTACTACCCCTACCACCACTAATACTACTACTGCTTCTGCTAGTACTACTACCCCCACCACCTCTAATACTACTACTGCTTCTGCTAGTACTACTACCCTCACCACCTCTAATACTACTACTGCTTCTGCTAGTACTACTACCCCCACCACCTCTAACACTACTACTGCTTCTGCTAGTACTACTACCCCTACCACCACTAATACTACTACTGCTTCTGCTAGTACTACTACCCCCACCACCTCTAACACTACTACTGCTTCTGCTAGTACTACTACCCCCACCACCTCTAATACTACTACTGCTTCTGCTAGTACTACTACCCTCACCACCTCTAATACTACTACTGCTTCTGCTAGTACTACTACCCCCACCACCTCTAATACTACTACTGCTTCTGCTAGTACTACTACCCCCACCACCTCTAACACTACTACTGCTTCTGCTAGTACTACTACCCCTACCACCACTAATACTACTACTGCTTCTGCTAGTACTACTACCCTCACCACCTCTAATACTACTATTGCTTCTGCTAGTACTACTACCCCTACCACCACTAATACTACTACTGCTTCTGCTAGTACTACTACCCCATAACCTCTAACACTACTACTGCTTCTGCTAGAACTACTACCCCCCCACCTCCAATACTGCTACTGCAACTACTATTGCCACAACCCCCACTCCTCAATCATTGCCACAACTGATGCTACTCCTAATGTTACTGATGCTCCAAGTAGAAATATTACTACTACTAATGGTGCCCCTACTACCAGTGCTAATCCTCCCACCACCAATAATACTACTACTGTTGCTGCTACTGTTACCATGACTGCCACTACTGCTTTACTATGACTCCTAACCACACCATTAATAATATCATTGCTAATTAGACAAATGCTACGTTTGAAACAAACTTTAACTCTGTGTGCTTCTTATAATCTTGGTCTCACATTTTAAGTCTGCTCTCTAATCACAGTGCGTGATATTAGCTTGAGTGTTTGAGTTGTTGTAGTTTACTCACTCAAGACCAGAGCTTCTCTGACCCTACATCATTAAAAAGCTGTCAATCAAACCACAGGTCAGGGTCACACTGCTCGTCTCATTTCAGGTCTCTCTCATCATCTGGTTGGGTTTGTACAGAGGTGTGATGATTCAGTCTGAATGAAATGTGTAAATGTGTGCAGAGGTACTCTATTCAGTTAGCACTGTTACGTTTGGCTTGAGTTTAGGTTTCAGCTCACTGCTGGAAGCCTCATCTTTAATGAGAGATTAAGATTAGGCAGATGTGCTAATTATATGGCTCATAATAACACCAGGCTTGTTTTAGGAGAGACAAATGAATTGGATTCTACCATATGTCTCATTGACCGGATTGCTGTTACAGCTTCTTGCGATTAACCAATGGCAGAGACAGCTGCTGTCCCTAAAGCCCAAATAGAAATTTACTATATGTATGGCATCCTGGGAAAATCTTTGATATTTCCTTTATTTCTGCTATTTGTTATAAGTTCTAAAATGTTTCATTTTGTGATTTTTAGACAAATTAGTTAAATATGACCATGATTATATTAGCCTTTATTATAGCCTTTGTATACAGTCTGTAGACTGTAAAAGTAATTTAATACATGATTGCTTTAACAAGTGATTTTATATTTTTTATGATGTGTTCCAAAGGAAAGCGTGGATTTGCTTTCCTGTGATAGTTTATCCAGAAGTGCTTTCTTTCATTTTATACCACAGTGATTTTTCCCACAATTACATATTGAATGACACTTCTACGTTATTTTTATTTATTTATTTATTTATTTATTTATTTTTTTTTACCAATTGTAACAGTTAAATAGGTTGTGGAAAGGTTCCATTATTGCTTGTGTTAGCACTTATGAATAGTTTTTCCCTCACTGTACTCAAGGAGATTGGAAAACACATTGAGATTGGATTGGATTTTACTTGGAATGTAAAAAAGAAAGAAAACAGGTCAAGCTCAACAAAGGGGTGTGTACAGCACCACCAAGTCTATGCCTTTAAAATATACTACCAACATGAATTAAGTTATTAAAGAAAAACTACTTCATGATCCTTTGACCTTGTTAAGCTGCTATTGATCTGAACCTCGTACCTGATTGGAGGGAATTGAATACATGTTCTATGTATGTTGGCTGCTCCTCTGACTGGTAATTGGGTACCAGTGATGTCTTATGTCATTGATGTTTTATGCAAATTTTGTTTTGGTTTCAATGCTGAAGGTTTCGACAGTTTCGACAATTATGTAGACGTGGAAGATGTAGATATGTAGAATTATGTAGAAAAGGGGTTCTAACTTCTGTAAACATTTCAGAAAATTTCCTCAATACAATGTTTGCCATGAACATTTTAAAATTGCATTTGTCAGCAAATATTTTGTATATTTATTACGTCAGTGGAGTTTTCCATTCATTAGGTTTGAGTTGAGTTTGGTGCTCGGACCCCTATATACATAATAACTTTGCGTAATAATTGTTCCTTAATTAATAACTTCGGAGTTTCCATCACAGTAATACATAAAATCACACAACTTTTAGTAATGCTTCACAGAGGCCAACTTTGAGAATCACAGATTTAGAACATTAGTTTTTTTATTTATTTAATGCCAGTATATCTGGTTGACCTCTGATAACAACCAAATGATTACTGCGCACTTCTACACCTGTATGATAAATTGCTGTGTTTGTGTTTTCCAGGAAAGGTCAGATGGCAGGACTTTGATCAGGATCTCTATGTTGGGGCAACAGTGGTGAAACCCGGACAGGATCCCTACGCTCGAAACAAGTTCAATCAGGTGGAGAGCGACAAACTGCGAATGGACCGCGGTGTCCCTGACACCAGACACGACCAGTGAGTTCCTCCTCTTTGTCCACTGTTACATTTCCATTCATTCATCTTTCTCACATTTTCATCCAAACCCACTGACCAGCAAGGCAGAATTCAGTCCGAATGGGTGAATGTTAAAGTAATACAGACAGTGAGCAGGTTTCCACAGTATACTCTTTTAAGCCAGTGGTCCCCAACCCACGGGCCGCGGACCGGCACCGGTCCGTGGGTCAATTGGTACCAGGCCGCACAGAAAGAATACATAACTCGCATTATTTCCGTTTTATATATTATCTGATTCTGAACAGTTTTATTTTGGAAAATTGCCAGATTCTCTCCGCCTCATCTGTCTATGACTCACCCTTGATGCATGTCATGATGCCTCGGTCACATGTCTTACCTCCATCCGCTACCTAAGGGGCTGCTCCGGCTGCTAACACATAATACATTACCGCTAAATTGAAACCCACAAGCTAGCAAAATTAACAAAAAACAACACAGTGGATTCATGTTTATTATTATATTTAGAAAATACAATTTTTATGCCGGTCGTATCATTTTATTTTGTTGCATTTATCCGCCACACTTTAAAGGCCGATCCGTAAAAATATTGTCTGACATTAAACCGGTGGCACAAAAAAGGTTGGGGACGGATGTTCAACCTATACAATTTTTTTTTTTAAAGCATCACTGTCTCGCATCAGTGCATACAGTTTTTTGGATTTTCCATTCTGTTCTTTTGGATAAATCTGTAAAATGTAAGTTAAAAAAAAAATAAATAACAGAAAATCATTTGGCAAAAAGCCTGGGTCTAATATAAACATTCTTACAATGGACAAACGTTGAAGACTTTTTAGACTTTTTTGTTTTACAGAAAATGTACATGTTTAATAAATAAATGCATAAATAAGCAAAAGGGGACAAGTGTGGACACCTGATTTATAAGATGCATGCACTTTTTTGAACATGCCTTTTCACATTTAGTCTCCATCTGCTGTGATAATAACCTCCACTCTTCCCAGGAAGATGTTCCACCAAATTTTGGAGTGTGCTTACTGAGATTTGTGTAACCTCAAGGACATTGGTTAAAGTCAGGTACTGATGTAAGGTGAGGAGGACTGGGGTGCAGTCAGCGTTCCAATTCATCCCAGAGCCGTTTAATAGGGTAACCATCAGAGCTCTATAGCAGGCCACTTAAGATCTTCCACTAAAATCCATGTAAACTATGTCTTTATGAAGGTGGTTTACGCAGTGATCTAACTATAATTTGCTCTGTATAAGGGCGCCTGCCAAATATTAGTATAAACGCACAGGGAAATGTCATGCTGGAGCAGGTTTGGGTCTCCGAGTTCAAGTGAAAGCAACATGTAATGCTCCTGCATCCAAAGACATCCTATACAATTGTGAGGTTACAGATCAGGGAAGAATCACATATCGGTGGAAAAGTCAAATGTCTGGTGTATGTG